>CM039597.1:18613904-18781268 GCA_022457205.1 Saccharum spontaneum
CGATGTAAACTGTGTACCTCGATCAGACACAATCTTCTTTGGTACTCCATGCAAACATACTATCCTTTCCATATACAAGGTAGCTAATTGTACTCCCGTGTAATTAGTCTTGACTGGTATGAAATGAGCAACTTTAGTCAACCTATCCACTATCACCCAAATAGAATCATAACCTCTCTGAGTACGCGGTAACCCCACTATAAAGTCCATACCAACTTCCTCCCACTTCCATTCAGGGATTTTCATTGGTTGCAACAATCCAGCAGGTCTTTGATGCTCCGCTTTCACCCTCTGACAAGTATCACACAATGCCACATACTCAGCCACATCTCGCTTTAATCCAACCCACCAATATTTCTGTTTAAGATCCAAATACATCTTAGCACTACCAGGATGAATAGAATAAGCTGACTCATGAGCTTCACGAAGAATTGCCTGTCTAATAGCTTGATCCTCAGGTACACACAGTCTCTTCCCAAACCACAAAATTCCATTATCATCCATTCTAAAGCCTGGTGACTTACCAATCACTATATCCTCCGCTATCTTCTTTAGTTTTTCATCCTTCAATTGACCCTTATAGATCTCTTGCTCTAAAGTAGGCTCTATTACTAATTCCATTGCATTAGTAACAATTCCCAAATTCAGATATTCAAATTCAGCACATAACTCACTAGCCATAGACAATGTTCCTATCTCATTGGCATAACTCTTCCTACTAAGAGCATCAGCTACTATATTAGCCTTACCAGGATGATAGTGTATCTCAATATCATAATCCTTAATCAACTCCAACCATCTGCGTTGCCTCAAATTCAGATCTGACTGAGTGAAAATATACTTCAAACTCTTATGATCAGTGTATATATCACTTTTATGTCCAATCAAATAATGTCTCCAAATCTTTAAAGCATGAACAACAGCTGCTAACTCCAAATCATGTGTAGGATAATTCAACTCATGCTTTCTCAACTGTCTAGATGCATAAGCCACAACTCTGCCTTCTTGCATAAGAACACATCCCAAACCTTGACGAGAAGCATCACAATAAATAGAAAACTTCTTACTCAAATCTGGTAAAACCAAAACTGGCGCTGTAGTCAACCTCTTCTTCAACTCCTCAAAACTAGCTTGACATTTATCAGACCACACAAACTTAGCATTCTTTTCTAACAGAGATGTCATAGGTTTAGCAAGTTTAGAAAACCCTTCAATGAACCGTCTATAATATCCAGCTAAACCCAAGAAACTGCGAATCTCGCTAACATCCGTAGGTGGTTTCCAATTCAATACATCTTTCACCTTGCCTGGATCCACCGATATACCTCCATTAGAAACAATATGACCAAGAAAAGAAACTTCCTTCAACCAAAACTCACATTTACTTCGCTTTGCATACAGTTTATGCTCTCTAAGCTTTTGCAATACCAATCTCAAATGTTCAGCATGCTCTACCTCTGTCTTGGAAAATACCAGTATATCATCAATAAACACTACCACAAACTTATCCAAGTATTCCATGAACACCTTATTCATCATGTACATAAAGTATGCAGGTGCATTGGTCAATCCAAACGACATAACAGTATACTCATACAATCCATACCTTGTAGTAAAAGCTGTCTTTGGAATATCAGAGGCACGAATCTTCAACTGATGATATCCAGAACGTAAATCAATCTTAGAGAACACACAAGCACCTCTCAACTGATCAAACAAATCATCAATCCGGGGCAAAGGATACTTATTCTTGATAGTTACTTCATTTAGTGACCGATAATCAACACACATCCTCTGACCACCATCTTTCTTATCAACAAAAATAACTGGTGCTCCCCAAGGTGATGAACTAGGTCGGATAAAACCCTTTTCTTGTAATTCTTTAATTTGTTTCTTAAGTTCTTCTAATTCATCTACTCCCATTCTATATGGTCGTTTGGCTATAGGTGCAGTTCCAGGTAATAATTCAATAAGAAATTCAATGTCTCGGTCAGGTGGCATACCTGGCAATTCATCAGGGAAGACATCCGGAAATTCCTCAATCACTGAATTCTCATTAATAGTATCTTCAATCTGATTCACCACCGCGGTTGGTTGCTTCTGCATTGCTACATCCACATTGATTTTATCTCCATTAGGCGCAGTCACCACTACCACTTTCTGCTGACACTGAATCTCTGCCTGATTTTGCATCATCCAGTCCATACCCAATATCACATCAATCCCAGATGTTCTCAACACTATAGGAGTTATCTTAAACTCTACCCCCCTTAATACCATACTAATTGGAAGACAACGATTACTGGTTTGCATGGTACCTCCAGGTGAATTTACTAAGAGAGGTTCTTTCATAGCTAGCATGGGTATACTATGCATTTTAACAAAAATATTGGATATGAATGTATGAGATGCTCCAGAGTCAAAAAGAACAGTTGCGGGAGTGGAATGTACATTGAACGTACCAATCATAACTTCTGGTGCATTATGAACTGTATCAGAAGACACGTGATTCACCCTTCCAGTACCCAAATGCCTCTGGCTGCTCTTCTGGCTCTGAGGAGTCTGCTGGTTCTGCTTCTCAGGACAATTATAAGACAAATGGCCCTCTTTACCACAGACAAAGCATCTAATAGGAGTACTGGGAGAATTATTCTTCATGGGAGTAGTATTGGGATTTCCAGTGCGAGGAGTCTGTTGCCCACTCTGCTGATACTGTTGTCGCTGTGGATAGGATGAACGCTGTTGCGACTGATTGTTTTGCCAATTTTGGGACCACCTCTGATTTGAATTGCGATTACCCTGGCTAACCGGTCCCTGAAACTTCTGATGAAAGCCATGCTGAGAATTTGTGCGCTGACGGTTGTTGCTTCCTGAGCCTTGCACCTTCATCTTTCTCTTCCTATCCATCTCCTTACGCTCATTATCCAGCACAATAGCCTTGTTCACCAGCTCCTGAAAGCTAGCATAATTATTCCCCTTCAGTTGCAAGCGAAGATCATAATAAATTCCCTTCAAGAAAAGACGTTGCTTGTCTGCATCTTCCCTAACTTCATTGGGAGCATAGCGAGCCAACTGGGTAAACTTGTCATGATATTCACTCACACTCATCTGTCCCATCCTCAGGTTTCTGAATTCTTCCTGCTTCAGCTCAATTATACCTTCAGGAATATGACGAGCCCGAAAATCTCTAACAAACTCATTCCAAGTGATAGGAGGAGCATTGTCAGGGCGTGCAGCCTGGTACGACTCCCACCAAGTCTGAGCTGTCCCTTGTAACTGACCAGATGCATACAACACCTTCTCCATATCATTGCATTGAGCTATGTTCAGCTGTTTCTCCACCGCCCTCACCCAATCATCTGCTTCTAAAGGATCAGCAGCATGAGAAAACACTGGAGGGCGTCCCTTCAAAAATTCTCCACGCTTATCCCTTACTTGAACAGGTGGTGGTCCTCCAACAGGGGGATTGTTCTGCATATGCTGCATAAACATCTGCATCAGCTGATTCTGAGTTTGCATGAGTTCCTCCATAGTAACGGGTGGATTAGCACCCCCACGACCTCTGCCACGACCTCTGCCTGACATCTGTTTCCAAAACACATAAGATGGATTTTCAGTACAAACCAAGATGATGTATATAATAGATAAACAAAATCTGATTTTCTGGGCGAACTCCAATTTCAGCAACTCAGTAAAACTGTCATATCTCGAGCTACAGACGTCCAAATCAGGTGATCTTTACATGGTTGGAAAGCTTATCAAATTATCTACAACTCGTATTCACAGCACTTTTTCTGATTCTGTCAATAAATTGATCAAAAACTGAATTTAACAGAAACTGTTCCCGAATTCCAGACTGTGCAGTAACTCCAACTTATAACAGGTATATCTCTCAACTCATAATAGATATTAAGGTGATTCTTGTGGGATTAGAAAGATACAGAAGTCTATTTATTCCCAGTAAAATTTCTTAATTTTCCCATGAACGGATTTTAAGTTATTTCTAAAACATCCCAGACTGATCCAGAAATCAGCAAAGGACAGAACTAAGTTAACCTCATGTTCACTAATATATCTTGATCAATCTTAATATTCTTAACAATAGAATTTGTAAGCATGTCAACAAAACTCCAGCACACATTACAAAGATCCAAATCACACATTATCATAATAACAATCCATCAATCACACAATTGTTCACACCACAAACTGACTCTTAAAATATTCCTAACTAGAAATTAACTCGCAACTACTATCGTTCTTATTACATAGGGATTTTCCTATTTCCTAATTAAGCTTCTCATAAATCTTAGGACGACCTAACTCCGCCCTCAATTGGTCAATCTCCTTGTAAGCTTGCTCCTTAAGTTCCTTTTCCTTCAGCAGCTCATCCTTCAAGTCCGCCTCATGAAGAGCCAATTCACGAGCTAATGCCACCGTTGCTTGCAAAGTCAAGGAGGAATCATCCGCAAGTGGCACGGTCCAAATTCCCTTGTCATGCAAGAAACAAGGAAAATGCCGAAGTGCACCCTTCAGCGTCTTGTCCGAGCGTAGGCCATGGTAGTAAACAAATGCATTGAAAGCGACATCCTCCATGCTTGTCTCCACGGTTGCCCGGCTCACTCGGGTAATAAACTTTGACTCCACCTTAGGCTCCTTAGTGGTAGGATCCCTTTTCTTGACCCATAACTCCGTCTTCCAATAGGAATCCATCCATGGATGACTATACTCCGCACTGCGATACTCTAAAGTAGCCTCCCAGTCGTAGTAGTAGTTGTCCAAGGTTCTTGTCAATATATCATGGAAGAAAGCATCAGCCTTCGGAACCATGATATGAAATTTCGTAGTCCACCCCATAACTACATCCTCCATAGGTGTATCTCCAACTCTTGATTCAGCATCAGATAGCTCTTGATCACCATCTTCCTTTGGCTCCTGAGGTTTGAAACGAGCAACATATTGTGCAGCTGACAGACGAGGATGAGGAGGCATCTACAAGATTTAGACATAGTTTAGATAGAATCAATGTATTTTCGCAATAGAATAAAGTAGAGGAAGCATAAAACTTTAGTAATTAACAAGGTAAAAAGAGGAAGCATGAATTAGATGAAGTATGGATGCTATCAACGACCATTCTAACTAGGCTTGCGTCCTACAGTCAACACGGCTCTGATACCAATCTGTCACACCCATTTTTAAGGACAAAAATAGGATGCATAAAGTACTCATGTGCGCCCCAGGTCATGATCGCACACATAAGCAGACAAATTACATAGTATCATCACAGTGCTTATTACATAACGAATATATGTTTAAAACATAGTCTTGAACAATAAATAATAATAACTAATGATAATCTCCAGCGGAAACTCCACACAGGGACACGGTTGACTGGTTGACACCAAGACTAGTACTCATTACGGTAATCCTCATCACAATCTTCATCTGTTATGGTGGAAATAGCAAGAGTGAGTCCATGTCGAACTCAACAAATATAACACAGGGTTCATGAGGCTCAAATGGCTAGACACTGTTTAACTGCGGTTAGCTTTTTAATATTATAACTTTCAATTGAGTAGCATCAAGATAGACCACTTCCCATTAAAGAACCAATGATCAATTGCAATAATGATAACGAATAACATTAACAAGAGCATAATATTAACCAACAATAATTAAACATAATATAACAATGATGATCATCTATCTGTAAATGTTCCAAGGCCGCTCGTATCCGTGAGCACGGCTAGTATACCAGTTTTTAACTCTGCGCAGAGGTGTACACTTTCACTGTGAGTCATGATTTCCAAATGAGTGGGAAGATCAAGCCCAAACACCCAAAAACCATATAAAGCCACTCAAGAGTTCGTCTAACAAGTTAGGGCCATTAGATTCACTCGGCAGGCAGATGTAGAACCCCCCTTCCCTGTGGCACAACAACCGCAGCCTATACACACTAGGCCAGGGGCTCGCACTACACCCAAAGTGTCAAGCCATTCTTACGCCATTTAAGGTAACCTCTAACAAGCTAGAAAAGGTCTCTTGAACAACTAGAGCCAGAGCCATATAGCCCTCACAGCTGTACTGTATATCCCGGATGATCACGTACAGATAAGTCCTTACGGAGAGTAACTAGAGCATCAAAATAATACACATGCTCTAGCCCCCTTTTAACAAAAATTAAATCATCTTAATAATTGGTTACTTGATCCATTAATCATATCGCAAGATCATTGTTCTTTGTATAAGCACTAGCCACAGCTACCCATATGCATACCCAAGGTTGTCAAGGAATCAAGACATCAAACACTAAGTTATAATCTCTAAGGTTGTCAAGGTAAGCATGTGCATATGTATGATAAATTTTGATGAATAGGTAACAAGGATAGTCCTGTGTTATACTTGCCTTGATCAAAGCTCTCCAAGTAGTACTGCTGACTTGGCTCAAAGTAATACTCCGAATCGTCCAAAAACTGCTCACCTTCTATTCCCGATCATCAATCAACAACATACATGCATCCAATCAAACATACACAAAGCAAACAAATAGATATAATTAGAACAGTACACCAACAGTAACAAAACAGCAATAAAAGTTTATACAACTCTTCTACACGTTTCTACGATCACACAGACGTAAAGATCACCAAAATCGGAGTTAAAACGTAGAAGTTATGAATTTTCTAAGATTTCCTATTGATTAATAAATATTTAATTATAAACTCGAAAAATAAATTATCAAAACTAACTGTAAAACTATACTAACATATAGAGTTCGCAATTACGAACCTAACGCAATTTGAATGGATCAAATCGGAGTTAAAACGAAGTTTTTATGGCTAAAACAGTCCTAGTGGCAAAACTGTAAATTGCTGAAAACGTATTTTTGAATTAACCGGTTGAAAATACGCTTTCCAAATACGAAAACGTAATCTCAGCTTTACGTTTTGGACCGCGGGTTGATTCCCAGAAACCCGAGGGTCTCTTTAACAAAATTCACCGCGAAGGGGTATCTTCTAATCCTGATCGTCGATCTAAAGATGGACGGCTCGTGTTCACCCGCAAGCGCACAGTGTTCACCCGATCGTCCCCTCCATGTCCGGCCACCGTGCCCACCATGGCCGGTCACAACGCCCCTCGCCGGAGTTTCTCGAGAACGAGTTTCCGGCCACCATCCTTCCCCCTACCATCTCCAATCGGTGGAGGAGAGCAACCCGCACCCATCTACGCGGTCTTGACGAACTACAACCGAACGAGGAAAGCCCGCGGCAAGAAGTGGACGGCGATCTCCATTGCCGGTTCACCCGAGCTCTCCAAACCATAAACCAACACATCTCAACCCAAAAGAGTAGCACGGGGAGGAAGAGAAGGAGATGGCGAACTCACCAACGCGAAGAAAAGGAGCTCGCTCCGAACCGCAAGCCCCACCGACGGCAACCGAAACCCGACGAACTCCCAAACCCTAAAAGCTCCGATCTCTTGTGGCAACCCTAACGTTTTAAGTGAAAAACGGAAACTAGAGGATCTCCTCTTCCTATTTATAACCTCAAGAGGCCTTGTTCGGTTCGTAAATCCCGGGAACCAAGATAGGGAAGGCGGCGGTTATGCTCCGGTCGGAGTCCTCGTCGAACACGGGAAGAAGACGGTTATGACAAGGAGGCCCCACTCGTCAGCGGAAGAAAGAGGAGGAAGGGAGCTGCTGCAGCGCTGGGCCGACTGGGCCGCACGGGCGGTAACGCTGAGTCGGTTCGGCGCTAAAGAGCAGGCCGCCGCAGCTGGGCCGGCTCGGCCGAACAGCCCAGGTAAGCTACTTCTTCTTTTTTTTTATTTGTTTATTTTCCAAAATATTTCAAATACTTCCTAAACCAAAATAAAAATAAAATAAAACAAATATAACAGCACACAATAAAATATATGCAACAGCATGAATGCAACACAAAATTTATTTTGGTATTATTTTAGTTTTGTAATTATTTATTATCTAATTCCTTCAAATTTTGTTATCTCAAAAATTAGGGTGTTACACAAGTGTACTTGCTATTTTTAACAGGTTGGTCTTTACCTTTGTTAGGCGCTGCACCAATTGTAGTAGTAGCACCAGCAGTAGTAGCACCAGCTATAGCACTGCATCACCATATTTCTTAATTTATCAAGTAGTGCTGCTGGACTAATTTCACATGCCCACCAAAACTGATTGCTCTGAAATTCCAACACTGAACTTACAAGCCGTGCTCCAAGTTGGCATTAAACTAATATATGAATTCTAGTGACAAGCATAGGCCATATTCATATCGCCTAGTGCTCCTAGCAAGCTTAGCTAAGGCACTTTTTATCATTGTTTATGACTGATCTTTTTATCATTTATTATTTTTGTATTGTAAATCTGTACAGAAGCAATTCTTTTTTTAGTATCAAGTGATTTTTCATGTTTTTATTAGCAATTTTCTTAATTTGTTAAGACAGTTTTGCTGCTATTTTTTTCGTAGACTTTCATGCAGGAGGGCATCCTAACTACGACACAGGTCTCACGTGAATTATGGCGTCTAGATAACCATCTAGATCATCGTCAAATGGTAATTACATATCTTCACAAGCATTTTGGTTTCATCATACATGATTTTTTTTCTTCCTCAATGACATTCATTGATAATAACCAACCCAACATAGGTGATGTTATCGCTTGGAGATGGAAAATCTGCATCACAAGTAGGACACTACTTTTTGTTTGTCCTGAACCTACGAAACAAGAGGTTTGAGGTCTTAGACTCAATGAGAACTCTGGAAGATGAAGCTCTCTTCAAGTGCTGCAACACCTTGATAGGGGCAATCAAAGAACTTTGGACCAAACATGGTTATGAGGCAAAGAAGCCCATATACAATTATGAACTTGTTGATATTGGTGTTCCAATGCAGTCCAACAAGTAAGTAGTTTTTCTAGTCTAACTAATGTTACCTTTTTGCATATAGTCAGATTTGTTATCTACACTGAGTTCTATATTGTTTGTTTTGTCTCTGCAGTCATGATTGTGGTTTCCATATGTTGATGCATGCTGAACATTGGGATGGACGTTCAATGCAATATTTCAAGGAGAGTGACATCCCTAATATACGCAAGCTTCTACTGCATAAGTGGGTAACTCACAAAGATAATGTTGTGCAGAATTGGAAAGATAGGCTGCATTTATAAGAGGTAAAGCCTGTAAACATTTTTGTAATGGTTTCCTATAATTAATGCCTATGCTGCAATGTTTCCAAAAAACTGTAAAGCCTAATATTACAACTCTAGACAACTATACCTAACTACATCTAGTACACCTGCTACTACTATAGCCACTACTAGCTACAGCTGGTCCGTACCAGGCTGAGATCAGGCACTACTTATTATGTGTGTGAGGCAAGTTATGGGTCAGGCAATTTATTAGTAGCCTGGTAAGCAATTTAATATCATTGGCCAGGCAAGTTATTAGTATTCTGGTAGCAATTATGTGTGTCCAACATGGCAACACAAAAAATGTGCCTACAACCTATGTAAAACCAGAGCAGAACTGGCTAACAGCAGTGTTGAGCGTACTTTTTTCTACAAAGGACAAAAGAAGAGGAAAAAATAGGTGTAAGTAATGGAATGAAACCACGCACACAAATTTTGGACAAAACCAAAAAAAGGAGTGAAAGTGAACAAGTGGAATGGGCCTCCACAAGATTCATACAAGCTTGTGTTGTGCAGGCCCACGAATGGGGGGAACAAGTAGAGTTAAGCAAGCATATAAGCAACAAAAGGGATGGACTTTTTGACTAGTAAGAATAGGCTAAATTGCCTATTCAGGAAGACAGTGTTGCCTAACGAATGCCACTTAAATTGCCTAAGAAAATGCGAAGATGCTAAAATAGAGATGCTAAGAACACGGGATTCATGAAAAGGCAAGGCCATCATGGGATTCATGAAAAGCTAAGCTGAACTCTAGGAAAAAGGATGAATCAACATACTTCTACACAAGTCAAAAGTAGGCGCGGAAGAAACTACACAGAAAAAAAAGGACAAAGTATAGGATGAATCAAAATTTTGTAATTTATTTATTTTTTGTTTAAAAAATCAAGCAATGGGCTAAACTCTGAACTTAGTAAATAGGAAAGGCAATGCACATTAACATTTGAGTCTTAACATATAAGATGTACAACGGGTCTGCCAACACAAAATTTTCACACAAAAACATTCGAGTACATTTCAATAACACTATTTCTTAATTTAAACTGTTTCTTGATTTTGAACATCTCTTCCGGGCTGCCTGGACAACTCTGTGCATTGTGATCATATGATCTACAAACGCTGCACCTATTCTTCCTCTTCGCCTAACCATTCATCCCCTTTTTGTGCACCTTCTCCTTCCTGCGCCCTTTGGCTTTTGACTTTGGGAGGTTCCCTACATTTGATGAGCTTGGACTAGCCACTACATCTACAGGGTGAAATGCAATGTCAGCAACTAAGTAATCAAGTACAAGTGTACTAGGATGAAGTAAAGCAGAACACAGGGTCTAGTTTTTAAACCTGTAGTTTGCAGTGAAGGTCCAGTTGGAGTAGAGGCACCTGGACCAGTGTTCTGTGGCACCAGTGTAGCACCAGGGTCTTGTGCACCTTCTGTGGCACCACCTTCTGTAGCACCGGTGTTCTGCCTATTCGCCATCTTCCTTTTCTTGATTTCTTCAAATTCAGATCGCATCTCCTTGATGTGCTTCTCCAAAACAACATAGTTTTCATCACTTGTACAGCCCTCAACTCCTAGTGCTGCAAATGCGGTGGATGTGTTGGTGAATCTCAGAGTTTTCTAGCTGGTCAATGGCATCCCACGGGCTACAAGTTCCACTGGTGCCTACACATTTTGGACCTGATCTGTATCACTAGTAATTGCTTGCTGTGTCCACCTTTTAAGGATGTAACATTTTGGTATCAATTTCACCCCCATCCTGACCATAACCCTCATAATGTGGCAGCAAATGATTCCATCCCTGTCAAACTTGCTGCACTCACAGCAGTAGCTTTCCTCTTCTATTGCAGTAACAAGGTAGTTCCTTTTTCCATACCCATAAACAAAGTTTTTATTGGGCTCCACCCAATATTAGAACTACCCTACAGGATTCATATCATATTCTGCAGTTTTCTCAAACTCTTGGGAGAACTTGTAGAACATATTCTTTGTGTATATAGTGGAAGCATGCTTCTCAAGCGGATGCCTTGACCATCGTCTTCGCTCATTCTCATCAGTCCTGAAGTCTTGCCCATCCTGTGCTACCAGACACTTCTCTTGTATTTTCTGGTACTGTCTCACAAACTATAGCATGGACAAGTTTGGGTTCACATACTTCTTGAGCAAACCATTGAACCCCTCGCTCCTTTGAGTCGACTAGAGGAATGGGAAGAAGTTGTGCATGTAGTAGGCTGGAACGAAGCTCTGCCTTATGTGGTACATGTGCTGAAAATGCTCATTGCCCTCTAATTCGTGTTTCTCAACCATAGCGGCCCACTTTGTCTCAAAATCTTCAGGACTTATGGTGTGGTTCAAGCAATCCACAAACTCCTCATTCGGTTCTTCATTTTTAGCAAGGATCGGTCCAATTGTGCCCGAAAACTTGTCCATGATATGCCACCTGCAATTCCTGTGGGTCGTGTTTGGAAAAATGGTGCAAATGGCGACTCTCATCGCAGCGTCCTGATCGGTGATTATGTTCAGGGGTGCTTTTCCGTCCATTGCCTCTAGAAATGTTACAAACAACCATTCATAGGTAGCTGCCTTCTCATTCCTTATAAAGGCACATCCTAGCTGAAAAGTTTGGCAGTGTATGTTGATTCCTATGAATGGTGTACAAGACATCTCATATATGTTGGTCATATAGGTTGCATCAAATGAGACGCAGTCCCTATATGCCTCTTTGTAAGCTCGTCTTGCAGCTGAATCAACCCAAAATAGGTTCTCAACCCTATGGTTGTCATCGAGCTTGATCTTGTAGAAGAAATCAGGGTCTTCTTCTTTCAAAGCTCTGAAGTAATCCAAAGTTTCCTGCATATCTTTGAATTTTTCCGTCTTGTGGATGGTGGAGCGAAAGTTCGAAACTTGTTTGCCCTCGTATGGCACCAGCTGTGCAGAGCCATAGAACTCACTCATCAACTGCATGATTCTACCTGTGCTCAAGTTGCATCCGTGTAGCAAAACAATGAAATCCTTTTCTGGCTTCGGTATCCCTCTGTGGGACCTTAGGAACTTCTTGAGCGAGGGCTTCACCACAAGATCATGGTTGTGCTCAGCCAGAAAATAGCTGACTTGCCACCTAGAGCCAATCATTTTGACCACCATCCTTGCCTTGCAGTTTGTATATAGCATTTTCTCCCTCTTCCTTTTCTTACATCCGTCAAGCTTCTTCCTCTTCTCCCCTTGATTATCCTCTTCCTCTTGTGCGCTATCCTCCTCTTCAGCTTCATCGTTGTCAGAGTAGCAAGTGATCGCATCAACAAGCTGAGCAGCAACTCTCCTTTTCTTGACAAAGCCTTCCTTATTACACACAAACTGGACCTTCTGCATTTCTCTTGTGATTGTGGACCGGCGTGACGTGTTTGTTCTAATCGAGAAGCCAGTTCTCTTTGCATAAGAGTTGTAGTACTCTTTTGCTTCGTCCATGGATGCAAAAGACAGCCCATTGTGTGGCATTTGAGGGGTAGACCACACCTCTTCCTCCTCTTCTGCTACTTCATTTCTAGCACCATTCAATTCATTATCAGCAACTACAGGATTAGCAGTAGAACCTTCATTCCTGTCCTCAATCCTTGCCTGTTCAAATGACAATCTGATCTCAGAAACGGTAGGAAGAACCTATTCTGAAACTGCAGGAGCCGCCTCTGCTAAACCAGCATGACCAACTTAAAAAAACTAGGCAAAATCTGCTGGTTCACATGCTCATCATTAGGCTGAGAAATTTCAGGAATTGCAGGCACTTGAGTGCAGAAGGTAGGGTTGCCGGTCACATAATCTAAACAAAATGCATCCAAGAAATCTTCATCCAAATCTAGTGGCAGCTTGTTAAGATCCATATTTGAGAACTGCATGCAAAACAGTAAGTTACGTGAAATTAGGCAACTTAGTCAAACCCATTAGGCAATAATACTGTACAAAATTAGGCAAAAAAGGCTAGCAATTTATCTAGTTTTGTTCAGTACATGCTATCAATTACATGAAATTTCATGATAGTTGTGGCTATCAGTTTTCCAGAGTTACAGTGGGACTGAAGACTGATTAACACTGTACCTAAATGTTACAACCTGTAAAATGGACACATGAGAGTTTGGAAACTTAAGACTGTCCATGGTACAAAATGCATTTTATTCCATAGTTAGTTTTCAACTTAATGAATCTACTGTTCTTGTGTTTCCCTCTTTTTGCAGAAAGTTGAAATTTGAAGCTTGCTTGTCCTCAACTCAGTTGATTTAAACATTTTTTTCCTCAGTTCTCACTACCATCTATGTGCTTATCATGTACTTATATTGAATTGCAGGTGTGAGGCCATCAAGCATCAAAATGAACATGTGCATCAACCATGTGCAACAGCTAACACAAGAAAGTTTAATGCATGTGCAGCAACTAACACAAGAAGGTTTAATGCATCAAGATGTACATCTATAGGAGTGATGCATGCAGCATATATCCATGTTAACTAGTAAGAACACCATCTGGTAGTAAGATGTGCAGTAAGAACATTAGTCATTTACATGTCCAAGTTAGGATCAGATCTGCTAATGCAGTAGGAACTACAGTACTATTTGTGATGCAAGAGAACTGGATTGCTTATGCAAAACAACTGAATTGCTTATACAAAATTAGTGAATTGCTTATCGGTTAGGATCAGATCTGCTTATGCAGTAGGAACAGCAGTACTATCTGATATCAGGTGATGCAAAAGAACTGAATTGCTTCTAGTAACAGATCTGGTTTGGTTCTATTTGGTGATCATTGTGTAATTCTAGTGTCTGAGAAGAAGCTGATAGTATCAAGTTCTTGCATATTTGTACGTACCTGCTGTTTGGATGTATTTCGCCTGCCTTGTTTGGATGAATCTGCCAGCCACCCGATGGTGGCGGCGGCGTCCTGGACGCCTCTATTTTTGAATGTTGAAAGGGAAAAGCAAAACAGGGGAGTGGGGAAGAAGCTTCCAGGCAGGGCGTGGGCCTGGCCTCTGGTGGGCCTTGTCCAGGAAGCGTGGTTCGCGCGCACCTGCAGTAGCACTTCACTCGCGCGCAACCACTGCTTTCCTCCGACCAGGACAAAAACGAAAAGTGTATTCTATTGGATTTCCTAATATGGAGTGTGCGTGCTGCCTGCTTAATGCATGCACGGCCATGCATTAGTCGTTTCCTTAAAATTTAACCAAATTTACAAAAAATACTATCTCCGTCCCATGAAAAGTATCATTCTAAGTTATCTATCTTTAACACTGGCCAAATATATATAAGAAAATATTAATATTGTGATGCACAATTAGTATTATAAGATGGATTTTTAAATATATTTTTATAATAAATTTATTGGAGAGTTTGACCAGCATGAGACCAATATCGACTCCTTTTATGGAACGGAGGAAGATATACCATTAAATTAATTATAAAATATATTTTCTTATTAAATCTAATTAAAGACATACTCCCTCGATCCAAAAATAAGTATCATTCTCACCTCTCGAGAAGTAAACGCTTTTAACTTCTTCCTCCTATGGTAATCTCCAGAATTAGATTTCCGGCAAGGTGACAGGAGGCTACTAGAGCATGGACAGAATTAGCACAAAATTTAAGTGGCGCCTTGTTATTGATGGACCTCTACCGCTACTCGAAAGAAGACATATTTTCTTTGGAAGCCAAGAAATTGAGTGGGGGCACATGCCCCGCTCCTTGTGTACTGTGTCCGTCCCTAGACTAGGGTTGCTCTTCACTCCTGACACGATTAGCCTTTCCAGGCTTTCTAGAGTCCCGACACACACCTACCATCCTCACTATATTCTTGTGCCGCAATTTAGCAACAGAAACTATTTCGTTCCTCAGCTCTTGAATTATCTGCCGACAAGTCGCGGCAATCTCTTTACTGCAATTTCTTGATTGTTGGGGAGAATTCCCTGTATAAAATGGACATATATATTTATTTACTTATTACTTATTTATATATATCGTCAAAGCTAAAAACATTTGGGTAGCCAAATTTAATCATTTTAACACCAATCTAACTAGAATATAGGCATAAAACACCTACCATCATCACTATATTCCTGTGCCGCAGTTTAGCAACAGAAATTATTTCGTTCCTCAGCTCTTGAATTCCCTGCCAAGAAGTCAGTAACAATCTCCTTTACTCAATTTCTACAATTTGAGTGGGGGCATGTGCTCCTGCTCCTTGTGCACTGGGTCTGCCCCCTAGGCTAAATGTGCTCTTCACTCCCAACAGTGTGAGTAATGACCGCCATTTCTTTTTCCTGTGGCAAAATCTCCAGAATCAGAATTCAAAACCTATAAACATCCGATGTTGTCGAATAATTGCCACTCGCGTCATACTCAGGAATAAATAACAACAGGTTGTAACAACAGGTTCCTTAGCTCTTGAATTTCCTGCCAACAAGTCTTGTGCCGCATTTTAGCGACAAAAATTATTTCGTTCCTTAGCTCTTGATTGCTACGTAAAACTCCCTGTATAAAATGGACACACACACACACACACACACACACACACACACACACACACACACATATATATATATATATATATATATATATATATATATATATATATATATATATATATATATATATAAAACTACTACCCTATAGCTAGCTACAAAATAACTTATTCTGTAGCCACTTTGAGTTACGATAATTACTATGTTAATTTATGAGATTATAGTAACTCCTTACTAAGTGGTTTACTGCAACGTTATGGTAAATATCCCTACATGTTATAGTAATTCAACTATCGTAAATATATATTGACATTGTCGTAAATTAGTATATAAAATTATCGTAAATGGAGGTGGCTACAAAATAACTTATTCTGTAGCTGGCTATAGAGTATACTCTCCCTATAGAACTACTACCCTATAGCTAGCTACAGACGTCAAAGCTAAAATCATTTGAGAAGCCAAATTTAATCGTTTTAGCACCAATCTAGGTAGAACATACTCCCTCCGTCCGTAAAAGAGTGACGTTTTTGACTTTTAGACATCATGTTTGACCGTTCGTCTTATTTAAAAATTTTATGCAAATTATAAAATAAATAAATCATTATTAAAGGATCTCTAATGATAAAATAAGTCATAACAAAATAAATGATATTTATAAAAATTTTTTTGAATAAGACGGATGGTCAAACAAGATGTCTGAAATTCTAAAACGACATTCTTTTTGGGACGGAGGGAGTAGGCATAAAAGTACAACCTTTGGGGGTAGTCTTGGGTCCACCCATGCAGTTTGCTATTATTTTTATATTTATGTGTTTTTTGAAAAAAAAATATCGTGCATGTTCGATATTTTCAGCTTTGGATCTCTCTCACAAAACTACCGTAGAAACAGCTGCTGTTGCTTCGTATTTGCGCATCTGTACAATGCCAATCCGAACATGGTATGCATCTATATACGTGCAGAGCTAGTACTCTCTCTTTACAGTTCAGTGCTCAGTGTGTTACTACTTTTTTTTTCTATACTAGAAGATCCGTTCTGTTTAGCGATGGACTCACCTTTTCAGCTTCAATTGTATGCTATGGCTGAAGGAGGCTGAATTAACTACTCTATCCTGAGCGAGCAGCTAGCTGATGGAGGTAGTAGCGCCGGAGGGCGAACGTAACAGACGCGGGTCTGTCTGTACTCGCACTCGGTAGTCCGGCGAGTCTGTCTAGGCCGGCGCCACGTGACGTGTGCTGTGATCGGGTCGAGGGAAGGGGGCGTGCTACTCGGGATCTGTTTCCGAAGCCGTCGCCGTTGACCCTGGCAGTCGCAGGCTCCCAGCGGCCAGCACCCCATCCGTGACCGTGACTCCGTGGGCACGCCGGACCCACCGTTAACGAACTGTCCCCAGGCGGCAGAGGTTCCCTTGGGGAAAGCGGACGCGAGATCCCGTCCACACACACCACGCCGGTCCGGACCCACCGGCTGCTGGGTGGTCGCGTCACGTGGGTGGGTGGGGCTATCGGGCTTCCGGCCGGCCGGCCGGCCGTTGCGGGAGAGTGGGGGCCAGGCCGCTCAGGTCAGGTCTGGTCACGCACGCCACACGCCACACGCCACACGGGTGGGGCGTCACTGTCCCGTACGGTGTGCCGTGTGCGTCCCTCGCGGGAGCGGTGGGTCCGTCGGATCTGCCTGCCTGTATTTTCTCTGCGCCCGTGAACCTGGTTGGCTGCAGTGCAGGTGCGACCAGTCCAGCTGGTGTGCCCGTGCCGTGCGCCGCCGCCGTGGAGCTCCATGCATGGAGCCGGAGGAACATGAACCGCAGACGGCCGGACGGGGAAGCGGGAGTTCATTAACTCCGTACGGGACGAAGAAGTCTGGCGTGGCGAACCAAGACCACGTGGCGACGGCGGACGGGCCGGCGATCTCCCCTCGGTCGCGAATCCCATTTTCACTCTTCAAGGACAGGCTGCCGCCCGCCGCGCGCGCGGTCCAGACAAAACGACCGTTCCAGCACATTACTCTACACATGTTTCGTCCTCGCCTTCCTTCTAGAAGCGCATTGAATTCGCGTAGGAGTACGCGAAACCATCATCGGTTAGTACGTGGAGTACCAAGACTAACGCGGAGAGAAGAGCTCACAGTCGGCTTGACACGAGAACCGAGAAATTGTGAAAGAAATAGATAGGCTATGGACGCGTACGGCTGCTCCAGACTTGTCTGGGCTGATTTCAGCAGGTAAACGAGCGTCGGGCCTATGAGTATTCAACCGATTTCAGTTCTGCTTAGGACCTGCCGAACACGACATATATATTAATAATGCTGAAGAGCTAACTCTGTGAGGGTGTTTGGTTCACACCTCCTAAATTTAGACCCTCCTAAATGGTTTAGTCACTTTTAGTAACTTCAGAGTTGTTAGAGAGGACTAAAGCCCCTTTAGTCACTTTAGTCATAGTGTTTGGCAACAAAGGCTCTGTTCATCTGGCTTATAATCCGTCTTATTCGTTTTGTTTTTTTAGCCGGAACAATATTTTTCTCTCACAAAAAATCAGCCAACAGTGTTTTTCAGCCGGCTTATAATTCCAGCCGAACGGGGCCAAAGTGACTAAAAATAACTAGATTTAGAAACTACTAGGTGAACCAAACACCCTCTATATATATATAGATGGGCTGAGAGGTAAACTGCAAGGATCTTACAACTAGCAGTTGGCTATATTATTAGCCTTGCTCTAATACGTACTCTACGTGTGTAAAAACGTCCGGAATATTCTGTGGACAGGAGAACGGCGTTCAGCTCGCCACGCCACGCCACACGCGACGGGACGGGACAGGACGCAGAGTCCGCCCGGGCCGGTGTTGGCAACTAGCGGCGGACGCGTGTACGTGTGTACCCTCGCGGATCGTCCGCCTCATCAGTCGCCACGGGAGAGGCAGATGAGACCAGCGGATCACGGTGCACGCGTCATCCGAGTCCGTACCACTAGCCCACGCCGCGCGTGCGTCCCGTCCCGCGTCCCGGGACCTTGAGCCAGCAGGTCGTCACGGGGGCTCTCCGCGCGCGCGTTTCGCTACGTGACATGCTGAGATGCAAGCTGTTACATATATACAGGCGATGCATCCGCAGCCAAAACTACAGTAGAAGACACGCAAACAGTCTGGCCTGCCTAATAATTGATCATCCGCGTACTGTACGCGCCACCAATTAGAGTTTTAGAGCTGAGCAACGGACGTAGTGATCTCGCGTTGCGGCATGCATTACTGGCAGCCAAGCCACAGCCAGGGCATAGTCAGCCAGCGCTGCTAGTTCTAGTGCTACAGGCCACGTAGGATCGCATCGGTCACGGAGAAGATTTGGTCGATCTCAGTGCCCGCCTCCACCAGGTGTTGTCGCCCATTCGAAGCAAGCGTACAGTACAGGATTACTCGTACTCGTGTATTACTACTGTACATCGCGTGTTGTTTTCTCCGGGCCACGTCCACATGGCCCGTGTTTAGTTCCAAAGTTGGCGTGGCCAACTTGGAACAGTACCGGTCACGTTGCACTGTAGCAACTTTTGTTTTTATTTAGTAAAAATTATCCAAACATTGATTAATTAGGCTTAAAATATTCGTCTCGTAAAGTATAACAAAACTGTGTAATTAGTTTTTTTATTTCATCTATGTGACGGAGAATCTTCTTTTTGCATAGTGTAATTTGGGTGTAGGAATTGGCAACTAAACAAGGTTAGGGTGCTGATGAGCGGCACGCACACCCACACGAAACCGTGCTGTCGCTGGCGGACCGTTGGATTGGATTGGATGGGGAACAGAGCCAGTCGCGATTACGCCGGCCCCATAACTGACTAGTTTATTCCACATCCACTCACGCTCCCTCCCTCTTCAAACCTGTTTTGTTTATTAGTACTACTAATTATTACTACTACCGAGCATTACAGACAAGATGTAAACTAGTAACCTCAAACCACCGAAACCGAGAGAGGTGACAGGTGACGATGTTTTTACAGGCGGCGACGAAACCCACGTCAATCCGACGAGAGGTGGCCGTCCCATTCACTACTCTAGAATTGTACTCCTCCTACTGTACAAGATTATACGTAGTACTACAAGAATAGCCGAGTAGGAGCAGTCGCCTCAGACAGATCGAGCGATGGAGATGGAGAGATAGAGGGGGGGGGGGGGGACGAAAATATCAACCGCAATCTCCCAAAGTCCAAACAGATCCCACCGCACATCACGACGTGCCCCCTCCTCCCTGCCACCACTCCCGCTAGTGGAGGAGACCGAAAAAGATTAGATTTTTCTTTTTAATTGAACCTCCTCTTCTCTTCTCGTCTCTCCTGTCTTCTCCCTCTTGGCAATTATCTTCTCCCCTCCCCCTGCAGAAGTCCAACCTCAACAAGGGATTGCTGGCGGCCACGCAAGCGAGAGAGAACTTTCAAACCAAACCAACAGTCCAGTCCAATCCCATCCCTCGGGAAATCCACCCGGTGAGCGCGTGTGTGCGTGCGTGTATATATACACACACGGCCGCCGCCACCGCAGCGTCGCTCCTACCGCCACCGGACTCCCCCTCTCCCATCCGATTCCCTTCCTGTCGTTGCCGGGACCCGAAAGGTCGGAGGGGATGGCGGAGGAGACGGTGCGGGAGCTGCGCGCGAGCTTCGCGGCGGGGCGGACGCGCTCCGCCCAGTGGCGCGCGGAGCAGCTCAGGGGCCTCATCCGGATGATCGACGAGAAGGAGGCCGAGATCAGCGCCGCGCTCCACGACGACCTCGCCAAGCCGCACATGGAGTCCTACCTCCACGAGGTACCTGCTCCTCCATCATCACATACTGCCTCGCGTCGCTCCCCCACGCCCGCCATGATTCCTCCTGTTCCCTCGGGCGGCGCTGCTTATTGATTGTTCCTGTTCGTCGTGTTCCCCCGGATTAGGGGGGCTACTCTGCTTCGTACTTTCCGATTCCGCTGGGTTTTAGTGTGTTGTTGGAGTCGCACGCGCTCTCTTTCTCCTGGGCATTCGTTCCAGTTCGTAATCCAATCCAAACCGCTGATGCCTGATGCTCATGTTCGTTCGAGTGACGAGGCCTTGGATTCCGATGTGATCCTCTCTCTCTTCTCGGATAGACATGGACTCCGTCCCCTCCATCTGACGTGCGCCCCGGACCTGTTTCTTCTCACAGGAGAGGAGGGCTACTGTCGAATTCGCCATCCCACTCCCTGTTTTCGGGTGACTCTCTTCCTTGTCGCCGTGTTTCGGGAAAGCTACGTGCCTTTTCAGTCAATTTCTTACTTGTCCCACAGCTGCTACAGGGGACTGACTCTGCAATGCTTTTTCGTTGCGTGTAAATTGGTTCTTGGTGGCGTTGCTTCCACGGCCTCCCGCGTCTCACTTGGCCTCTCAGCCTGGTCTTTCGGTTCCGCAAAATTTACCATACCTTTACCTTGCCTGCTATACTTGCTGTACTTTTCTAATCATGTACTGTGCTCTAGTAGTAGTAAAAAAAAACGGTGGAGCTGAGATGTGCTTGTCAACAGTCGTTTCTGACAATGATTTCACGCTGAACTTGTCTCCGAATGTAGCAGCACTTAGCAAATCATGCGCCATACAGTAGCAGCAAAAAAAAAAGTTAAATCTGATTGATTGTTTACTTCTCAGTATAAGTCGCATCAAGATTAATTTCATCCTAGGCCACGTTTAGATTGCAAAAAATTTCAAACCGATGAATAGTATCACTTTCGTCTTATTTGACAAATATTATCCAATCGTGGACCAACTAGGCTCAAAAGATTCATCTCGTGATTTCCAACTAAACTGTGTAATTAGTTATTTTTTTACCTACATTTACTACTTCATGGATCCAAAGATTGATGTGATTGAGAGAAAGTGAAAAAATTTCAACTTTTAAGGTGCATCTAAACAAGGCCCTAATAACCTAGTAGTACTGTACTAACTGAGAACGGCATGTTGCCTCACCTGTGTTTGTGTTTGTGCCTCCTCAGATATCACTGACAAAGTCGTCGTGCAAGTTTGCGCTCAATGGGCTCAAGAACTGGATGAAGCCCGAGAAGGTATTTATTATTTGTGTATCTACCTCTGCAACTCCAGCTTGCAGCAGCATGTTTATTTCTCCTCTGCTGTCACTGTTTCCCTGCGCTAACCTTTTGGAATTCATTCGTGCTCAGATACCTGCGTCCATAACAACATTCCCGTCCTCCGCTCAAATCGTGCCGGAGCCCCTCGGTGTCGTGCTCATCATCTCAGCCTGGAACTACCCCTTCAGTAAGTTGATGATTCTAAGCTGCAAAAGCTTTTTTCAAATATCAAATAGTAATAGATGGGTCTCCTGCTAGTTCGTTAAAAAAAACACTTGATAAGCCGATAAGGTAGTTATTAAACAGTTCGCTGTTGCGTGATGGAGTTGGAGGCTGCTAGAAGATCCTGCCATGAATTTCTTATGCTTCCGTGCCCATGCTTGAGGGTGTGCTGTATTATGTGATATTTCGTATCTTTCCCTTTCCACAAAGCAAGCTGTACGCAACGCACTAGTTTCTTTCAGGCACGTCACTAGTCGTAATTGGCTTCTAGTCAACATCTGGACATTCATTCACAGCTCGTTTTGAACACAAAGGCCACTAGAAGAAGCGATGCTTTGACCTTTTATAATTCCTACATGCATGTTGTGAAGAAAATATCTTTGACCTGATATCCTTTTCCTAGATAATTGAAAAGAAGGGGAAAGAAAAAAGAAATAGTACTAATTACTTGTACTTCTCCATTGTAGTACTCTCTATCGACCCAGTCATTGGAGCAATCGCTGCTGGAAATGCTGTTGTTCTGAAGCCATCAGAAATAGCGCCAGCTACCTCGGCATTGTTAGCAAAGCTGCTACCCGAGTATGTTGATAACTCCTGTATTAAAGTTGTGGAGGGAGGCATTCCAGAAACAACCGCACTCTTGGCACAGAGATGGGATAAGATTTTCTATACAGGTCAAGTTCTTAATACAATACCTATGAATTTCATGGCTCAGTGATTCTTTTAGTTTCTTAGACAATTGATTGAATAAAGATCATCGCGGACTCTGAATGCTATGACACATGCACTTTTCATTTGTACAATAGTACAGGCATTAGCCATCACACAGTTATGGAAATAGAGATTCTTCTGATGTAATCCGAAAGTCCTTGATACTGAACAGGTTGTTCTTGAGATTCTGACTTGTATATGTTTTGATGAGCTTTTCCAGGTAATGGAACTGTAGCACGCATAGTGATGGCAGCAGCCGCAAAGCATCTAACCCCGGTGGCTCTGGAGCTTGGTGGGAAATCCCCTGTTGTTGTGGATTCGAATGTTGATCTTCACGTAAATGCATCTCTGTTTGAACTATCATGTTCTTAAATAAAATTATCATTTTTTTAGTTATTACTGAACCAATATTTTCATTGTAGGTTGCCGTTAAGAGGATTGTTGTTGGCAAATGGGGATGCAACAATGGCCAAGCATGCATTGCTCCAGATTATATCATAACGACAAAATCATTTGCGCCAGAGCTGGTATAGATAACCATGAGCATTATAGACAAAGAGTTTCTTGCACAAAGCGAGAAAACTAAACTTCCCATTTCTGATCCATGAAGTAAATGTAAATCGTTGGCAGGTGGCCTCTTTGAAAAGAGTTTTGGTAAGGTTCTATGGGGAGAATCCTCTGCAATCAGCGGACTTGTCTCGTATTGTGAATTCGAAGCAATTCAAGAGATTGCAAGATTTGATAGAAGAGAAAAGAGTTGCTGACAAGATTGTGTACGGCGGCGAGGCTGATGAGGAGCAATTGTAAGGATTGTTAATCACACTTTTTCAGGTACAGATATAAAGTAGTGAGAGTTCTTTGATTTATGTTAACATTTTTTTTTTGTTGGGTCACAGAAAAATTGCTCCTACACTGTTGTTAGATGTTCCCCAAGATTCAGCAATTATGACGGGGGAAATATTTGGGCCCTTGCTTCCTATTGTGACGGTCAGTGATATTTCTCTGCCTTCATAGAATGGAACAACTGTAAATCTGCAGGAGTCTCTGTTTGAACACCTGTGTAACTCTGACTGATAATGTTGCTATAACCACTAGTAGGACTCAGAACTAAAAACCACGTGTACATAAACACAACAGGAATGTTGTTCAAGTTAAGTACTTACTGTTACTGGAGTACTACACTGAAACATAGTCTTAATTCGAAAAGTTGGTTTTGAAATGTTAGCTTGAGAGGCAAAAAAAAAAAAAAAAACTGTGATGTTTTCATTCTGTAGTTGAATAAACTCGTAAAATCTTCATCTTCATCTGTTTCGGAATTGTGTTTTCAGGTCGAAAAGATTGAGGAAAGCTTCGACTTGATCAACGCCAAGCCTAAGCCACTCGCCGCCTACCTTTTCACCAAGAACAAGAAGCTGCAAGAGGAGTTTGTGGCGAACGTCCCTGCAGGAGGGATGCTTGTGAACGACACCGCGCTACATGTAAGCTCTGCTTCCCCGGAAACTCTCTCAAATGTAAATGAACAGCTAGCTGGGAAAGCAAAACATAGTGTTTGCAGAGATGGTCTAACTTTGCTCCCGTCCTGATCCTGCAACCCAGCTCGCCAACCCGTACATGCCCTTCGGCGGTGTGGGCGACAGCGGGATGGGGTGCTACCACGGCAAGTTCGGCTTCGACTGCTTCAGCCACAAGAAGGGGGTCCTGATCCGCGGCTTTGGCGGCGAGGCGAACGCCAGGTACCCGCCCTACACCACGGAGAAGCAGAAGATCCTGAGGGGGCTCATCAACGGCAGCTTCATCGCCCTCATCCTTGCCCTCCTGGGCTTCCCCAGGGAGAAGCGTTAGATGATCCGGCCTCCTCTTGTCGGTTCGGTACAGCCTTTTGTTCGTGTTCGTCGTCTGGTGCACACTGTATACACCATCATATATATGTTGTCAAATACTCCTAGATGCAACGACTGCGCGCCGTGCTTGTGTTACACTACACTGCTGTATAATGC
This sequence comes from Saccharum spontaneum, assembly GCA_022457205.1. NCBI lineage: Eukaryota > Viridiplantae > Streptophyta > Magnoliopsida > Poales > Poaceae > Saccharum > Saccharum spontaneum. The sequence continues at coordinate 18,638,607 of CM039597.1, forward strand.
ATATATATTGTCACATTGACATGTACGTCAGGGAGTTGTATAATTAAGTGTGATCTGTCTGTCAATTATTCAGTGTGCAGAATGGATACTTGCATTGGATGCGTGGCTGTGGTATCTCTGAATCTCTGTCCTCTGATGGCGGTGGCGCATAGTACGTGTATGTACTGCTGTTAACTGGTTGATGAAGCCCATGTGATGGTTTTTGCGGCTGATAAACCGGCTGCGGCTGTTTTGTTCTAAGAGAAAACACTTTACCAAGACTGATAAGCCGGACAGATAAGTTCAAGCGAACAGGGCGAATGGAGTGGAAAGCACAAAACCAAATGCAAGAGCACATGGTGATTAGGCGGTCAGTTTTCTTGGTGGATCGAAAGAGTAAAGATAACCCGTGTACCCTACCTGATGACTAGTAGGCTGTAGGTTCATATCTGAAACCTTATTTTTCTTGGCGGGAGGCAGCAGCAGTAATACAAAGGGCCTACTTAGATGAGCTAGAACTAGTTACTAGTTGAGCTGAATACGATAATACTTTGACACGGGCGTCCGTCCTTATCCGGACGCCGCGCGCCCACACACCCGCCTCGCTTCTCCGCGGCTCGCTCCTGCCAGCGGTCCTTATCCGGACGCCGCACGCCCACGCACCCACCTCACGGTTGTCTTTCCTCGCAGCTCACTCCTGCCCGAGACGCGCGGGCCCGCCTGTGACCCACGGTTGCCCATTCCCCTGCGTCAAGCCGCGCGCCCCATCTCCTCCCCCATCCCCACCCACACACGCACCGTCGCGTCCGTCCTCCCATGCCGTCGCTGCATGGCCGGCTGACTCCGATGGGGTACGTGCTGTCGGCGATGGCGAGGGTGTTGGAGCAGAGCAGCCCATGACATCGGGGGCAGCCTGGGAGATGGCTCTCCTCGTGGGGTCCCTCTAGACAGCGGCCCGACTCGGGCTCCCAGCTCGGTCGAGGCTCATTGTTGCCACTCTAGCACCCGCAGGCTGGCCTCCATCCGCTCCCTGTACTCCTCGCCGATCTACCGTAGTTCCCCACCAGGTAGGCTGTGGCCTCTCAGGCAAACGCTGTGTTTCAATTGTTTCAGTCGTTTCAGATTTTTATTTCAGTGTTGCATCTAAATGTTGCAATAGTATATCTGGGATGTTGCATATGTTGCAATGACAAAATACGCATGTTGCAAGCTTATGTTTCAGGTGTTTCTGTCGTATGTTGCAAATGTTTCATCTGGATATTTTAAAAGTAGATCTTGGTGTTGCACATGTTACAATGCCTATACCCGCATGTTGCAAGAGTATATTTCAAGTGTTTCATCTATTTTAGACTTATGATGTACTAGCTAGCGTGCCCGTGCGTTGCTACGGGATAGTTAACATTTTGTACTAAAGATATATGAATCGCACGATAAGTAAAAATTAAATACCAATGTTAAAGTAACATTTAATACAAAATACAAAGTTTATGAAATTAACACAGTCACGGAGAGTGCGACGTCGCAGACTCACAAACTCTACTGTATGGACCTTTCCGTGATGCGGCTAAGATAATGTTTTATATCAGCAGTATTTTTTGATGCACCAATAAATCCACGAATAAGTTTTGCCGCATCTCCAGACCATCATGTACACAGGTTCAAGTATATATGTAAATATTAGTGTCTGTCACATGGGTAATACTGCGTGTCTTGAAACATCTCTCACAAAACCTTAAAACGAAGTATGTTATACTCACCGTATAAATACGTGTGGCTTGTCTATTCGTAGACATATATTGTAGAATAATCTATCCACTTGAGTGGGGTGGCAAGATTCACCATTAGCGATATATTGAATATGTAATAAAAATGTTATCACGGCAAGGTGATAAGTAGCATAAAGGTTACCTTCACAGGCTATAGCCTCCGAGAGGGCGTGCACCAAGAGCTCCTCCAAGAGTAGCAGGTACTTGGACATAACAAAATGCGTCGTGAGATTCTTTCGCCACCGCTACCACTATATTAGGCCTATGGAACATGAGTTATTGGTTGTGAAAGAAAACAACACCATTCAACTATGTAAGAAAACAACATGCTATATATAGTTATTTAACAAGCCATACATCTTTTTTATTTTCTCCAATCATGAATCACTTACAAATTTATTCTATCAGCTATTATTAATTTTGAAAAGAATAAAGCTATGGCGGATAAAGGTAAATTTTATTATTAATTTTTTCTTCATTGTATAATTATGTTGAAGAAAATTAGCAGGCTTTATCTAATGAATAGATGAGATTGAATAATGCACATATGCATATATAAACCACTAATCTGCTCTTCTAAAATTCCAGGTGATTGTAGCACTGAATTTATTGGATTTCTGATACAACTCAATCTAGTACATGGTATACTTGAAACATAGTCCCAAACTCCCAATTTTGTATTCACGTGTAAATTGCATTTGTCCTATTTTCCAAGATTTGACAATTTCAATATAGGCATTTTATTATACACTTATACTATTCAGATGCTTCCTATGCTCACATCCATTTGCTAGGTGTTGTCTAATTATGATCTTACAGATACAAATTGGGGCACTGGAATTAAATATATGATGATCAATTGTGAAAAAGGGTATGTGTTTTCCTTACCTGTCAGGTACCCATATTGAGATGCGCACAAGTTAGAGGAGTGCTGCATAGTGCAACCTATTAAAACTTTTATGCAATGGAAGAATAACACAATGGAGGGAGGAATTAAGAAGTGAGGAAACACATGCATTAGGGCACAACCAAACATCGATGGCTTAATATGTGCTGGCATGTCATCAGGTCTAGTAACTATAATAGAACTTTCATGATCTCTAGATGTTTCTTTACTTGAAGTATTAGTACCAGCTGTATTTTTGGAGTCCATTGATGATTTAGTATGACAGGTGTGGCATTGGGAACTCCCGTGAACATGTTTGCCATTGCTGAACATTTCAATCACATATTGGATGGATCTAGAAGAGTAAAAAGATCGTATATTACCAAGCAATACTTGATTGAATTTAAAAATAATAAACATAGATTGCATCTGGAATAATCAACCATAAGAACTGAATATGAAGCTATTCAAACCATGCACTGCAACGAAGCAAGTAGGATGGGCAGAACTCATAAGCATATAAGATAATTCACATCATGAGTTATCTATATTTAACTGCAGCCATGTGAAAGGCACTTAAATCGCCAGCCCAGAAATTGAAAGAAGTGCAAATATTTCTACTGGTCGAGTCGACTGCAGCCTGCAGACATGGTAATTAGCAACTATTATTTATTATGCCCACAATTTAGCTTTTAGTAAATAGCAAGACTCACCCCAACTATTAAATATGTCTGGAGATTCATGAAGTTCTTGTTCAGCTCTTTAACATGACTTAAGATTCATCCCCAAGGCGTAATTCGCCTAACCAAAAGATGGTTAATTATCTATCGATAATCAAGATAAATAAATAGACACAACATTACTCATGCAATAAATGGACCATAAGTAGCAGCATCAGGGGCAAGCCCACGGTTGCGCTGCGTACCTTTTAGCTGCTCCTGCACAGGTGCAACACCCCTCCTCGACACAAGGTGTTAATCTGCACATTATAGGCAGGCACACCAGGCTCGACCCCTCTCTCAATCATTTTATCAAACAGCTTCTGAGCCTTCTCTGGCTTCACAACAATAGCCAACCCAGAGATCAGGATGGTGTAAGCTTTCACTGAGACATCAAACTGAATTGGTGACTCCCTAAAGAATGCATCCGCAGATCATATTTCAACCCTGCCATTTCAGTTCAACCACTCGAAGGATTCATAGTCAGGCTGCCAGGGGACTGGACCATGAGAAGGCACACCTCCAGCAGGCCATCCATGCCGCTGCTGCTAATATTGCCACTGCTTGCCTTCTCCACCAAGTGCTCCTCCTCCACCGAGCTCCTAGAGATTGTTTGATTCAGTTTTCGGCACTGCTTGCCTCCAAACTAAAGTAACAAACACATGAGAATACAATTTTATACAGCTAGTAACAAACACATGAGAATACTGGTCGGTACCTCGCTCCGAAGCTCCTCATCGACTCTCTGGCCATTAGCCGCCTCCACATCCAGCTTAGCAGTCACTTCATCGACACTGTAAAGGATAATATCGCACAACAAAAGTAAGAATTTCCTAACAGGCCTCAAAACTAATTGGAACACCAAAATTTGCACATTATTATTCATTCAAAAAATGTTGATCCAATAGCATTAAATTTAAAACAGGCAATACTGCATTATCTGAAACATAGTAGCTGGCTAGCTGCCAAAAATACTTCTAGAATCACAAAATTGCTTCAAATTCCACCAGAAGTGTCACAAGATTTGTCAATCCCAAATCCTGCATCAGAGAGGCAACTAAATGAGCCATGGGCAGCAGCACAAACTATGTGGATGAGGAAGTAGGCTTACATCGAACATTAGGAGGAATGGAATAATCCTTCTAAAGATCATCGTTTCACTCCACAGCTGTGGTGCCTATAAAGAAATGAGTATTTTAGTCAGTATAAGAATGAGATTGGATGAAACAAAGAGGCATGAAAATAACAGGTCTACCAGCTGTTTTGATCCAATCCTAAACACGAACAAGCTCTTCAGTCCTTGAAGCTACCTTGCAGTCAATACTGCAGGGTAGTGCCAATATATCATGTGCCATTCAAGCAATTGTAGGATAGGTCAAGTCATGCTATCCACCATTCGAGCACACTGGAGTCACCTGTTGTCAGACATGGCTCTTGCAAGTACTGATTGCATTCAGACAACGGCCTCTCACTGTATGGATATTTAGATAGAATGGAAAAAAAAACTCTATCAGCATATCACGATCAACTACAGTTCCTTGCTAAAGCTTAAAAAGCCAATGCCGCAGATGACATTGTGTCCGCACAGAGCCTGTCCATTGGAGAGCACGACACCGACCTTGAGCGGCCTGGTCGCTGCAGGCTCGGCCGACAGTACCAGCGACGCCGAGGGCTCGCCGAATTGGTTGGGGAAGAGCTTGGCGATCTCATCTGCGACAGATCGATCGAGCCAGCCACGAATCTGATGAGCTCGATGAAATCCGTAGCTAACCACATGCAAGACCTGAGCTCCGAGGTTACAGCAGCGTTGGACGGTCACTTACCAGTGTTGCTCGCAGCGGAGCTGGCAGGGCCGTCGACGACCAAGAAGTTGGAGCGGAGGACGGAGGGGAGGGGCAGCGTGTGCAGGACCTGATTTGTCTGCACCTCACTGTACACGGAGGCGAGCCAGCCGGGCGCCGGCCCGTTTGCGGCCACCGTTGGAGCCGTCTGAGGGGATTTTTTTTTTATTTTTAGCCCAAATTTAAAACAAATTTTAAATTTAACCCGTGTTTGAAATTTTTTTTAAATCTAACCCGTTTGGCCCCGCCACCATGCATGGCGGGGCAAATGCACTAAACCCCGCCATGCATGGTGGCGGGGTACAGGTCCCGCGTGGCAAGCCGACGTGGCAGCCACCCGGGCGTACCCCGCCATGATCGGTGGCGGGGTAGGCCAAACCCGCCACCCATCGTGGCGGGGTGTACCCCTCTCGAGATGAGGGAGGGACAGACTAGTGCTCCTGCCCCGGTTACAGGGAGTCAGGGAGTCAGGGACAGACTAGTGCTCCTGCCACCCATCGTGACTCATACCCCGGCTACAGGGAGTCAGGGACAGACTAGTGCTCCTGCCGTTCCATATTAGCAGCACGTTGTATAGACTAACTAGGCTTAAAAGATTTTATAGCAATTTTGTGGTTATTTGACAAATATTATCCAATTATAGATTAACTAGGCTTAAAAGATTCGTCTCGTGGATTTCGTCTAAACTGTGTAATTAGTTTTATTTTTTATCTATATTTAATGCTTCATGCATGTGTCTAAAGATTCGATGTGATGGGAAATCTGAAAATTTTTACAAAATTTTTTGCAAACTAAACCAGCCCCAAGGAGAAAAAGTCACGGCAGGGTGATCCCTGATCCGATCGAGCGTGGCGTCCAACTCGAACAGCTGTGTATAGCTACGTACGTACGCTGACAGTGTGCCGTTCCATCGGAAAGTACGTCACCAGGGCACCGGCTCACTGTAGATGCGTGCAACTTTTGCATCATGCATCAGTTGGAAACTGTTTGTCAACGCGACAAGGGCATCCATCATATCCTTGCACGTAGTACTAGTAATAATTAAGTGAAGAGTAATTAAAGCCTTTAGCTAACCTCTCGTCGAGTCGTCCTGTTAATTTACGCCGGCACTAAGGCCTGGTTTAGTTCCTAAACATTTTTATCTCCAACTATCATATTGAATGTTTGACGTATGCATGGAGTACTAAACGTAGATGAAAAAAAATAATTGCACAGTTCTCAGAGAAATTGCGAGACAAATCTTTTAAACCTAATTAGTCCATGAAAAGCTTTAAGTGCTACAGTACCAACATGTGCTAATGATGGATTAATTATTATCATTAGATTCGTCTCGCAGTTTCCTGACAGGTTTTGTAATTTATTTTTTATTAGTATTCGAAAATCTCATCCAACGTCTTTCCAACACATCCGATGTAACACTCAATTTTTTTTCGAACTAAACGCAGCCTAACCTTGTAGTACGTATAGCAGGTAGCACAACTGCAGCAACGTACGCACACGAACACTTGCACCGTGCACCCTTGCCTTCACTGCTACGCTAAACACGTACTCCCTCCGTCCCAGAAAAAGTGTCGTTTTAGGTTTTTCAGACATCGTGTTTGACCGTTCGTCTTATTCAAAAAATTTTAATAAATATTATTTATTTTGTTATGACTTATTTTATCATTAGAGATACTTCAATAATAATTTATTTATTTTATAATTTGCACAAAATTTTTGAATAAGACGAACGGTCAAACACGATGTCTGAAAAACCTAAAACGACACTTTTTCTGGGACGGAGGGAGTAGCGGTTTTCGTACGAGCGCTAGGTTATTTAATCACCACACCAGGCATGCATGCAAGGAGAAACAGAGGTATATATATATATGGCCATGTGCAAGACGTGTCAGAGTGTGTCCTCGTGACGTCGTCCCAAGCAGAGAGCTCAGAACGGCCGGATGCATGGCTGGCCAGAGAGCTCAGAACTAGCATTGGGCAGTGTGCGTTGACAGAGATAGGATGACTTACACCCCGCCACGATGGGTGGCGGGTTTGGCCTACCCCGCCACCGATCATGGCGGGGTACGCCGGGTGGCTGCCACGTCGGCTTGCCACGCGGGACCTGTACCCCGCCACCATGCATGGCGGGGTTTAGTGCATTTGCCCCGCCATGCATGGTGGCGGGGCCAAACGGGTTAGATTTAAAAAAAATTTCAAACACGGGTTAAATTTAAAATTTGTTTCAAATTTGGGCTAAAAATAAAAAAAAATTCTCTGAGGGAGCAGGTCGGCGTAGACGCTAGGAGGATGAAGACAGCCGGATCGTGGGGGAGCTCCGGCGTCCGTCGTGAATGGAGATGCTCCCACCATGAGCTCGCAGCCGCCCTGCCCGCCACAGATCCCCAGCCGCCACACGCGCGCCAGCCGCCGGCTGCAGCCACGCAAGTTGGATAAAACTGCATGGGTGAAAAAAAAACTCGCCCGGTGCGGAGATGGATCGAGAGGCTTCACCGCGCCGTGCTGTTGCGTCTCGTCGGGCTGCCCGTGGAGCCACGCCACCGCCTTAACCGAGAGCACAGCGCGGACGGTCCCGACAACCTCGCGCGTCAGCACTGCCCCCGGATCCGGCCCAATTTCCCGCGGCGAGGACGATGACTGGCGAGGGCGGTGCTAGCGGCGCCGATGGTGGGTGGCGGGCGACGTCGGGTGTGAGGAGGGAAGGCGCGACGTCGGGAAGGAAGGAGCGCGTGTCTGATTGACATACACAAGGAAAGTTTTGTCAGGAGAAACTATCGTGGTTTTTTGTTTCCTAACTGGAAAGGGAGCGCGCATCCTGAGTCGCGGTTTGTTTCCTAACTGGGAAGGGAGCGCGCGTCCTAAGTCGCGGTATCGGACTGGGGAGGCCAAATGCGACCCGAAGTAAATATCACACCAAATAGTGATCTTACTTTCTTTCTTTTTAGTTGTATATAGGAGAAATGTTTATTTGGATGTTTCAAAAGTATATTTGATGTTGCACATGGTGCAATGGCGTCGGTGGTTGGCAGACAGTGTCTTGCCGTAGGGCTTCGGCTCCTACCTCGCGCTTTCCTCACGCGACGCGCCTCAGCATTTCCTTTCCTCTGTCTTCCCTCCCCTCCCTTCCCTTCCCTCCATCTCGCCGTGGCAATTCGAGCTCATCGGGGAAACCCTACCTGACGAGCTCACTAACGTCGGGTAGGCACAGTAACAGGCGCGGGGTGGGCGGGAAGCACAGCCAGTGCAAACCGTGCGCAACAAGTGGGGCAGGCGTGGGCATCTGGACGGGGGTTAGCGTCCGGATATCCGGACACTAGCCATATCGTATTAGTTAAGATTAGCTAGCTAGTTGGCTAACAACTAGTTAAAAATTAGCCTAAAAACTTAACCCACCTACTCAGTCCTTCTGTGTTGGCTGCACTAGGTCCAATTTGTAAATGACGTCGTATTAGTTAAGGTTGGCCAGCTAGTTGGCTGACAACTAGCTGAAGGTTTAGCTAAAAGTTTAACTCATCTATTAGCCATCCTGTTTAGTTGCACTAGAACTAGTTTTAGCTAACTTTTAGCTAGCTAGCAATTAGTCTTAGTATCCTAATGGCCCCGAGTCCACCTAGGTTGATTTTTATAGAAAAATTTCTTTTGAACTTTGCAATCAATACCTAAAATTTCATTTCATATAGACCAATAACACAAATCTTTTTTTAAATATATGTGTACTTTCGCAATTATGAACTTCCCATTTAATATATAATTATTATAATTGTGTATTTACATATATAGCAAAACAAAAAAAGCTATACACACGATGTAGTGTGTCAGCCATCATCCGAATCCGAATATTGTTTGTATCAGTATTGCTCGCCGCATCTACCATGCGGTGGGACATGAATGATGGTAATAGTCTATCAGCCGGTTCGATTTGAGTTTCACGGTAATGTGGTACTAAATACATATTCCTCCAAAATAAGTGGTAGTAAATAGAACTCTGTTGCTTATAATTCGTTGTCCAACCCGGCGTGCACCCTTCCCAGGTGGGCCCAGCAGCTGCTGCGAGCTTGTTGGTCTGGGTCTGGCGGCCATCGGCGGCCCAGGCCCGTTAGCCAGGCTAGCGGCTTGATCACGCCGCGACCAAGCCACTCAAAAAAAAAAAAAAACACGTACAATGCACTACTGGAGAGAGAAAAGAAACTAAGGCCTTTTGTAGTGTGATGCTTGAGTGATGCCTCTAGAGGAAAGAGAGAATTGAGGCATCACTCGTCGTATTGCAAGAGATGATGCCAATTTCTACCGATGCCAAGAGATCTGGGAGCGAAGCAAGTAGATGCATCGGTGCTAACTCAATAGAAAAATAGGCGGTGCCAGGCTCTGTAGTGCGTGATTGGACGCAGCCTAGTGAAGCAAGAGACTAAGATTCTAGGCACTAGTACTTTATTTCACGAGGGTCCCACAACAAGTAAAGTTGGCTCAGGTGCCTGTCTTTTGGACACTGCAGCACTTCTGGATTCGATGTCAGTTACTCGATGTAGGACCCTTTTTTTGGGCACCACTATCACACTATGGACGGCCTAATAAGCTGTAGTGAGAAATAAAACAAAGCCCAACTTGCGCCGGATTGAATGCCAGTTACTCGATTCTATGACCCTTTTTTTTCGGGCACCGCTGTCACACTGTGTTCGGCCTAATAAGTTGTAGAGAGAAATGGAACAAAGCCCAACTTACCCTTACGTGACCTGACGAAAGGAAAAAGGGCTTGAATAATTCTATTTCCCTTTTTATTGAAAATTCCATTTTTCCTTTTCTAATGCAACGAAATGCTGCTACTAATATATTCAAAATATTTTCACTTTCTACAATTTTTGCGGCCTTGATGGTATTAAACAGAGCAAAGCAGCGCTTATATTTCCTTTTGTGAGCCATGTACGCATGGTCCAGTTGGAACCAATCGTTACGTTGAGGCCTGGACGTTGCACCAGACCAAGCTTATTGGTTTCCAACCCATGAGCTGCTACAACTTCTCTTGGGCTAAAACTTTAGGGGCATGGTGCATTGAAAAACTGATAATGATATACAGTGGGCGTCCGAACGGGACAGACGCACCCGACCCACGCCGAAATAATCCAACCGTGCCGCACACCACCTCCCTCGCTCCTCCTTATCCTTTCTATGAGCCGCGCTCCCGTAGCGCCCGCACTCCAATTCTACTGCCGTGCCCGCTTGCCTGCCTGCTGTGACGGACACTAGGCGTCGGCCGCCCGGCCCGCCCGCCGGCACTCCCTCCCTCCCTCTCCCCCCTCCGCGACTTGCTACCCCACGCCCCCAGTGACTTGGCTCCCGCTCTCCCAACCGGAGACGAGGACAACAGCAGCGGCTCCGACGAGGTAGGTCAGTCCTCCTCTGGATCTGAGCCCTCCTCCTCCTATTCCTCTAGATCTGAGCCATCCTCCTCCTCCTCCTCCTCCTCCACCCTCTCCTCTAGATCTAAGGGACGTGGCAGTGGCTAGGGTTACAGCGAGCTCTGAGGTCCTATTCCCTCCTCTCTCTGGCGAGCTCTGGGGGCTGTTTTGTACACTTTTTTTTTGCTATTTCTCCCATATTGCAATAGGGTTTTTTTTTGAAATGTTGCAACAAATGATTTTCAAATGTTGTAATGGAATTCTTGCGTCGTTCGAACAGATGTTTTTGCGATGTTGCAGTACATAATTTTTATGTTGTAGCATGTTGACGGTGGATAATGTCAATAATTTATAGTTGAATAAACATGAGAAATGGTATAAATGAGAGAATATACATAGGTCTAGGGTTTAAACTGACAAATTCCATGAGTTTTGGTGAATCTCTTTTTTTGCAAGATTATTCCAGAAAACCACCAAAAAGGGACCTATTCGTCAAAGGGAAATTCACAATTAAAATACGGCATATACGCAAGACTCTAGAAGACATGAGAAGACACCGGAACGAAACGGGAGGCGAGGGGCTGCCAAGTGGGGCCGGCGGCCCCACCTGCAGGCCGCCCGACCTCCTCTTGGGGGATTCCTCCACGAGCTTCTGGAGTATTCTTCTACCGCCTCCTAGGATGCATCTCAGCCGTACCTCAAGTCGGTTTGATCCAAGAGCTCACGTTGGACCCCTTAGGCTATATAAGGAGACTCTAGCCCCCCCTGAAGGCATCATGTCATCAAGTTATTTGGAGATCAAGCTATCTAGAGCCAGAAACCCTAATTTCTCAGAGTTCCTCTAGTTTTAGAGCTTTAGCTAGTTAGATTAGGTCTAGAGGGAGGCAAGCATATTACAAGCTTGGATTCCCGATGTTGGCAATAGCGTGGTTCGGTATAATTCTTTGTACCCCTCTCTCATTGTATTCTCTACCGTTTTTGTGTGCTTGCTACAATGTTTATGTCAACATTAATCTTCATCTTTTATATGCTCTTGATTGCAATGTTCATTGTTTACTTGGTTATATGTCTAGTATAGTTAGTTTATTATTATATTCATGCATATGTTCGTACAGTGCCCATGCTAATATGCAAAGATCCATGGGTGGGTGGTAGACATTATGTAAGCGTGATGCTTAGATACTGTTTATCTACGAATACCTCCTACACGCTGGGACATGTGGTAGATTGTGGGTGTGACAGGCCTGTTGAGTCCTATGTAGTCCATCCTCCATGTGTAGGACTTGTAGAACCCAGTCTTGAAAAAGGAGAGGACTATGTTTCTGATCCTCCCTAGTTGATGTTTCTTATGTGTAGATGCGATAGTAACATTAACGATGACTACTAGATGTAATTGCACTAATTGAAGCATTCATTAACTTGTAGTTATAGAATGACTTAGGAATTATTCCTCTAATATTCTGATTGGACTAATGCTATTGCTATAGTTAGAGTGCTCTGAGTAATTTATTTATTTATTTATCATGATGCTTGATCAGTACTTATCATATATATCTATATTTATCTTGTGACTTACCCCTGTTTTGAGTAGAGCATGTGATATTGGTTCATTCTCTCATGCATAATCATAAATTATCAATACTACATGCATAGTAGTAACTTTCCAGTGGTAAAATTATAAATCGACAACCTGGTAATACTCTAGATAAAATGCTATAATGGTATAATTATCTGTCCACTTGCAGAATTCTTTTTTATTTATATCTTTAGATTCTTTATAGTCACGTGAAATAATAGATTTATGTTTAGTGTTATTCTTGTAGTAATGCTAGATAGTACCAACAAATATTTCTAGTTTCATCACTAGGGATGACAACCTAGTTTAATATTAGAGATGCAGGTAATCATAGGTTGCTACTGTAAAAGTGACAAGTTAATAATTACCATACCATTTCTAGTGTCATTGCTAAGAGTAGGATTAATTCTATTTTTAGTAGTGGTGCTAAGAAATGCCAACAGAGCATATAATTTTCGATGTTGTAGTACATATACTTTTTGATGTTGCAGTACATATTTTTCGATGTTGCAGTACATGTTTTTTTGATGTTGCAGTATATAATTTTTGTTGTTGCAGTATATATTTTTTTCCGATGTTGTAGTACATGTTTTTCAATGTTATACTATATATTTTTTGATGTTGCACTACATGTTTTTTTCATGTTACAATATTCATATTTCGATGTTGCACTACATAGTTTTTTCATATGTCTTACAATTTGCACTTGAAGTGTTTTCGTGCTCTTGGGACAGTGGGCGCGGTGGGTGAACGGGTGTGTGTGTGTGTGTGGGGGGGGGGTTGGGAAGGGAGCGGTGTTCCGTTCTATTCCCACGGGGACTAGCTTGTTTGGCAAGGGTGTGGCATCCGGACGCGTCTCGCGCGGTGGACATCCGGACGCTAGGATTACCGTTGAAAAAAGTCCATTTTACTTTCTATTGGGGTAATATGATTTCTATCCAAAATCAGAGACATTACCCCTTAAACTCTCAAAACCATTCGAAGTATCTCACTAACCTGTTTCGAAATGGTTTTGAAGGCTGTTTTGTCCTTCTCTATTAAAAAAATCTAGTAAATATTTGATAGGGTTATTAAACTACAAAGATTGCCTCTAAGCTTCTAAAATTCAAAAAAAGAATTAGACAGATTGAGATACAATGAATTCCAATAAAATTTTAGAGCCCATAAAAATATCTCTATATAAGCTTCAAGAAATTCAACTTAGCTCTAGAAAAATAAAAAATATCTAGAAAATTTCAAAATTATACTATTGATTGTATTTCAAAAATATTTTTTTTTCCTTTAGCTAGTTTCAAAGGTGGTTTCACCTCATATGTATTTCCTAGAAGTAATAAATTTTGTTTGATCTCTAAAAGTTCATAGATAATTTATTATAGATTAGAAAAATACAAAACAAGCAACAAACTGATAGGTTAATTAAATATGGATGACAATGAAAAACAAAACACTAGGAAAAGGAAAAAAATAAGAAACAAATAACTAAAATAGAGCACCAATACATTTTTAAACAAAGTTAGGTATTGTTTTTTTCTGATTTAAAAGGGATTTGTAATATTTTTAGATATTAAACCAGATTTTTATTAATTTAGAAAATACATATAGACAAAACCACCTTTGAAACCAACGAAGGGAAAAACCTGTCTGGTTTCTATAGTTTGGTGGTCAAACATATCTAGTTTTTGAGTTGATGGACAAAATCAAGCTTCGAAAATACTTCAATGGTCAATAATATACTTCTTCCTGGGTAAAGCATGTGTAACGTTGATAGTATCTACAATATATGCTAGGTGAATACCTGTGTGTTGCCTGCTGCAGAAATTTTAGGATTGAGTGAGATTGTTTTTTAGAGAAAACTTGTTCAAAAAAATATCATACAATAAATTTCTATGTAACATTTCGGTGTATCACGAGTGTAAATTTTAAATGATACCCAACATTCACGTCATATTTTTGCACGTAGGAAAAATTAGTTTGTGAAAACATGAAAATGTCAATAAATCAATGAGATTTAATTCCTTGTGAAAATTAAATACAGTAGTTGAGGCACACATGTTTGAGATAAGGGAACAGTAGTTAAGGCATACATGGACAAAGAGTAGTAAATCAAATGGCTATGCCTTTAAATAAAACGTTATGGAAGATCAAGTTACCTCTAAAAGTCAAAATCTTTGTTTCGTTATTATTAAAAGGGGTGATTTAACAAAATTCAATGTCCTAAAACAAAATTGGAGAGGAGATAAAAAGTGTTGTTTTTGTGACAACAAAGAAACCATCCAAGTATGCTGTAGCATGATTTGTTTTGAGGACTGTTCACGTAGCTTTTGGCTTGCAACCACCAACAAATATGATTTACTTTTTTCAACATGGTTACAACAAGTAGACCCAAGGCTGAAATCTTAAATTCGAGTGGGAGCAAGTAGAATCTTTTAGTCTATGTGGTAGACAAGAAATGATGTTGGCTTTCACAAAAAAAGTGTTACACTCTTATTTATATGTTATTTTCATGATGACTTCTAGATGCGGTTCTAGTACTTACTCTAGAAGGAGGCCATAAGATATGTCAAGTGATGGAGATTACGACAATGGAGATTTTTATTGAACATGGGTGCATGTCTCATAGAAGTTTTTGTGTTTAGTTTGCCATTAATTTATTTGATCTCTCCACTTTTGGGATTTATAAAATGGCAGCACTAGTGCCCAGGCATCTGGACGGACCCCCCTGCGTGTCCGGACGCCCACGCCAGCGCCTACTGCATGCATAGGCGGGACCTACCTGTGCCACTCCCCCACATTTCCATGCTTTCTGCACCCCTCCACTCCTGCTGCGCCGCTCCACTCCATGTACGGCGCCTCAGCAGCTGCAGTAGCCTGGTGCGGCAAGTGGCTCACAATGCAACATGCACAACACCCCGTTCTACATTTGAAACATCCAAATGAAACAATTACAGCATACGTACAAAACAGCTAAAACATTGGAAATATGCGCCTGAAACACATGCAAAAACACATGAAAAATAGTTGCAAACATGTGCAACATCTATATAAAACACTAGCAACATATGTGTGAAACATGCGCAACCTCTAGATAAACACACTTGCAACATACGTCTAAAAAAACATATGAAACATGGGGAACAGACACTTGCAACATACATGTACAATCATTGCAACATATGCAACATCTCGATCTACTTTTGCAACATCCGCATAAAACACTTGAAACATACCTACCAAACATCTGAAACACTTGAAACATGCGCTTGCAGCATGGGGAAGCACGGGGTCAGACGATTCTAGCCGTCGGGGTTGGAGCCGGCGCCACGCGAGCACCACCACAACCACCACCACCATCGCTAGTTGCACCGGGTTTGGCTCGACTGGGCCGGCGGCGTGCGCGACGGGTGGGAGCAAGCGGCGCGGGATGGGCATGTGGCAGCAGCGAGGTGGAGTGGGCGCGTGGCATAAAGATGAGAAGGCCACGGCTGGAGAAGGCCGCCGCGTTGGAGAAGTCCAGCGGTGGGCGGGCAGCGCGGTGGATGCACCCGCGGTGGTCGCATGCATGCAGCAGTGAGAAAGGAAAACGTCACTGTGTTTTTTTATTTTTTTGAGAAACCGCGTCATATTGAAGGTGAGGCGGAGGAGGCCTATTGGGTCCGATCATTGGGTAGGCCTGGGAACGAGCCATCCGGACGGAACACGCTAAGACGGACACCGTATGCCAGTATTATCGTTTATGAAAGCTTCTCTTCGTGAGTCGGAGGCTGGAATATTGTAATACTACATATGGTTGGGTGCAAAAGTTTTGCGGGGGACAAATGAAGAATTCTTTTTCTTAAAAAAACCATGCATAGCTAAAACCCAGAACATGCAGCTTTTAAAAATGACAGTACTCCCAAATGAATGTAATTCTAGGTTTTAGATAAGTCAAACATTCTTAAGTTGGATCAAATTTATTGAAAATAGTATCAATATTTATATCTACAAATAGGTTAATACAATTTACAACTTTATAGTTGACAAATTCTTTATTTGAAGTCGTTTATAGTCTCAAATATGTGTTTGAAATTCTTATGTTTTGAAATTCAAAATATTCTAAACGATGCTGAATGTTGACTTAGTCAATACAATTTGAAGTGATTGACATGATATACATCTTTATAGTTGACAAGTTTTTTTATTTGAAATAATTTAGCCTCAAATATTTGTTTTTAGTTGTCATAATTTGAAATTTCAGACAATCTTTGATAGAGACACCCCTATACTAAAGTTGTAGTGCTTGACAAGATCTGAAATTTTGTAGCCAAAACTATTCCATTTGACATCGTTTGGGTCAAAATATTAAATACATGATTTCAAAATGTTAATATAAACAATAACATATCCTATACCTAATTATAATATAATGTATAGTATAGAGCTGCCCACATCTCTGAATACTATTAACAAAGACAGGCAACTTAAGATGTCTATTTCTATTAATCAACAACTAACACCATTAAGGCTTTACATAGGTGCACTCGTATCCACCTGAAACCATTTGTATTCATATAAATTGGGCTAGAAAATTAATGAATTTACACCTGAATCCACTTGAACCCACCTAGATTAAGATGACTACAGGTGCATCTAAACAAATCCTAAGGTGGTCGGTCTACCTGCTTTTGCAAATAAAAAATACCTGCATCTGAAAATGTTTTTCATGAAAATGTTTTTCATGGTGTAAATTCAGTGGTTGCGGCAACGAGCATCTCCAAGAGTTTGCCAAAATTCACTTGGCAAATATCGTGATTTGGCAACTCGCTAAAATATATGGCAAGTGAAAAAATATACTCTCTCCAAGAGTTTGCCATTTGGACTTGGTAAAATAAGAAGAGGCCCGCTAAGCGAACGAAGAGCCCCGTTAAGAAACGAAGAGCCCCGCTTAAATTTGCACGTGAAGCCGGATGCGCGCTCGCGCTCAGCACGCAAATATGCGTGTGGACGGGAGAGATTTGCCAAGTTGCTAAATTTTGCCAAGTTAGATGCCAAACTGTTGGAGCATAATTTTTTCTGTTTTGCAAAAAATAAATGGGTGCCAAATTGATTTGGTAAACTCTTGGAGATGCTCTTAAGATGTCTATTTCTATTAATCAACAACTAACACCATTAAGGCTTTACATAGATGCACTCGTATCCACCTGAAACCATTTGTATTCATATAGATTGGGCTAGAAAATTAATGAATTTACACCTGAATCCACTTGAACACACGTAGATTAAGATGACTACAGGTGCATCTAAACAAACCCTAAGGTGGTCGGTCTACCTGCCTTTGCAAATGAAAAATACCTGCATCTGAAAATGTTTTTCATGGTAGTAAATTCAGTGGTTGCAACCATGGTAGATACAAGTAGGTTTGTGTCGTAGCAAAAATCTTGTGAACTAAGAGGAGATTAAAAATACCATAATATTTTGATATCAATAGACACCCTCATTTTGTGATTAACTATAAAAAATAGTAAAAATAAAAATTTTAAAAATGCAGGACGCACATGTCGTACGCCTGTTGGTGCCAAGCCGACAGCGGGAACCACTGACCGGCCGATGGCATTTGACAGGAATTATCTATTCATGTTTGGTAATTGCTCTACGCGCTTGCCGTGCGTGCTCAGGTTGTGACAATCGCGGTTTATTAGCTCGTGCAATAAGGACTGGACGGACAATGTGGCACTAATTAAACAAACAGAAGGGATTAATCTGCCGCTGCGCTATTTGGGCCAGACTTGGATTTTGGGCTGGAAACAATTGTTCTGGTCCAGTTTACCTGAGCCTGTTGCCATGTTCATCCCGTCGCCGAGGCTGTGGTAGGACGCCTCCACCCGCGCCATGCCGGCGTCCACCGCGGCCCCTCACGCGGCCAGCCCGCCCTGGAGCTCCGCCTGCGCGGCCGCGATCTCGCTCGACTGCTCCGAGATATCCCGGTGCGTCGGTGATCTGGTCTCCTCAATTGTTTTTTCAAAAAAAAACATACCCGCCTATACAGAACGTCAGTCTCTCTTTTTTTTTTCAAAACAAACCCGCCTATACCTGTTCCTGACCCGCTCGTGTACCCGCATCGCCCCCTCCCATCAAGCACGCAGGCCGCATCGGGTTTTTAGGGTTTTTCCCTGCCCCGCTTGACAGTTGACACTTGAAAAACCTAGGCCCGTGCGCGATCGCCGCTCCTTGGCCCCGCGCAACTCGCGATTCCACCCGGCGACTCCTCGACGCTGCATGCTCAGGCCCTTGATACGACGGCTCCAATACGGTTCCAATCGACGCCGCAGTCGGGGCGAGTGGCGTCGTGCTCGCCGCCGACGGTTGGTGACTGAAATTCTCCTTAGCTTCCCTCGCCGCCCACGCGCACATCGATGGGCTGCTACACACGATCGGCCTCAGGTATGTCGTGCCGGAGGTATTGCCAACATCGTCGGTAGCCATGACTGAGGGCAAGCCTGCCTGGGCCGCGGCCTGCCAGTGAACTGTTCGACGTTGCTACGACGTCACCAAGGTAAGCACGTGGGCTTCACCCTCAAAAACACACTCCATTGAGGAGACACGAACTACTTCCTGCAAGGCTTCAGATGCACTTGAGCCACAAACTGAGACTACTCAGCGAGCATTTGGTGGAGATGGGAGAGGTGGAAATGAAGCGGCACTGGGATTAGCGCTATTTGCATAAGGTGAGTTTCTTTTTCTTGAGCCATGATGAATCTGGAGTTCAGTGATTAACCCAGTTCTTTCAGACTGACATGATAGATTAGGAGGCGAGGATTGAGTTGGAGGGGCTATTGTGCACAACAAGGAGGTCAGGAAACAAACGCATTGCATTTGAACACTTGAATTGAAAAAAATTGAAAAAAACAATATTGGTCTATTTTTTTCTTAATATATATTCACGAGAAACTCTCCATTGTTGATATATACGAGAAAATCTCCATTGTTGATATATACTTGAAATTATTCTTCTCATTGAACTTAAGAAAGAACTGTCTTCGCACAGGGGGCTTCCAACCAAGAGGTGTCAGCAGAGAAAAGCAATTACCTGAATAATTGGGCCACATAATATAACTAGGTGAGTAATTAGCAAAGAAATATAAAAATCTTCATCTTAGAAAAAACATCATCATATGAAGTGCTTGTTTCTTTTGGCGGAAGCCATTGTGATAATAACTCTTTCAGTTTGAAATAAGTATTTCTACCATGCATTGCTTTTGATAGGTAATTTTACCTACGTGAAGCCATGTGATGCTTGGGTTTCTCTTTATAAAGTGCACAATGAAGCTATCATAACAAATGTTCAAGGGAGGAGTACGATGCCTCAATGGATTGTTCATGATGTGTCCAAGATTGCATCACTAGACAATATTTGATCGCTTAGACAACACCTCTATTTCTATTTCACCTGGATGAGCTATTTCATTAAGGATATATTTAGGTAGAGTTTGGTTTGTTCATTTGGGCTATGCATCGTGCCAACGCTAGATAAAAAACAAATCTTTTTTTTTAAAAAACTTTACATATGTTGACATTGTTACCAACTTGTAACCTTTCGATGGGCTCACATTTCAGAACGGTGAGTGCATCGTTGTCATTGATACCTCTTCTTTGTTGGCTGCAGGTTCGTTTTACCCCCGACAATGTTCCCTTTTTATCCCAATATATATATGATTATGAAGATCAGTGCATATTATTCAGGGTTTTGGGTTTAGGGAGGGCTACATTATAGTTCGTCATGTCAGAAAAAATTCATCCATTCAATCTGGGACAGGAAAACATTATATTCCTTAGGGAGAGCACTAGGGGATTTTAAATATAGATTTTGATATATGATCATGCTCTGCTTTTCCATCACATGTGCTATATAATTCTAAATATTGTGACGCATCATACAACTTCAAAATTATATTTTCTTTTCTATAATATAACATCATCTATCACAAATAAACCATGTCAATTTTCATACCACCATTAGTCTATTATTGACATAGACACTTTACATGTCCCCACCGTTTAGATGGGGTAGAGACAAAATCATGGCTACTTTTTATATCTTATAATATTTTTTTACAAATAATATTAAAATGTCAAGTATCACAAATATAAGCACGTGCGTGTCGCACCTACACCTTTACTAGTAAAAATAATAAATAGTAAAAATAAAAATTTTAAAATGCAAGACGTACATGTCGTACGCCTGTTGGTGCCAAGCCGACAGCGGGAACCACTGGCCGGCCGATGGCATTTGACAGGAATTATCTATTCATGTTTGGTAATTGCTCTACGCACTTGCCGTGCGTGCTCAGGCTGTGACAATCACGGTTTATTAGCTCGTGCAATAAGGACTGGACGGACAATGTGGCACTAATAAAACAAACCGAAGGGATTAATCTGCCGCACGCTGTTTGGGCCAGACTAGGATTTAGGGCTGGAAACAATTCTTCTGGTCCGGTTTACTTGAGCCTGTTGCCATGTTCATCCCGTCGCCGAGGCTGCAGTAGGACGCCTCCACCCGGGCCATGCCGGCGTCCACCGCGCCCCCTCACGCGGCCAGCCCGCCCTGGAGCTCCGCCTGCGCGGCCGCGATCTCGCTCGACTGCTCCGAGATATCCCGTGCGTCGGTGATCTGGGCCCCGATCGCGGATGCTCTCTCGGAGTCCTGCTATCCTGCAGCAGACGGTCGGAGTCGGAGCGCCCTCCTCCATGGTCGCCAGGCGCCAGCTTCTCGTGCGCCGACCTTGAAATCGTTGACGATAGATCGTCGTTCACCAGCCTCTCCGTGCTGTGCTGCGCTTGAACGCCTCGGCCCTGCACCACACATGAGTAGATCATCGATGATACTTCATGGCAGTGGCACTGTGGCGGGCAAAGCTACCTTTGAAACCAATCAGAGGCGCCTAAATTTATCTGTGAACACCTGTGCGTTTTTTTTGACAAATGGTGAATACCTGTGTGTTGCTTTGCTGCGGAAATTTTAGGCATAAGTTAGATTGTTTTTGCACCTTTTCTAAAGGTCAGCTGTCTGAAAATTTGAGTTACATCAGATGACATGATGGCCATGTGCCACAGTCAGATTGTATTTGTCCTCTTGTGATTAATATATTAAATTTTTTGTCTTTGTTTGACTATAGAAAAAAATTATAACTTTTTAATTGTTTTTATGCCAACATATTGGATTGTCAGGTTTATAGTTGTCTATGGAGTTTTTCCCTTGGATTAAGAAATTACAGATTGTGCCTACAAAAATTACAACAGACACTATAAAAAATCCATGTTTACACCACTTGGCGTCAAAATCCCGAATTTAGACTCTTGGAGTCGGCGATGTAGATCATGACGCCGAGCGTCATGGTATGGGATTGCATGGCCCTGACGTGGCAGGATTTGGCGTCATGACCTATGGCGCCAAGCTTGGCACCGTAGATCTTAATAGAAATATTTTCAATATATCCCAAGGGTTGGGACGGTGGAGATGTCATGAGCTTCTTGAACGTCGTGCGGCTAAGTCTGATGAAGAGGTCGTGGCTGACTTTGGTCTTAACGTTTGGCCTGGTTTTTTTTGGATCAGCTAGGTCTCGGTCGTTCGGGCCCTTGCTGGCTGATGTATCGTGGGCCACTCGACCTGCTAACTAATTGCCCTGAGACAACCGAGGATCACTTATTCGTTTCGCTGAAATTTAGCTTATGCTGATTTGTTGCGAAAGGAAAATGCTGTTCGCAGTAAGGTTTTTTGGTAACAAAAATTAAAGAAGTGAAGGCAGTTCAGATGGTGAAAATTAAAGGTAACATTCACACATGTTATTTTCATACGTGAGGAAAAGGATGCACAGCGCCTCAGCAGCTGTAGTAGCCTGGTGAGACAAGTGGCTCACAATACAATATGCACAGCACCCCGTTCTACTTTTGAAACATCCAAATGAAACAATTACAACAAACGTACGAAACATCTAAAACATTCAAAACATGCGACTAAAACACATGAAAAACAATTGCAAACATGTGCAACATCTGGATAAAACACTTGCAATATATCTGTGAAACATGCACAACATCTAGATAAACACACTTGCAACATACGTCTGAAAAAATAGATGAAACATGGGGAACAAACACTTGCAACATATACATACAATCATTGCAACATATGCAACATCTCGATCTACTTTTGCAACATCCGCATGAAACACTTAAAACATACCTATGAAACATCTGAAACATTTGAAACATGGGCTTGCAACAAGGGGAAGCACGGGGCCAGGAGATTCCAATCGTCGGGGTCGGAGCCGGCGCCGCGCGAGCACCACCACCGTCGCTAGTTGCACAGGCTTTGGCTCAGCTGGGCCACAGGCGGGAGCAAGCGGCGCGGGATGGGCATGCGGCAGCAGCGAGATGGAGTGGGCGCACGACATCGAGATGAGAAGGCCACAGCTAGAGAAGGCTGCCGCGTTGGAGAAGGTCAGCGGTGGGCGGGCAGCGCTGTGGATGCACCCGCGGCGGTCGCATGCATGCAGCAGTGGGGAAAGAAAAACGTCCTAGTGTTTTTTATTTTTTTTGAGAAACCGCATCATACTGAAGGTGGGGCGGAGGAGGCCTATTGGGCCCGATCATTGGGTAGGCCTAGTAACGAGCCGTCCTGACGGAACACGTAAGCACGGACGCCATGTGCCAGTATTATCGTATATGAAATCTTCTCTTCATGAGCTGGAGGCTGGAATATTGTAATACTATATATAGTTGGGTGCAAAAGTCTTGCAGGGGACAAAATGAATAATTCTTTTTCTTAAAAAAACATGCATAGCTAAAACCCAAAACATGCAGCTTTTAAAAATGACCATACTCCGAAAATGAATGCAATTCTAGGTTTTAGATAAGTCAAACATTCTTAAGTTGGATCAAATTTATTGGAAATAGTATCAATATTTACATCTACAAATAGATTAATACAATCTACAACTTTATAGTTGACAAATTTTTTATTTGAAGTCGTTTAGAGTCTCAAATATGTGTTTGAAATTCTTATGTTTTGAAATTCAAAATATTCTAAACAACGCTGAATGTTGACTTAGTCAATACAATTTGTAGTGATCTACATGATATACATCTTTGTAGTTGACAAGTTTTTTTATTTGAAATAATTTAGCCTCAAATATTTGTTTTTAGTTGTCATATTTTGAAATTTCAAACAATCTTAGATAGAGACACCCCTATACCAAAGTTGTAGTGCTTGACAAGATCTGAAATTTTGTAGTTGAAACTATTCCATTTGACATCACTTGGGTCAAAATATTAAATACATGATTTCAAAATGTTAATATAAACAATAACATATTCTATACCTAATTATAATATAATGTATAGTATAGAGGTGCATGCCCACATCTCTGAATACTATTAACAAAGACATGCACTTAAGATGTCTATTTCTATTAATCAACAACTAACACCATTAAGGCTTTACTTAGATGCACTCGTATCCACTTGAAATCATTTGTATTCATATAGATTGGGCTAGAAAATTAATGAATTTACACCTCAATCCACTTGAATACATGTAGGTTAAGGTGAATACAGGTGCATCTAAACAAACCCTAAGGTGGTCGGTCTACCTGCCTTTGCAAATGAAAAATACCTGCATCTGAAAATGTTTTTCATGGTAGAAAATTCAGCGGTTGCAACCACGGTAGATACCAGTAGGTTTGTGTCGTAGCAATAATCTTCTGAACTAAGAGAAGATTATAAATATCATAATATTTTGAGATCAATAGACACCCTCATTTTGTGATTAATAACTATAATAAATAGTAAAAATAAAAATTTTAAAATGCAAGACGCACATGTCGTACGCCTGTTGGTGCCAAGCCGACAGCGGGAACCACTGGCCGGCCGATGGCATTTGACAGAAATTATCTATTCATGTTTGGTAATTGCTCTACGCACTTGCCGTGCGTGCTCAGGCTGTGACAATCGCGGTTTATTAGCTCGTGCAACAAGGACTGGACGGACAATGTGGCACAAATTTAACAAACGGAAGGGATTAATCTGCCGCACGCTGTTTGGGCCAGACTAGGATTTAGGGCTGGAAACAATTCTTCTGGTCCAGTTTACCTGAGCCTGTTGCCATGTTCATCCCGTCGCTGAGGCTGCGGTAGGACGCCTCCACCCGCGCCATGCCGGCGTCCACCGCGCCCCCTCACGCGGCCAGCGATCTCGCTCGACTGCTCCGAGATATCCCGGTGCGTCGGTGATCTGGGCCCCGATCGCGGATGCTCTCTCGGAGTCCTGCTGTCCTGCAGCAGACGGTCGGAGTCGGGGCGCTCTCCTCCATGGTCGCCAGCTTCTCGTGCGCCGACCTTGAAATCGTTGACGACATATCGTCGTTCACCAGCCTCTCCGTGCTGTGCTGCGCTTGAACGCCTCGACCCTGCACACCACACATGACTACATGAGTAGATCATCGATGATACTTCATTTAAAAGTTCGGTTCTGAAATGTTAACTTGACGTGCAAAAAAAAAAAAAAATCCTACATATTGATTTCTGTGATGTTTTCATGTTGCAGTCGAACAAGCTCATTACAATTAGGGTCTGATTCTTTCGGAATTGTGCTTCCAGGTCCAAAAGATTGAGGAAAGCTTTGACTTGATCAACGCCAAGCCTAAGCCACTCGCCGCCTGCCTTTTCACCAAGAACAAGAAGCTGCAAGAGGAGTTTGTCGCGAACGTCCCTGCAGGAGGGATGCTTGTAATTCAACGGCAGCTTCATCGCCCTCATCCTTGCCCTCCTGGGCTTCCCCCGGGAGAAGCGTTAGATGATCCGGCCTCCTCTTGTCGGTTCGGTACAGCATTTTGTTCGTGTTAGTCGTCAGGTGCACACTGTATACACCATCATATATATGCTGTCAAATACTCCTAGATGCAACAACTGCGCGCCGTGCTTGTGTTACACTACACGGTTGTATAATGCATATATATTGTCACATTGACATGTACGTCAGGGAGTTGTATAAATAAGTGTGATCTGTCTATCAATTATTCAGTGTGCAGAATGGATACTTGCATAGGATGCGTGGCTGTGGTATCTCTGAATCTCTGTCCTCTGATGGTGGTGGCGCATAGTACGTGTATGTACTGCTGTTAACTGGTTGATGAAACTGATTCGATGGTTTTTGCCGCTGATAACCGGCTGCGGCTGTTTTGTTGTAAGAGAAAACACTGTATCAAGACTGATAAGCCGGACTGATAAGTTCAAGCGAATAGGGCGAATGGAGTGGAGAGCACAAAACCAAATGCAAGAGCACATGGTGATTAGACGGTCAGTTTTCTTGGTGGATCGAAAGAGTAAAGGTAACCCATGTACCCTACCCGATGACTAGCAGGCTGTAGGTAATAAGGGGGTGTTTAGATGAAAAAAATTTGGAATTTTGATATTGTAGCACTTTCGTTTGTATTTGACAATTAGTGTCCGATCATGGACTAATTAGGCTCAAAAGATTTGTCTCGTGATTTACAACCAAACTGTATAATTAGTTATTTCTTTTACCTACATTAAGTGCTCCATGCATGCGTCTAGATTGATGTGATGGAGAGAGTACAAAAATTTAGAATTTTGAAGGGAAGTAAACACCCCCTAAGTAGGTTCATATCTGAAACATTATTTTTCTTGGCAGAAGGCAGCAGTAGCAACACAAGGGCTTGCTTAGATGAGCTAGAACTAGTTACTAGTTGAGCTGAATATGATAATACTTTGACACAGACGTCCATCCTTATTCGGACGCCACGCGCCCACACACCCGCCTCGCTTCTCCGCGGCTCGCTCTTGCCAGCAGTCCTTATCCGGACGCCGCACACCCATGTACCCACCTCACGGCTGTCTTTCCCCGCGGCTCGCTCCTGCCCGAGACGCGCGAGCCTGCCGGCGACCCACGGCTTCCCATTCCCCTGCGCTGAGCCGCGCCCCCCATCTCCTCCCCCACCCCTACCCACACTTGCACTATTGTGTCCGTCCCCCCATGCCGTCGCTGCATGCCCGGCCGACTCCAATGGGCTACGTGCTGTCGGCGGTGGCGAGTGTGCTGGAGCAGAGCAGCCCACGACGTCAGGGGCAGCCTGGGAGATGGCTCTCCTCGTGGGGCCCCTCTGGGCAGTGGCCCGACTGAGGTCCCTGCTCGGTTGAGGCTCATCATTGCCACTCTAGCGCCCCTAGGCTGACCTCCATCCGCTCCCTGTACTCCTCGCCGATCTACCACAGTTTCCCACTAGGTAGGCTGTGGCCTTGCAGGCGAACACTGTGTTTCAATTGTTTTAGTCGTTTCAGATTTTTATTTCAGTGTTGCCTCTGGATGTTGTAATAGTATATCTAGGATGTTGCAATGACAAAATACGCATGTAGCAAGCTTATGTTTTAGGTGTTACTGTCGTATGTCGCAAATGTTTCATTTGGATGCTTTTAAAAGTAGATCTTGGTGTTGCACATGTTGCAATGCCTATACCCCCATGTTGCAAGAGCATATTTCAAGTGTTTCATCTGTTTCAGACTTATGATGCAAATGTTCATCTAGATGTTTCAAAAGTACATCTGATGTTGCATATGGTGCAATGACGTCGGTGGCTAGCAGACAGTGTCTTGCCACAGGGCTTCAGCTCCTACCTTGCGCTTTCCTCACGCGACGTGCCTCAGCCTTTCCTTTCCTCTACCTCCCCTGCCCTCCCTTCCCTTCCCT
Organism: Saccharum spontaneum; assembly: GCA_022457205.1. Classification (NCBI taxonomy): domain Eukaryota; kingdom Viridiplantae; phylum Streptophyta; class Magnoliopsida; order Poales; family Poaceae; genus Saccharum; species Saccharum spontaneum. The sequence continues at coordinate 18,665,503 of CM039597.1, forward strand.
TCCCTCCATTTCGCCGTGGCAATCCGAGCTCGTCAGGGAAACCCTACCTGACGAGCGCATGAATGTCGGGTAGGCATGGTAATAGGCGCGGGGCGGGCGGGAAGCACAGCAAGCGCAACACCGTGCGCAACAGGTGGGGCAGGTGTGGGCGTTCGGACGGGGGGTTAGCGTCCGGATGCTCGGACACTAGCCACGCCGTATTAGTTAAGATTGGCTAGCTAGTTGGCTAACAACTAGGTAAAAATTGGCCTAAAAACTTCACCCACCTATTCAGTCCTTCTGTTTGGCTGCACTAGGTCCAATTTGTAAATGACTCCTTATTAGTTAAGGTTGGCCAGCTAGTTGGCTGACAACTAGCTGGAGGTTTAGCTAAAAGTTTAACTCATCTATTAGCCCTCCTGTTTAAATTGCACTAGGACTAGTTTTAGCTAACTTTTAGCTAGCTAACAATTAGCCCTTGTATCCTAATGGCCCCAAGTCCACCTAGGTTGATTTTTATAGAAAAAATTCTTTTGAACTTTGCTATCAATACCTAAAAGTTCATTTCATATAGATCAATAACACAAATCTTTTTAAATATATGTGTACTTTCGCAATTATGAAACTTCCCATTCAATATATAATTATTATAATTATGTAGTTACATATATAGCAAAACAAAAAAGCTATACACACGATGATGTAGTGTGTCATCCATCATCCGAATCTGAATTTTGTTTGTATCAGTATTGCTCTCCGCATCTACCATGCGGTGGGACATGAATTATGGTAATAGTTTATCAGACGGTTCGATTTGAGTTTCACGGACAATGTGGTACTAAATACATATTCCTCAAAAAAAATGTGGTAGTAAAAGAACTCTGTTGCTTATAATTCGTCGTCCAACCCGGCGAGCACCCTTCCCAGCTGGGCCCAGCAGCTGCTGCGCCAGCTTGTTGGTCTGGGTCTGGCGGCCATCGGCGGCCCAGGCCCGTTAGCCAGGCTAGCACCTTGATCCCGCTGCAACCAAGCCACTAAAAAAAACGTACAGTGCACTATTGGAGAGAGAAAAGAAACTAAGGCCTTTTGTAGTGTGCTGCTTGAGTGATGCCTGCGGAGGAAAGAGAGGATTGAGGCATCACTAGTCACATTGCAAGAGATGATGCCAATTTCTACCAATGCCAAGAAATATGAGGGCGAAGCAAGTAGATGCACCGGTGCTAACTCAATATAAAAATAGGCGGCGGCAGGCCTGGTAGTGCGTGATTGGACGTAGCCTAGTGAAGCAAGGAGACTAACATTCTGGGCACCAGTATTTTATTTCACATGGGTCCCACAACATGTAAAGCTGGCTCCGGTGCTTGTCTTTCAGACACTGCAGCACTTCTAGATTCGATGCCAGTTACTCGTTGTGGGACGCTTTTTTTCGGGCACCACTATCACACTGTGGACGGCCTAATAAGCTGTAGTGAGAAATAGAACAAAGCCCAACTTGCACCAGATTCGATGCCAGCTACTCGATGTAGGACCTTTTTTTCCAGGCACCACTGTCACACTGTGGATGGCCTAATAAGCTATAGAGAGAAATTGGACAAAGCCCAACTTGCCATTACATGGCCTAAGAAAAGGAAAAAGGGCTTGAATAATTCTATTTCTCTTTTTGTTGAAAATTCTATTTTTCCTTTTCTAATGCAACGAAATGCTGCTACTAATTGAAAGCCCAAGTTTGGTTTTGGTAATTAATGACACTAAGTTGCTAATGCTATTGTATCAAGTGGAATGAGTTAGGCATAAGCAACACACGTGATGAAGGAGCATGTGGCATGGAGTGATGGCCACAAGACCACAAGAGGTGGAGATGCACATAGAATGATGATCAAGGTGATCAAGCATGAGAAGGTAGACATAGAACAAAGTAATCAAGGCAAAGGTATAACCATAGGGTTTTGCTTTTGCCGGTCAAAGATGAGTAGAGAAGTGATTGACCGGGTTTAGGATTGATAGCCGACTATCAAGAGGGGCAATCACGGTTAGCTCGTGAATCAAGTGCTACAAGGTCATCATCTTGAGCATATGCATTAGGATCTAGTAAAGAGAGCTAACATAATGCCTTAAAAATATTTGTAAAAATGCTAACACACATGCACATGGTGATATACACATGATGGTGTTGGCACATTAGCGAAGACGGCAGAGTTTGAGCGGTAGAGAGGGGTTTGAGGTTCTCTCTCCTTCCGTCGAGCTTGCGAGCGCGTGACTCATGCGTTTTCGGGAAAATAAAATGTCTATTTTGCGCCGGATGCGAGAACCGGAGGCAAAGTCGCGGTGGTGGTCGTCGCTGTTTTACAAGCGACAGACGCTTACCCTGGCGATGGCCTACTGTGGTGGCACGACAGACGCGGTGGTGGCCGCGCGACGAACGCATGACGTCAGCGTCCATCGACAGTGGCGTCAGCCGGGCGCAGGAGCGAGCGGAGGCGAGCTGTGCGCGATAGACGCTGGCCGGGTCTGGTTTTGGTGTGTTGGACGCGTATGTTGAGTCACGCGGAGTTGTAGGGCTCTTTGGACCGTGTCTGTCGATGCGACAGACGCTGGGTCTCGGGCGCAATGGACGCGTCTGTCGAAGGCAAATTTGACCGTTGGCTTTGAGCGCGCGGGGACACGTGGCGCATAGAGGTGCGACAGATGCGGCACTGCAGCGTCTGTCGCCTTGGCGTGGCTGTGTCTGTCCCCCTCGACAGGGATATAACGGCTAGTGGCTTTTTCATTCGGTATAAATAAGAGGTGGCCGGCCCTTGGGGGTTCTCGCTTGCACATTTGAGATATTGAGACACACTTTGAGCCAGAGAACTCCCCCACTCATCTCCTTGCTTGGTTGCATACTCTAGAGAGATTGAGTGAGATTCAAGTGCATTGCATTGAGAGTTGTATCTAGTGGCACTTGATTCTTGAGTTTTCTGCGGATTGCTTGTTACTATTGGGTGTTTCGTGTTGAGCTCGTGATTAGAGATTATTTCGAGCTTCACCAAGCGATTGTGAGGGGTTCTTGAGCCTTCCCCGTGGGAGTTCGTGAATTGGCTACTCTAGTGGAGCTCGTGGCTTGGAGGATCCCCATCTAGTGAGTGGATGTGCGGCACCCGCTGAGGGTTCAACTCTTGGTAGTTGATTAGCTCGTGAACCATCAAGTGGGTGCATCGCCACAACGAGGAGTAGCTTGCCGGGAAGTAAGTGAACCTCGGTAAGAAAATCTTGTGTCATCTTATTGCCGAGGATTTCATTTGTGTATGTGATCACATTGATTGATTGGTATATTAGACATATCTCTTCTCATCAACGTTGGTATATCTATTCAAGCTCTCTTCTTTACTTATTGTTCTTCGCCTTGTTTAGCTTGAGTAGAATAACTTATCTCATAGGAGTAATTAGCATAGTAACTTAGGTTGTTGGTGTGAGGTAAAGATCATAGCCTTGTTGTTTACTAATATTGCGTAGGAGGCTTGCATAGATTAGTTGTGCTAGTGCTAGAAGAGCTTCGTCATCTTATTTACTAACTTGTTGTTTAGTAAAGCTTGTAGAAAATTTAAATAGGCTATTCACCCCCTCTAGCCATTTAGACCTTACACTAATATATTCAAAATATTTCCACTTTCTACAATTTGCGGCCTTTATGGTATTAAACAGAGCAAAGCAATGCTTAATTTCCTTTTGTGAACCATGTACGCATGGTCCACTTGGAACCAATCATTACGTTGAGGCCTGAATGTTGCACTAGACCAAAGCTTATTGGTTTCCAACCCATGAGCTGGTACAGCGACTTCTCTTGGGCCAAAACTTTAGGGGCATGGTGCATTGAAAAAACGATAATGGTATACAGCGGGCATTCAGACGGGACAGACGCACCCGACCAATGCCAAAGTAATCCACCCATGCCGCACGCCGCCTCCCTCGCTCCTCCTTATCCTTTCTATGAGCCGCACTCCCGTAGCGCTCGCGCTCCAATTCTGCTATCGTGCCCACCCGCCTGCCTGCTATCACGGACACCAGGCGTTGGCCACCCCGCCTGCCCGCCGGCACTCCCTCCCTCCCTCTCCCCCCTCTGCGACCTGCTGCCCCGCGCCCCTAGTGACCTAGCTCCCGCTCCCCCAACCGGAGACAAGGACAATGGTGGTAGCTCCGATGAGGTAGGTCGGTCCTCCTCTAGATCTGAGCCCTCCTCCTCCTCCTATTCCTCTAAATCTGAGCCATCCTCCACTTCCTTCTCCTCCTCCTCCGCCTCCTCTAGATCTAAGGGACGCGGCAGTGGCTTGGGTTCCAGCGAGCTCTGGGGTCCTATTCCCTCCTCCCTCCGGCGATCTCTGAGGGCTGTTTCGTACACTTTTTTTTTTGCTATTTCTCCTGTGTTGCAATAGGGATTTTTTGGGATATTGCAATAGATGATTTTCGAATGTTGCAATGGGGTTGTTCCAATAGATGTTTTTATGATGTTGCAGTACTACTGCTTGAGATGTTGCAGTACACAATTTTTGATGTTGCAGCATATAATTTTCAGTGTTGCAGTATATATATTTTTTTTATATTGCAGTATATGTTTTTCAATGTTGTAGTACATAATTTTCGTTGTTGCAGTACATATTTTTTCAATGCTGCAGTACATGTTTTTCAATGTTACACTACATATTTTCAATGCTGCACTACAAATTTTTTCCCACGTTGCGATATTCAAATTCCGATGTTGCACTACATAGTTTTTCCATATGTCTTGCGATGTTGCACTTGAAGTATTTTCGTGCTCTTGGGACAGTGGGCGTGGTGGGGGAACGGGGTGATGTGGGGGCGGGCAGGATCCTTTCTATTCCCGGTGGGCGGGTTTGGGAAGGGAGCGGCGTTCCATTCTATTCCTGCGGGGACAAGAGGGTTTGGCAAGGGCACGGTGTCCGGGCGCTATTACCGTTGAAAAAAGTCTGTTGAAAAAAGTCCATTTTACTTTCTATTGGGGTAATCTGATTTCTATCCTTGAATTTTAAAATCAGGGACCTTACCCTTAAAATCTCAAAACCATTCAAAGTACCTCACTAACCTGTTTCAAAATGGTTTTGAAGGCCGTTTTGTCCTTCTCTATTAAAAAATCTAGTAAATATTTGATAGGGTTACTAAACCACAAAGATTGCCTCTAAGCTTCTAAAATTCTAAAAAAGAATTAGACAGATTGTGATATAATGAATTCCAATAAAAATTTAGAGCTCATGAAAATATCTCTATATAAGCTTCCAGAAATTCGACTTAGCTCTAGAAAAATAAAAAATATCTAGAAAATTTCAAAATTATTCTATTTATTGTATTTCAAAAATATTTTTTCCTTTAGCTACATTCAAAGGTGGTTTCACCTCATATGTATTTCTTAGAAGTAATAAATTTTGTTTGATCTCTAAAAGTTCATAGATAATTTATTATAGACTAGAAAAATGCAAAACAAGCAACAAAATGATAGGTTAATTAAATATGGATGACAATGAAAAACAAAACACTAGGAAAAGGAAAAAAATAAGAAACAAATAACTAAAATAGAGCACCAATACATTTTTAAACAAATTTAGGTATTGTTTTTTCTGATTTAAAAGGGATTAGTAATATTTTTAGATATTAACCAGATTTTTATTAATCTAGAATGTACATATAGAGACAAAACCACCTTTGAAACCGACGAAGGGAAAAACCTGTCTGGTTTCTATAGTTTGGTGGTCAACATATTTAGTTTTTGAGTTGATGGACAAAATCAAACTTCGAAAATACTTCAATGGTCAATAATATACTTCTTCCTGTGTAAAGCATGTGTAACGTTGATAGTATCTACAATATATGCTAGGTGAATACCTGTGTGCAGAAATTTGAGGATTGAGTTAGATTGTTTTTTAGAGAATACTTGTTCAAAAAAATCATACAATCAATTTCTATGTAACATTTTGGTGTATCACATGTATAAATTTTAAATGGTACCCAACATTCACATCATATTTTTGTACATAGGAAAAATTATTTTGTGATAACATGAAAATGTCAATGAATCAATGAGATTTAATTCCTTGTGAAAATTAAATACAGTAGTTAAGGCACACATGTTTTAGATAAGGGAACAATAGTTAAGGCATACATGGACAAAGTGTAGTAAATCAAATGGCTATGCCTTTAAATAAAACGTTATGGAAGATCAAGTTACCACTAAAAGTCAAAATCTTTGTTTCGTTATCATTAAAAGGGGTGATTTAACAAAATTCATTGTCCTAAAACAAAATTGGAGAGGAGATGAAAAGTGTTGTTTTTGTGACAACAAAGAAACCACCCAAGTGTGATGTTGCATGATTTGTTTTGAGGATTGTTCACGTAGCTTTTGGCTTGCAACCACCGACAAATATGATTTACATTTTTCTACATGGTTACAACAAGTAGACCCAAAGCTGAAATCTTAAATTCGAGTGGGAGCAAGTAGAATCTTTTAGTCTATGTGGTAGACAAGAAATGATGTTGGCTTTCACAAAAAGTGTTACGCTCTTATTTATAAGTTATTTTCATGATGACTTCTAGATGCGGTTCTAGTACTTATTCTAGAAGGAGGCCATTCAACCCAATTTGAAAAACATATGTCAAGTGATGGAGATTATGACAATGGAGATTTTTACTGAACATGGGTGCATGTCTCATAGAAGTTTTTGTGTTTAGTTTGCCATTAGTTTATTTGATCTCTCCACTTTTGGGATTTATGAAATGGCAGCACTTGCGCCCATGCGTCTGGACGGACCCCCTCCCCCGCGCGTCCGGATGCCCACGCCTGCGCCTGCTGCACGCACAGGCGGGACCTGCCCGCGCCACTCCCCCACATTTCCTTGCTTCCAGCACCCCTCCACTCCTGCTACGCCACTCCCCTCCATGCACAGCGCCTCAGCAGCCATAGTAGCCTGGTGAGGCTAGTGGCTCACAATACAATATGCACAACACCCCGTTCTGCTTTTAAAACATCCAAATGAAACAATTGCAACAAACGTACGAAACAGCTAAAACATTCAAAACTTGCAACTAAAACACATGCAAAAACAAATGCAAACATGTGCAACATCCAGATAAAACACTTGCAACATATGTGTGAAATATGTACAATCTCTAAATAAACACACTTGCAACATACATTTGAAAAAACAGATGAAACATGGGAACAGACACTTGCAACATATACGTACAATCATTGCAACATATGCAACATCTCGATCTACTTTTGCAATATCTGCACGAAACACTTGAAACATATTTACGAAACATCTAAAACACTTGAAACATGGGCTTGCAATATGGGGAAGCACGGGGCCAGGCGATTCCAACTGTCGGGGTCGGAGCCGGCGCCACGCGAGCACCACCACCATCGCTAGTTGCACCGGGTTTGGCTCAGCCGGGCCGTGGGCGGGAGCGAGTGGCGTGGGATGGGCATGCAGCAGCAGTGAGAAGGAGTGGGCGCGCGGCATTCAGATGAGAAGGCCGTAGCTAGAGAAGGCCACCGCGTTGGAGAAGGCCAGCGGTGGGCGGACAGCGCGGTGGATGCACCCGCGGCGGTCGCATGCGTGCAGCAATGGGGAAAGAAAAACGTCCCTGTGTTTTTTTGGAGAAACCGCGTCATACTGAAGGTGGGGCGGAGGAGGCCTATTGGGCCCGATCATTGGGTAGGCGTGGGAACGAGCCCTCCAGACGGAACACGCTAGGACGGACGCGGTGTGCCGATATTATCGTTTATGAAATCTTCTCTTCATGAGCCGGAGGCTGGAATATTGTAATACCATATATGGTTGGGTGCAAAAGTCTTGCGGGGGACAAAATGAAGAATTCTTTTTCTTAAAAAAACATGCATAGCCAAATCCCAAAACATGCAGCTTTTAAAAATGACCGTACTCCCAAAATGAATGCAATTCTAGGTTTTAGATAAGTCAAACATTCTTAAGTTGGATCAAATTTATTGAAAATAGTATCAATATTTATATTTATAAATAGGTTAATACAATTTACAACTTTATAGTTGACAAATTTTTTATTTGAAGTCGTTTAGAGCCTTAATTATGTGTTTGAAATTCTTATGTTTTGAAATTCAAAATATTCTAAACGATGCTGAATGTTGACTTAGTCAATACAAGTTGTTGTGATCGACATGATATATATCTTTGTAGTCGACATGTTTTTTATTTGAAATAATTTAGCCTCAAATATTTGTTTTTAGTTGTCATATTTTGAAATTTCAAACAATCTTGGATAGAGACACTCCTATACCAAAGATGTAGTGCTTGACAAGATCTGAAATTTTGTAGTTGAAACTATTCCATTTGACATCACTTGGATCAAAATATTAAATACATGATTTCAAAATGTTAATATAAAGAATAACATATCCTATACCTAATTATAATATAATGTATAGTATAGAGGTGCCCACATCTCTGAACACTATTAACAAAGACAGGCAACTTAAGATGTCTATTTCTACTAATCAACAACTAACATCATTAAGGCTTTACTTAGATGCACTCGTATCCACCCGAAACCATTTGTATTCATATAGATTGGGCTAGAAAATTAATGAATTTACAACTCAATCCACTTGAACACACGTAGATTAAGGTGAATACAGGTGCATCTAAACAAACCCTAAGGTGGTCGGTCTACCTGCCTTTGCAAATAAAAAATATCTGCATCTGAAAATGTTTTTCATGGTAGTAAATTCAGTGGTTGCAACCACGGTAGATACTAGTAGGTTTGTGTCATAGCAAAAAATCTTGTGAACTAAGAGAAGATTAAAAATACCATAATATTTCGATATCAATAGACACCTTCATTTTGTGATTAACTATAAAAAATAGTAAAAATAAAAATGCAAGACGCACATGTCGTACGCCTATTGGTGCCAAGCCGACAGCGGGAACCACTGGCCGGCCGATGGCATTTGACAGGAATTATCTATTCATGTTTAGTAATTGCTCTACGCACTTGCCGTGCGTGCTCAGGCTGTGACAATCGCGGTTTATTAGCTCGTGCAATAAGGACTGGACGGACAATGTGGCACTAATTAAACAAACGGAAGGGATTAATCTGCCGCCGCGCTGTTTGGGCCAGACTTGGATTTTGGGCTGGAAACAATTCTTCCGGTCCAGTTTACCTGAGCCAGTTGCCATGTTCATCCCGTCGCCGAGGCTGTGGTAGGACACGCGTCCACCCGCGCCATGCCGTCGTCCACCGCGTCCCCTCACGCGGCCAGCCTGGCCTGGAGCTCCGCCTTCGCCGCCGCGATTTCACTCGACGTCTCCGAGATATCCCGTGCGTCGGTGAACTGGGCCCCGATCGCGGATGCTCCTTCGGAGTCCTGCTGTCCTGCAGCAGACGGTCGGAGTCGGAGCGCTCTCCTCCATGGTCGCCAGCTTCTCGTGCGCCAACCTTGAAATCGTTGACGACAGATCGTCGTTCACCAGCCTCTCCGTGCTGTGCTGCGCTTGAACGCCTCGACCCTGCACACTACACATGACTACATGAGTAGATCATCGATGATACTTCATTTAAAGGTTCGGTTCTGAAATGTTAACTTGACGGGCAAAAAAAATTCATCGTGCATATTGATTTCTGTGATGTTTTGATGTTGCAGTCGAACAAGCTCATTACAATTAGGGTCTGATTCTTTCGGAATTGTGCTTCCAGGTCGAAAAGATTGAGGAAAGCTTTGACTTGATCAACGCCAAGCCTAAGCCACTCGCCGGCTACCTTTTCGCCAAGAACAAGAAGCTGCAAGAGGAGTTTGTCGCGAACGTCCCTGCAGGAGGGATGCTTGTAATTCAACGGCAGCTTCATCGCCCTCATCCTTGCCCTCCTGGGCTTCCCCAGGGAGAAGCGTTAGATGATCCGGCCTCCTCTTGTCGGTTCGGTACAGCCTTTTGTTCGTGTTAGTCGTCAGGTGCACACTGTATACACCATCATATATATGCTGTCAAATTTGACTCTGATAAGCCGCGGGGCCTTCCCGCATGGGGAGCCCTGCCACGTCAACCCGAATTCCCTCCTCTGTTCGACGTTGGACGGCCAAGTTTCCATCAGCTTCCAGCTTCTCACTTAAAAAAAAACCGCTTCTCTCTTGTCCTCCCTCTCCACCCCGACCTCCACGCCCTCCCAAGGCAACGCGCCTCCGCCGCCCCCGCCTTCTCCTCCTCTTCTTCCCTCTTTCCTCCCTCTCCCTCTCCCTCTCCTCCTCTCTCCTGACGGCGACGACGACGGCGCAGCGGACTCCGGTGCGGCGGCCTGAGCGTGCGCAGCCCCCAGCACAGCGGCGGCGCAGACCCAGCGCGGTGGGTGGCGGCCCCCGGCCATGGGTGCGAGCACTCCCTCCTCGGCGACTCGATCGGGCCCCACCGGTGGCTACCGGTGTGGCTGCCTCCCCAGCGCCGCCTCCTCCCTCTACTCCGCGTGTGGTCTTGTGCTACAGGAAGCCCTAGAGGTCGCGAGCTCCAAGCACTGACCCTGTCCCCGGCTCCTCTCTCTCTCTCTCTCCCTGTGTCGTGTGCAGCCAGATCCAGTGCCCCTATGGCTGCAACCGTCGTCTCCTGGCCAAATCCAGGGCGGCAGCGCCATAGCAAAGGGCCGCTGACGCGCTCCTCATCCAGGTTCGTCTGCCTTGCTTTTTGTTTGTTGATAATGATTGATATTCATTCAGAGGCCATGCTTTTGGTTGTTTGAACTTGATTAGACCTTTATTCTGCCGCCGACCTAAATTAGCAAGAAACCACATCAGTGTTATGTTTTATTATCGGCCTGATTTTACTTCCTTTGTAATTTCTTCTTGCACCAAGGCATTCATAGCAGTAATCTCCCTAATGCCAATTCTTGTGTTGTGCAAAGTCATCGTTTCCTATGTTAGACTGACCTTTCAGTTATCAGTTCAGTATGCACGACATCACATACATTGTTTTTTTTCGGTGTGTGGAATAAAAAAAATTAGTGTGAAGTGTAATGCAATTTTATTGGTCCACATTGCTCAAACAATCAACTGGCAGGGTACCCTTATGCCTTTTCACTTTGATCGGTTCATGACATCCATCTACCTGGTTGTACATGCATTTTTTTGTCCAATTTAGCAGCAGGTTCATAAATGCTTGATTAACTAATCGGACTCAATATATGTAAGCTAATTCTTTGTTTTCCTGATTGCCTTACCATGCTTTCAAGTCATGTGCTGACAAAGCCATCTGGATACTACAAGGGAGTCAGATTGACGGCCAGAGTGTTTGGCTTCCATTGCACCATACTCCTCAAAACAAACAGCTGCTATGTGCAACGGAAACTTAATTTTGTCTCCATCTCACTTACTTGACCTTTGATGAGATGAAGATAGCAACAAAGATGTTGGTCTGCAAGTTTGCTGACCTGCAGGTCTAGGATAATATTTTTTTTGACTATGTCAAATTAACTAATCATTTCTATCTTTGGTTTCTTCTCCAGATTAGGTTATGTTACTGGCTTCTTGTCTACTCTATTTTACCTCCGATTTTTATGTTGCTGTGGACGGCTACCAACAAGGGGCTGCCTGGCCAATCTACCGAACCAATACATGTCCTACCAGTTTCGTTATGTAAGGTATTATGATTTCTTTTCCCTCTGGTCACCTAATCTCTTTGCCTCCTTTTCCTTTCTATCTTCGTCTCTTCTTATTTGTTTTGGCAGGACCTATTGGTCGATGATAATAGTCATGGCGTATGTGCTGGCCTTAGTTGTCTGTTATCCCATTTTAGGGTTTCCCTCTTGGGCTGTTGGACAAACGAGTGGGCTTGGGCTAACTTTAGAGTTACCATTTTGATCAATTTTTTGGGGTGGCTCCTCTGCTTCCTTCTCCAGTATTTTCAGACTTTCTTATGCCATCAGATTGGAGACCAATCGGGTGATTCATTTTTTCCTTCACTTGGTTGTACATTCTCTTATCTCCTGATGCAATATGGATCATATTTAATCCATTTTCCCCATATATAGCGGTTGTCCTTCTCCAATCTAATTTGACCGGGTTTTACTTTATTTGTTCTGCTCCTTCTGTGAACGCTAACGTTTCTAGGTTCTTTACATATAATAATACTGTAGTGAAGCTTGCTTCTTTTATAAACAATGATAAAAAACTAATACTTCAGTTGAGTAATAGGTTATGAAGTTGATTAGTTGATTGATCAGTTTGTATATATATCATTGGCTTATATACAACATTCTCTACTTACTCTTACATGATTGGAAAAAAATGTCTGTACATTTCCGATTTACCAACCCCAAGGCTGCCTCCAGATTCGGTACATGCGGTTTGATCCATTATCGTTCATTCTTTCTATGCAATTAACACAAATACAGGTAATTACTATGACTCTTACTGATGTTTCAGCGTAAGCATTGTTTCTTACCTTGCCCATTCTCTTAGTGCAGTTATCTAAATTTTTGCTCATCGTCTTGGTTTCTTGAGGGACATTACTTTCTTAATTGAATTATTAATATTCACGTCACTTCTGTTTCATGATTTTGTTGTAGAATAAAATGACGTGGTCATGTCCTATGTTTTAATAGGTTCGTTACTAAGGTTGTACCTCCATACACTGTTAAGCGCTAGCTTTACAATGTCTTTCCACCGCGTGTTCTTCACCTCTTTCAGTTACTGTCGTAGTAGCAGTACAATGCGAACAAAAGTTCCATCAGATGCTATTTCCACTTACAGGTGTACTTTGCCACTGCATTAGGTTATCGCCTGCACACAATGTGCTATTGAAACTGGGCATGATGCTCTCGCACCAAAACGCAGAACCCCCACAAGGAGAAGCAGCAGCAATCAGAAACACTGACCTATATGACATCCTGCTAACTTTCCAATGGACACGCTATTATGTGTGGTCTACCAGACTTGCCGTCCTATTATTAAAGTACATATTATCTCCCCTTTTCATATTGTGGCAGTGGGCTGAGGTTTTGGTGCATCCCTAATATTTTTAGATAGTTTCCAACATGCTTCAGGGGATTCCCTATGAGAGATCCTTGGTGCCAGGGCTAAAAAGGACAGCGAAGTCATGTTAGTATCAGCTCCCATAGCCATGTGTGCGGACAGAGAAAACTGAGAGACATGTAAGATTCTGTTGGAGCTCCAAGTCACCTACTTTTTTTTTCCCCTCCCATCTATCTAGGTTAGTCTTAGTGACCTCTAAACTTGATTCAACCATGAGTGTTGTGCAGCATGTTAGTGTGCCATTTTTGAGTATATTGACAATAACAGGTTCTTCATGTGTTTCACCTATAAAGTTCCAGAACAGGCACAACAAACCTTGTGTGTATATTTTCAATGACTTTACTGATTTCAGTGGGTTACTACCAGCATATGTTCCTCTTAGACTTATAGTTCACAATCACTTGATGTTTTGGCATGCACCTCAAACAAAAAAGGGTGTTCCCAGTATTTGTTATTATGCATTCAACTTAGTTGTTGCTTGCCTTCATGATGTCTGCATTTAAGCTTAAAAAAAGAGTTCAAAATTGCACTGTCATGTACAGTTATTCAACTATTACAATCTACAACTGATTCTTGAGAGGTAAATAATAGTGATGAAAATCCAATAACCTACCTCAAACAACTCATAGGTTCATATTTTTCTTCAAAATTGCGTTTGCATCTGTTTAATCCACTTCTCTTACAAACCATATGAATCTCATCTGTGTTAAGATGTAATCTTAGCATCATAGCTCTGCTGTTCATTTTGTTTTAGCCTTACAACACTTGAATTAGGTTATGTGTTTTTATTATCATGCTGATTGTTTTGGATATACTTTAGCTGTGCCTTAATTTACCATTACCACATCAGGTGTGCTTGCTAAATAAGAAAAACAATTGCTGATTATTTAGGATATGCTTCCACTATTTTTTTTACCGAAAGAAGGTTGTTCTTTGCAAGTACGTATATTTGCGTGTTACTTTGTTAGTAGTCTGTCCTATATTGATGATCCAATTCAATGTTCATGTTCGGTGATCCATTTTTTTTCCTCCTACATAGCCCTTTTGGATTTCCTAGGAAAACAAGTGTTGCGTCATTCAAGTTTTTTTTTACATAACTCATTGATGCCCATTTTTTAAGGTTCAGCTATTCTGCCTTTCAGTCTAGCCCACTGTAGCCGTGCCTCCTTCGGTTTGTGTTTACATATAACTATTTCATGAAATAAGTAAATGCATCCAGCTCTCATTTCATTTTGACTCGCTTAGATTCAGTTCCAATTTTCAGGTCTCAGAATGTGCATTGGCAGCAATAGGACATTACGGTGCACAACCGTCCATGTTCATGTAATCAGAAGATGGAACTACATGAACAGAACCATCCGTTTTCAGGTGACACGGCAAGGTCTTACGCAACTTCATGTGACACATTTTTCACGCAAAAAACACAAGATCCCTCGTTTCTATCTGCATACATCTGACATTATATCCTACATGAACAGAATTGTCTGGCTGGGAACTATGGAGTCCCTAATTGACTACCAAAACACAGGTACAACCCCCTTATACCATCAACCGAAATTATGTTTGCCTAGCCACAAATAGTTTACATCCTATAATTTCCATATCAGATTCCTCCAGCTAGCGCACCGCTTCCTCCATCGCCGCCTTACCTGATCGTCAGCCGCAGACCTGAACGGACCATTTGATAGCATAAAGAATCAGGCCTTCCTATGTATCATATACCTAGCCGTATGTAATATGTAATCCTGTACGTGTGTAGCCAGCATGGAACCCTAATTGTGTGCCTCACCAGATGGATCCTACCTTTGCAAACCTAACAGCTTTTGCTTATACATCATGTAATTGTGTCCAATGCACCCTAATTCTACACATCAGCAGTATGTGTACCGTATAAGAACTACCTATACAGACTTAAAAATAGTCACCTGTGCTGGCGCGCAGGGGCGCGCGGCTTATACTAGTACTCCTAGATGCAACAACTGCGCGCCGTGCTTGTGTTACACTACACGGTTGTATAATGCATATATATTGTCACATTGACATGTACGTCGGGGAGTTGTATAAATAAGTGTGATCTGTCTATCAATTATTCAGTGTGCAGAATGGATACTTGCATAGGATGCGTGGCTGTGGTATCTCTGAATCTCTGTCCTCTGATGGCGGTGGCGCATAGTACGTGTATGTACTGCTGTTAACTGGTTGATGAAGCCGATTTGATGGTTTTTGTGGCTGATAACCGGCTGCGGCTGTTTTGTTATAAGAGAAAACACTGTACCAAGCCGGACTGATAAGTTTAAGCGAACAGGGAGAATGGAGTGGAGAGCACAAAACCAAATGCAAGAGCACATGGTGATTAGACGGTCAGTTTTGTTGGTGGATCAAAAGAGTAAAGATAACCCGTGTACCCTACCCGATGACTAGTAGGTTGTAGGTAATAAGTAGGTTCATATCTGAAACATTATTTTTCTTGGCAGGAGGCAGCAGCAGCAAATACAAGGGCTTCCTTAGATGAGCTAGAACTAGTTACTAGTTGAGCTGAATACGATAATACTTTGACACAGGCATCCATCCTTATCCGGACGCTGCGCGCCCACACACCCGCCTCGCTTCTCCGCGGCTTGCTCTTGCCAGCAGTCCTTATCCGGACGCCGCACGCCCATGCACCCACCTCACGGCTGTCTTTCCCCGCGGCTCGCTCCTCCTCGAGATGCACACGCCTGCCGGCGACGCATGGCTTCCCATTCCCCTGCGCAGAGCCACGCGCCCCATCTCCTCCCCCACCCCTGCCCACACTTGCACTGTTGCGTGCGTCCGCCCATGCCATCGCTGCATGCCCGGCCGACTCCAATGGGCTATGTGCTGTCGGCAGTGGCGAGGGTGCTGGAGCAGAGCAGCCCACGACGTCAGGGGCAGCCTGGGAGATGGCTCTCCTCGTGGGGCGCCTCTGGGTAGCGGCCCAACTGGGGTCCCTGCTCGGTTGAGGCTCATCGTTGCCACTCTAGCGTCCCCAGGCAGGCCTCCATCCGCTCTCTGTACTCCTCGCCAATCTACCACAGTTCCCCACCGGGAGGCTATGGCCTCGCAGGCGAATGTTGTGTTTCAATTGTTTTAGTCGTTTCAGATTTTTGTTTCAGTGTTGCATCTGGATGTTGCAATAGTATATCTAGGATGTTGCAATGACAAAATACGCATGTTGCAAGCTTATGTTTCAGGTGTTTCTGTCATATGTTGCAAATGTTTCATCTGGATGCTTTTAAAAGTAGATCTTGGTGTTGCACATGTTGCAATGCCTATACCCGCATGTTGCAAGAGCATATCTCAAGTGTTTCATCTGTTTCAGACTTATGATGCAAATGTTCATCTAGATGTTTCAAAAGTACATTTGATGTTGCACATGATGCAATGCCGTCGGTGGCTAGCGGACAGTGTCTTGCAAAAGGGCTTCAGCTCTTACCTTGCGCTTTCCTCACGCGACATGCCTCAGCCTTTCCTTTCCTCTACCTCCCCTCCTCTCCCTTCCCTTCCCTCCATTTCGCCATGGCAATTTGAGCTCGTTAGGGAAACCCTACCTGACGAGTGCACAAAAGTCGGGTAGGCACGGTAACAGGCGCGGGATGGGCGGGAAGCACAGCAAGCGCAACACCGTGCGCAACAGGTGGGGCAGCCGTGGGCGTCCGGACGGGGGGTTAGTGTCCGGACGTCCGAACACTAGCCACGCCATATTAGTTAAGATTGGCTAGCTAGTTGGTTAACAACTAGGTAAAAATTGGCCTAAAAACTTAACCCACCTATTCAGTCCTTCTGTTTGGCTACACTAGGTCCAATTTGTAAATTACTCCTTATAAGTTAAGGTTGGCCAGCTAGTTGGCTGACAACTAGCTGAAGGTTTAACTAAAAGTTTAACTCATCTATTAGCCCTCCTGTTTATATTGCACTAGGACTAGTTTTAGCTAACTTTTAGCTAGCTAAAATTAGCCCTTGTATCCTAATGGCCCCAAGTCCACCTAGGTTGATTTTTATAGAAAAATTTCTTTTGAACTTTGCTATCAATACCTAAAATTTCATTTCATATAGACCAATAACACAAATCTTT
This sequence comes from Saccharum spontaneum, assembly GCA_022457205.1. Classification (NCBI taxonomy): domain Eukaryota; kingdom Viridiplantae; phylum Streptophyta; class Magnoliopsida; order Poales; family Poaceae; genus Saccharum; species Saccharum spontaneum. The sequence goes on from CM039597.1 coordinate 18,682,611, forward strand.
GTTTTTAAATATATGTGTACTTTCGCAATTATGAAACTTCCCATTTAATATATAATTATTATAATTGTGTATTTACATATATAGCAAAACAAAAAATGCTATACACACGATGTAGTGTGTCAGCCATCATCCGAATCCGAATATTGTTTGTATCAGTATTGCTCGCCGCATCTACCATGCGGTGGGACATGAATGATGGTAATAGTCTATCAGCCGGTTCGACTTGAGTTTCACGGATAATGTGGTACTAAATACATATTCCTCCAAAATATGTGGTAGTAAATAGAACTCTGTTGCTTATAATTCGTTGTCCAACCCGGCGTGCACCCTTCCCAGCTGGGCCCAGCAGCTGCTGCGAGCTTGTTGGTCTGGGTCTGGCGGCCATCGGCGGCCCAGGCCCGTTAGCCAGGCTAGCGGCTTGATCACGCCGCGATCAAGCCACTCAAAAAAAAAAAACATGTACAATGCACTACTGGAGAGAGAAAAGAAACTAAGGCATTTTGTAGTGTGTTGCTTGAGTGATGCCTCTAGAGGAAAGAGAGAATTGAGGCATCACTCGTCGTATTGCAAGAGATGATGCCAATTTCTACCGATGCGAGATCTGAGAGTGAAGAAGTAGATGCACCAGTGCTAACTCAATAGAAAGATAGGCGGTGCCAGGCTCTGTAGTGCGTGATTGGACGCAGCCTGGTGAAGAAAGAGACTAACATTCTAGGCACTAGTACTTTATTTCACAAGGGTCCCACAACAAGTAAAGTTGGCTCGGGTGCCTGTCTTTTGGATACTGTAGCACTTCTGGATTCGATGTCAGTTACTCGATGTAGTACTTTTTTTTTGCACCACTATCACACTGTGGACGACCTAATAAGCTATAGTGAGAAATAGAACAAAGCCCAACTTCCGCCGGATTGAATGACAGTTACTCGATTCTATGACCCTTTTTTTTCGGGCACCGCTGTCACACTGTGGATGGCCTAATAAGTTGTAGAGAGAAATGGAACAAAGCCCAACTTACTCTTACGTGGCCTAACAAAAGGAAAAAGGGCTTGAATAATTTTATTTCCCTTTTTATTGAAAATTCCATTTTTCCTTTTCTAATGCAACGAAATGCTGCTACTAATATATTCAAAATATTTCGACTTTCGACAATTTTTGCGGCCTTGATGGTATTAAACAGAGCAAAGCAGCGCTTATATTTCCTTTTGTGAGCCATGTACGCATGGTCCAGTTGGAACCAATCGTTACGTTGAGGCCTGGACGTTGCACCAGACCAAGCTTATTGGTTTCCAACCCATGAGCTCCTACAACAACTTCTCTTGGGCTAAAACTTTAGGGGCATGGTGCATTGAAAAACTGATAATGATATACCGTGGGCGTCCGGACGGGACGGACGCACCCGACCCACGCCGAAATAATCCAACCGTGCCGCACACCTCCCTCGCTCCTCCTTATCCTTTCTATGAGCCACACTCCCGCAGCGCCCGCACTCCAATTCTACTGCCGTGCCCACTTGCCTGCCTGCTGTGACAGACACCAGGCGCCGGCCGCCCGGCCCGCCTGCCGGCACTCCCTCCCTCCCTCTCCCCCCTCCGCGACCTGCTACCCCACGCCACCAGTGACCTGGCTCCCGCTCTCCCAACCGGAGACGAGGACAACAGCAGCGGCTCCGACGAGGTAGGTCAGTCCTCGTCTGGATCTGAGCCCTCCTTCTCCTCCTATTCCTCTAGATCTGAACCATCCTCCTCCTCCTCCTCCCCCTCCACCCTCTCCTCTAGATCTAAGGGATGCGGCGGTGGCTAGGGTTACAGCGAGCTCTGAGGTCATATTCCCTCCTCTCTCTGGCGAGCTCAGGGGGCTGTTTTGTACATTTTTTTTACTATTTCTCCCATATTGCAATAGGGTTTTTTTTTGAAATGTTGCAACAAATGATTTTCAAATGTTGCAATGGAATTCTTGCGTCGTTCGAACAGATGTTTTTGCGATGTTGCAGTACATAATTTTTATGTTATAGCATGTTGAGGGTGGATAATGTCAACAATTTATAGTTGAATAAACATGAGAAATGGTATAAATGAGAGAATATACATAGGTCTAGAGTTTAAACTGACAAATTCCATGAGTTTTGGTGAATCTCTGTTCTCTGCAAGATTATTCCAGAAAACCACCAAAAAGGGACCTATTCGTCAAAGGGAAATTCACAATTAAAATACGGCATATACGCAAGACTCTAGAAGACATGAGAAGACACCGGAACGAAGCGGGAGGCGAGTAGCTGCCAAGTGGGGCCGGCCGCCCCACCTGCGGGCCGCCCGACCTCCTCTTGGGGGATTCCTCCACGAGCTTCTGGAGTATTCTTCTACCGCCTCCTAGGATGCATCTCAACTGTACCTCAAGTCGGTTTGATCTAAGAGCTCACGTTGGACCCCTTAGGCTATATAAGGAGACTCTAGCCCCCCTGAAGGCATCATGTCATCAAGTTATTTGGAGATCAAGCCATCTAGAGCCAGAAATCCTAATTTCTCAGAGTTCCTCTAGTTCTAGAGCTTTAGCTAGTTAGATTAGGTCTAGAGGGAGGCAAGCAGATTACAAGCTTGGATTTCCGACGTTGGCAATAGCGTGGTTCGGTATAATTCTTTGTACCCCTCTCTCATTGTATTCTCCATTGTTTCTGTGTGCTTGCTACAATGTTTATGTCAACATTAATCTTCATCTTTTATATGCTCTTGATTGCAATGTTCATTGTTTACTTTGGTTATATGTCTAGTATAGTTAGTTTATTATTATGTTCATACATATGTTTCATACAGTGCCTATGCTAATATGCAAAGATCCATGGGTGGGTGGTAGACATTATATAAGCGTGATGCTTAGATATTGTTTATCTACGAATGCCCCCTACATGCTGGGACATATGGTAGATTGTGGGTGTGACAGGCCTGTTGAGTCTTATGTAGTCCATCCTCCATGTGTAGGACTTGTAGAACCCGGTCTCGAAAAAGGAGAGGACTATGTTTCTGATCCTCCCTAGTTGATGTTCCTTATGTGTAGATGCGATAGTAACATTAACGATGACTACTAGATGTAATTGCACTAATTGAAGTATTCATTAAATTATAGTTATAGAATGACTTAGGAATTATTCCTCTAATATTCTGATTGGACTAATGCTATTGCTATAGTTAGAGTGCTCTGAATAATTTATTTATTTATTTATCATGATGCATGATCAGTACTTATCATATATATCTATATTTATCTTGTGACTTACCCCTGTTTTGAGTAGAGCATGTGATATTGGTTCATTCTCTCATGCATAATCATAAATTATCAATACTACATGCATAGTCGTAACTTTCCAGTGGTAAAATTATAAATCGACAATCTGGTAATACTCTAGGTAAAATGCTATAATAGTATAATTACTTGTCCACTTACAAAATTCTTTTTATTTATATATTTAGATTCTTTATAGTCACGTGAAATAATAGATTTCTGTTTAGTGTTATTCTTGTAGTAATGCTAGATAGTATCAACAAATATTTTTAGTTTCATCACTAGGGATGACAACCTAGTTTAATATTAGAGATGTAGGTAATTATAGGTGGCTACTGTAAAAGTGACAAGTTAATAATTACCATACCACTTCTAGTGTCATTGCTAAGAGTAGGATTAATTCTATTTTTAGTAGTGGTGCTAAGAAATGCCAACACAACATATAATTTTCGATGTTGTAGTACATATACTTTTTGATGTTGCAGTACATATTTTTCAATGTTGCAGTACATGTTTTTTTGATGTTGCAGTACATAATTTTTTTCCGATGTTGCAGTACATGTTTTCAATGTTGTACTATATGTTTTTGGATGTTGCACTACATGTTTTTTTTTCATGTTACAGTATTCATATTTCGATGTTGCACTACATAGTTTTTCCATATGTCTTACGATTTGCACTTGAAGTGTTTTCGTGCTCTTGGGACAGTGGGCGCGGTGGGTGAACGGGGGTGTGGGGTGGGGGGTTTGGGAAGGGAGCGGTGTTCCGTTCTATTCCCATGGGGACGGGCTTGTTTGGCAAGGGTGTGGTGTCCGGACGCGTCTCGCGCGGTGGACGTCCGGGTGCTATGATTACCGTTGAAAAAAGTCCATTTTACTTTCTATTGGGGTAATCTGATTTCTGTCCAAAATCAGAGACATTACCCCTTAAACTCTCAAAACCATTCGAAGTACCTCACTAACCTGTTTCGAAATGGCTTTGAAGGCTGTTTTGTCCTTCTCTGTTAAAAAATCTAGTAAATATTTGATAGGGTTATTAAACTACAAAGATTGCCTCTAAGCTTCTAAAATTCAAAAAAAGAATTAGACAGATTGAGATACAATGAATTCCAATAAAATTTTAGAGCTCATAAAAATATCTCTATATAAGCTTCAAGAAATTCGACTTAGCTCTAGAAAAATAAAAAATATCTAGAAAATTTCAAAATTATACTGTTGATTGTATTTCAAAAATATTTTTTTCCTTTAGCTAGTTTCAAAGGTGGTTTCACCTCATATGTATTTCCTAAAAGTAATAAATTTTGTTTGATCTCTAAAAGTTCATAGATAATTTATTATAGAATAGAAAAATACAAAACAAGCAACAAACTGATAGGTTAATTAAATATGGATGAAAATGAAAAACAAAACACTAGGTAAAGGAAAAAAATAAGAAACAAATAACTAAAATAGAGCACCAATACATTTTTAAACAAATTTAGGTATTGTTTTTTCTGATTTAAAAGGGATTAGTAATATTTTTAGATATTAAACCAGATTTTTATTAATTTAGAAAATACATATAGACAAAACCACCTTTGAAACCAACGAAGGGAAAAACCTGTTTGGTTTCTATAGTTTGGTGGTCAAACATATCCAGTTTTTGAGTTGATGGACAAAATCAAGCTTCGAAAATACTTCAATGGTCAATAAAATACTTCTTCCTGGGTAAAGCATGTGTAACGTTGATAGTATCTACAATATATGCTAGCTGAATACCTGTGTGTTGCCTGCTGCAGAAATTTTAGGATTGAGTGAGATTGTTTTTTAGAGAAAACTTGTTTTTTCAGAAATTTTAGGATCGGTGTATCACAAGTGTAAATTTTAAATGATACCCAACATTCACGTCATATTTTTGCACGTAGGAAAAATTAGTTTGTGAAAACATGAAAATGTCAATAAATCAATGAGATTTAATTCCTTGTGAAAATTAAATACAGTAGTTGAGGCACACATGTTTGAGATAAGGGAACAATAGTTAAGGCATACATGGACAAAGAGTAGTAAATCAAATGGCTATGCCTTTAAATAAAATGTTATGGAAGATCAAGTTACCTCTAAAAGTCAAAATCTTTGTTTCGTTATTATTAAAAGGGGTGATTTAACAAAATTCAATGTCCTAAAACAAAATTGGAGAGGAGATAAAAAGTGTTGTTTTTTTGACAACAAAGAAACCATCCAAGTGTGCTGTAGCATGATTTGTTTTGAGGACTGTTCACGTAGCTTTTGGCTTGCAACCACCATCAAATATGATTTACTTTTTTCAACATGGTTACAACAAGTAGACCCAAGGCTGAAATCTTAAATTCGAGTGGGAGCAAGTAGAATCTTTTAGTCTATGTGGTAGACAAGAAATGATGTTGGCTTTCACAAAAAAAAGTGTTACACTCTTATTTATATGTTATTTTCATGATGATTTCTAGATGCGGTTCTAGTACTTACTCTAGAAGGAGGCCATAAGATATGTCAAGTGATGGAGATTATGACAATGGAGATTTTTATTGAACATGGGTGCATGTCTCATAGAAGTTTTTGTGTTTAGTTTGCCATTAGTTTATTTGATCTCTCCACTTTTGGGATTTATAAAATGGCAGCACTAGTGCCCAGGCATCTGGACGGACCCCCTCTGTGTTCGGACGCCCACGCCAGCGCCTATTGCATGCATAGGTGGGACCTACCTGCGCCACTCCCCCACATTTCCTTGCTTCCTGCACCCCTCCACTCCTGCTGCGCCGCTCCACTCCATGTACGGCGCCTCAACAGCTGCAGTAGCCTGGTGCGGCAAGTGGCTCACAATGCAACATGCACAACACCCCGTTCTACATTTGAAACATCCAAATGAAACAATTACAGCATACGTACAAAACAGCTAAAACATTGGAAATATGCGCCTGAAACACATGCAAAAACACATGAAAAATAGTTGCAAACATGTGCAATCATCTATATAAAACACTAGCAACATATGTGTGAAACACGCGCAACCTCTAGATAAACACACTTGCAACATACGTCTAAAAAAACAGATGAAACATGGGGAACAGACACTTGCAACATACATGTACAATCATTGCAACATATGCAACATCTCGATCCACTTTTGCAATATCCGCATGAAACACTTGAAACATACCTATCAAACATCTGAAACACTTGAAACATGCGCTTGCAGCATGGGGAAGCACGGGGTCAGACGATTCCAGCCGTCGGGGTTGGAGCCGGCGCCACGCGAGCACCACCACAACCACCACCACCATCGCTAGTTGCACCGGGTTTGGCTCGACCGGGCCAGCGGCGTGCGCGACGGGTGGGAGCGAGCGGCACGGGATGGGCATGCGGCAGCAGCGAGGTGGAGTGGGCGCGTGGCATCCAGATGAGAAGGCCACTGCTAGAGAAGGCTGCCGCGTTGGAGAAGTCCAGCGGTGGGCAGGCGGCACGGTGGATGCACCCACGGTGGTCGCATGCGTGCAGCAGTGAGAAAGGAAAACGTCACTGTGTTTTTTTATTTTTTTGGAGAAACCGCGTCATATTGAAGGTGAGGCGGAGGAGACCTATTGGCCCCGAACATTGGGCAGGCCTGGGAACGAGCCATCCGGACGGAACACGCTAAGACGAACACCGTATGCCAGTATTATCGTTTATGAAAGCTTCTCTTCGTGAGCTGGAGGCTGGAATATTGTAATACAACATATGGTTGGGTGCAAAAGTTTTGCGGGGGACAAAATGAAGAATTCTTTTTCTTAAAAAAACCATGCATAGCTAAAACCCAGAACATGCAGCTTTTAAAAATGACAGTACTCCCAAATGAATGTAATTCTAGGTTTTAGATAAGTCAAACATTCTTAAGTTGGATCAAATTTATTGAAAATAGTATCAATATTTATATCTACAAATAGGTTAATACAATTTACAACTTTATAGTTGAAATTTTTTTTATTTGAAGTCGTTTATAGTCTCAAATATGTGTTTGAAATTCTTATGTTTTGAAATTCAAAATATTCTAAACGATGCTGAATGTTGACTTAGTCAATACAATTTGAAGTGATTGACATGATATACATCTTTGTAGTTGACAAGTTTTTTTTATTTGAAATAATTTAGTCTCAAATATTTGTTTTTAGTTGTCATATTTTGAAATTTCAGACAATCTTGGATAGAGACACCCCTATACCAAGTTGTAGTGCTTGACAAGATCTGAAATTTTGTAGCCGAAACTATTCCATTTGACATCGTTTGGGTCAAAATATTAAATACATGATTTCAAAATGTCAATATAAACAATAACATATCCTATACCTAATTATAATATAATGTATAGTATAGAGCTGCCCACATCTCTGAATACTATTAACAAAGACAGGCAACTTAAGATGTCTATTTCTATTAATCAACAACTAACACCATTAAGGCTTTACATAGATGCACTAGTATCCACCTGACACCATTTGTATTCATATAGATTGGACTAGAAAATTAATGAATTTACACCTGAATCCACTTGAACACACGTAGATTGAGATGACTACAGGTGCATCAAAACAAATCCTAAGGTGGTCGGTCTACCTACCTTTGCAAATAAAAAATACCTGCATCTGAAAATGTTCTTCATGGTAGTAAATTCAGTGGTTGCGGCAACTTAAGAGATCTGTTTCTATTAATCAACAACTAACACCATTAAGGATTTACATAGATGCACTCGTATCCACCTGAAACCATTTGTATTCATATAGATTGGGCTAGAAAATTAATGAATTTACACCTGAATCCACTTGAACACACGTAGATTAAGATGACTACAGGTGCATCTAAACAAATCCTAAGGTGGTCGGTCTACCTGCCTTTGCAAATAAAAATTACCTGCATGTGAAAATGTTTTTCATGGTAGAAAATTCAGTGGTTTCAACCACGGTAGATACCAGTAGGTTTGTGTCGTAGCAAAAATCTTCTGAACTAAGAGAAGATTATAAATATCATAATATTTTGAGATCAATAGAGGCCCTCATTTTGTGATTAATAACTATAATAAATAGTAAAAATAAAAATTTTAAAATGCAAGACGCACATGTCGTACGCCTGTTGGTGCCAAGCCGACAACGGGAACCACTGGCCGGCCGATGGCATTTGACAGGAATTATCTATTCATGTTTGGTAATTGCTCTACGCACTTGCCGTGCGTGCTCAGGCTGTGACAACCGCGGTTTATTAGCTCGTGCAATAAGGACTGGACGGACAATGTGGCACTAATAAAACAAACCGAAGGGATTAATCTGCCGCACGCTGTTTGGGCCTGACTAGGATTTTGGGCTGGAAACAATTCTTCTGGTCCAGTTTACCTGAGCCTATTGCCATGTTCATCCCGTCGCCGAGGCTGCGGTAGGACGCCCTGGAGCTCTCTCTGCCTGCGCGGCCGCGATCTCGCTCGACTGCTCCGAGATATCCCGTGCGTCGGTGATCTGGGCCCCGATCGCGGATGCTGTCTCGGAGTCCTGCTATCCTGCAGCAGACGGTCGGAGTCGGAGCGCCCTCCTCCATGGTCGCCAGGCGCCAGCTTCTCGTGCGCCGACCTTGAAATCGTTGACGATAGATCGTCGTTCACCAGCCTCTCCGTGCTGTGCTGCGCTTGAACGCCTCGGCCCTGCACCACACATGAGTAGATCATCGATGATACTTCATGGCAGTGGCACTGTGGCGGGCAAAGCTACCTTTGAAACCAATCAGAGGCGCCTAAATTTGTCTGTGAACACCTGTGCGTTTTTTTTTTGACAAATGGTGAATACCTGTGTGTTGCTTTGCTGCGGAAATTTTGGGCATAAGTTAGATTGTTTTTGCACCTTTTCTAAAGGTCAGCTGTCTGAAAATTTGAGTTACATCAGATGACATGATGGCCATGTGCCACAGTCAAATTGTATTTGTCCTCTTGTGATTAATATATTAAATTTTTTGTGTTTGTTTGATTATAGAAAAAATTTATAACTTTTTAATTATTTTTATGCCAACATATTGGATTGTCAGGTTTATAGTTGTCTATGGAGTTTTTCCCTTGGATCAAAAAATTACAGATTGTGCCTACAAAAATTACAACAGACACTGTAAAAAATACATGTTTACACCACTTGGCGTCAAAATCCCGAATTTAGACTCTTGGAGTCGGCGATGTAGATCATGACGCCGAGCGTCATGGTATGGGATTGCGTGGCCATGACGTGGCAGGATTTGGCGCCATGACCTATGGCGCCAAGCTTGGTACCGTAGATCTTAATAGAAATATTTTCAATATATCCCAAGGGTCGGGACGGTTGAAAGTCCTATGTTTGGTGTTGGTAATTAGTGACAATGCCTAAGTACTAATCCTATGCCTAAGTTGTATGTAGCATATGAGGATTAGTACATTCCAAGGTTAGTGGCAAGATGGACATGGTGATCATGATGGCCACACTTGGATTTGGACGCAACCCTACGTGATCAAGGCAAATGTATATGCTTAAGGGTTGTGTTTTAGTAACCAAGACACCTAGTGGGTGTGGTTACATTATAGGATAGATAGCCGTACTATAAAGAGGGTAATGACGCGGCTATTGAACTCCTAAGTGCCTCTAGGTGTGCATTTCATGTCATATGCATTTGGATAGAACTAATAACGCCTCGAAAAATGATTGTGAAAATGCTAACACATATACACAGGGTGATGATCACTTGGTGATGTTAGCACGTTTGCGAAGGCGGTGGAGTTTGAGCGGTAGAGAGGGTTTGGGGTCCTCTCTCCCGCCGAGCTTGCGAGGCGGGATTCAGGCGTTTTTGAGGAATTGAAACGCCTATTTTCCACTATGCCGGAAGTCGGAAATCGAACGGAAGCGAACGGAGGTCACAGTGGTGACCGGACGCTGGACCGGACGCGGTCTCTGTTTGACCGGACGCGTCCGGTTAGCGTTCAGCGTCTGCGCGAGTTTCAGTTTGTTGATCGGACGCGCGGTGCGTCCGGTCACAGTCGACCGGACGCGTCCGGTCGATCAGAGAGCTTACTGGACTCCAATCGGACGCGGGCACTGTGGCGTCCGGTCAGTTCTCCAGCGCGTCCGGTCGCTGTTTCGTTAGAGCGCTGCTCTGGCTTGACCAGCGCGCCCGGTCAGTTACGGGACCAGCGCGTCCGGTCGTTGCAACCAGCGCGTCCGGTCGGTGGTTCGCGAAATAGCCGTTGTGTGATCGGCACGTCCGGTCCGCGCGACCAGCGCGTCCGGTCAGCGCGACTGCGGCTGTTTCAAGTGCGTAACGGCTATATTCGAAGGGGTACGTCTATAAATACTCGTTGGTCGGCTCAAAGCTCTCTCTCTTGGACATTTAACATACTTGTGAGCACTTTGAGCTAAGCAACTCCCTTCCCACTCATCTCTCTTGCTTCTTTGCATATTCGAAGTGAGATTGAGTGATCCAAGTGCATTTGCATTGTGAGATTGCATCTAGTTGGCACTTGGTGGTTGATTTGCTGCGGGATTCTTGTTTCTCTTGGTGGTTGCCGCAACCTAGACGGCTTGGAGCAGCTTGGAGGCGTTGGCAAGAGTTGGTGATTATTCTTGGCCACCTCCGGTGATTGTAAGGGGTTTGTGCCTACCTCGGCGAAGCGCCAAAGGCAACATTAGTAAATTGCTCGTGTCATTGCAACCTTTTGCCATTTGGTAGGTTCTTGTGGCGCCTTTTGAGAGGCTCGGTGTGAGACCGATTAGCCACCGAACCACGTGGTGAAGAGGGACACAACGAGGACTAGCGTGCCGGCAAGCACGTGAACCTCGGGATAAATCTTCGTGTCATCACTTTCATATTGTGATTGATTGATCCCGGTGTTCGGTTGTCTTAGAATTCATTGTTGATCATATTGGTTGGCTCAATACTTCGCCCCTCGGTGAAACTCTTCTAACTCAACTCCGCATTACTTTCTTAGTTATCTTTGCTAGCTAGTAAGCTTTGCTAGAGTAGCTCTTTTGTGTAGCTTACTAGTTGTAGTTGTAGTTACCTTCTCGGTTTGACTTGTGCGGTTGAGTGCCTTTATACTAATTGAGAATTGGATAGGTGGCTTGCAAACACCCCGTAGGCTAAGCAAAACTCGCATCTCGCTATTTGTTGTATTGATAAACTTGTTTAGTTTGTCTTTGTAGAAAATTTGAAAAGGCTATTCACCCCCCCTCTAGCCATCAAGACCTTTCAACGGTGGAGATGTCATGAGCTTCTTGAACGTCGTGCGGCTAAGTCTGATGAAGAGGTCGTGGCTGACTTTGGTCTTACCGTTTGGCCTGGTTTTTTTGGATCAGCTTGGTCTCGGTTGTTCGGGCCCTTGCTGGCTGATGTATCGTGGGCCACTCGACCTGCTAACTAATCGCCCTGAGACAACTGAGGATCACTTATTCGTTTCGCTGAAATTTAGCTTATGCTGATTTGTTGCGAAAGGAAAATGCTGTTCGCGGTAAGGTTTTTTGATAACAAAAATTAAAGAAGTGAAGGCAGTTCAGATGGTGAAAATTAAAGGTAACATTCACACATGTTATTTTCATACGTGAGGAAAAGGATGCACAGCGCCTCAGCAGCTGTAGTAGCCTGGTGAGGCAAGTGCCTCACAATACAATATGCACAACACCCCGTTCTACTTTTAAAACATCCAAATGAAACAATTGCAACAAACGTACGAAACATCTAAAACATTCAAAACTTGCGACTAAAACACATGAAAAACAATTGCAAACATGTGCAACATCCGGATAAAACACTTGTAATATATGTGTGAAACATGCACAACATCTAGATAAACACACTTGCAACATACGTTTGAAAAAATAGATGAAACATGGGCAACAAACACTTGCAACATATACGTACAATCATTGCAACATATGCAACATCTCGATCTACTTTTGCAACATCCGCACGAAACACTTTAAACATACCTTTGAAATATCTGAAACACTTGAAACATGGGCTTGCAACATGGGGAAGCACGGGGCCAGGAGATTCCAACCGTCGGGGTCGGAGCCGGCGCCACGCGAGCACCACCACTGTCGCTAGTTGCACCGGCTTTGGCTCAGCTGGGCCACAGGCGGAGCAAGCGGCGCGGGATGGGCCTGCAGCAGCAGCGAGATGGAGTGGGCGCATGACATCGAGATGAGAAGGCCACGGCTAGAGAAGGCCGCCGCGTTGAAGAAGGCTAGCGGTGGGCGGGCAGCGCGGTGGATGCACCCGCAGCGGTCGCATGCGTGCAGCAGTGGGGAAAGAAAAACGTCCTAGTGTTTTTTATATTTTTTGAGAAACCGCATCATACTGAAGGTGGGGCGGAGGAGACCTATTGGGCCCGATCATTGGGTAGGCCTAGGAACGAGCCGTCCGGACAGAACACGCCAGGACAGACGCCATGTGCCAGTATTATCGTATATGAAATCTTCTCTTCATGAGCTGGAGGCTGGAATATTGTAATACTATATATAGTTGGGTGCAAAAGTCTTGCAGGGGACAAAATGAATAATTCTTTTTCTTAAAAAAACATACATAGCTAAAACCCAAAACATGCAGCTTTTAAAAATGACCATACTCCGAAAATGAATGCAATTCTAGGTTTTAGATAAGTCAAACATTCTTAAGTTGGATCAAATTTATTGGAAATAGTATCAATATTTACACCTACAAATAGATTAATACAATTTACAACTTTATAGTTGACAATTTTTTTATTTGAAGTCGTTTAGAGTCTCAAATATGTGTTTGAAATTCTTATGTTTAGAAATTCAAAATATTCTAAACGACGCTGAATGTTGACTTAGTCAATACAATTTATAGTGATCTACATGATATACATCTTTGTAGTCGACAAGTTTTTTTATTTGAAATAATTTAGCCTCAAATATTTGTTTTTAGTTGTCATATTTTGAAATTTCAAACAATCTTGGATAGAGACACACCTATACCAAAGTTGTAGTGCTTGACAAGATCTGAAATTTTGTAGTTGAAACTATTCCATTTGACATCACTTGGGTCAAAATATTAAATACATGATTTCAAAACGTTAATATAAACAATAACATATTCTATACCTAATTATAATATAATGTATATTATAGAGGTGCATGCCCACATCTCTGAATACTATTAACAAAGACAGGCAACTTAAGATGTCTATTTCTATTAATCAACAACTAACACCATTAAGGCTTTACTTAGATACACTCGTATCCACCTGAAATCATTTGTATTCATATAGATTGGGCTAGAAAATTAATGAATTTACACCTCAATCCACTTGAATACACGTAGATTAAGGTGAATACAAGTGCATCTAAACAAACCCTAAGGTGGTCGGTCTACCTGCCTTTGCAAATGAAAAATACCTGCATCTGAAAATGTTTTTCATGGTAGTAAATTCAGTGGTTGCAACCAAGGTAGATACTAGTAGGTTTTTGTCGTAGCAAAAATCTTGTGAACTAAGAGGAGATTAAAAATACCATAATATTTTGATATCAATAGACACCCTCATTTTGAGATTAACTATAAAAAATAGTAAAAATAAAAATTTTAAAAATGCAGGACGCACTTGTCGTACGCCTGTTGGTGCCAAGCCGACAGCGGGAACCACTGGCCGGCCGATGGCATTTGACAGGAATTATCTATTCATGTTTGGTAATTGCTCTACGCACTTGCCGTGCGTGCTCAGGCTGTGACAATCGCGGTTTATTAGCTCGTGCAATAAGGACTGGACGGACAATGTGGCACTAATTAAACAAACGGAAGGGATTAATCTGCCGCACGCTGTTTGGGCCAGACTAGGATTTAGGGCTGGAAACAATTCTTCTGGTCCAGTTTACCTGAGCCTGTTGCCATGTTCATCCGCGCGCGCCATGCCGGCGTCCACCGCTCCCGCTCACGCGGCCAGCCCGCCCTGGAGCTCCGCCTGCGCGGCCGCGATCTCGCTCGACTGCTCCGAGATATCCCGGTGCGTCGGTGGTCTGGGCCCCGATCGCGGATGCTCTCTTGGAGTCCTGCTGTCCTGCAGCAGACGGTTGGAGTCGGAGCGCTCTCCTCCATGGTCGCCAGCTTCTCGTGCGCCGACCTTGAAATCGTTGACGACAGATCGTCGTTCACCAGCCTCTCCGTGCTGTGCTGCGCTTGAACGCCTCGACCCTGCACACCACACATGACTACATGAGTAGATCATCGATGATACTTCATTTAAAGGTTCGGTTCTGAAATGTTAACTTGACGGGCAAAAAAAATTCATCGTGCATATTGATTTCTGTGATGTTTTGATGTTGCAGTCGAACAAGCTCATTACAATTAGGGTCTGATTCTTTCGGAATTGTGCTTCCAGGTCGAAAAGATTGAGGAAAGCTTTGACTTGATCAACGCCAAGCCTAAGCCACTCGCCGCCTACCTTTTCACCAAGAACAAGAAGCTGCAAGAGGAGTTTGTCGCGAACGTCCCTGCAGGAGGGATGCTTGTAATTCAACGGCAGCTTCATCGCCCTCATCCTTGCCCTCCTGGGCTTCCCCAGGGAGCGTTAGATGATCCGGCCTCCTCTTGTCGGTTCGGTACAGCATTTTGTTCGTGTTAGTCGTCAGGTGCACACTGTATACACCCTCATATATATGCTGTCAAATACTCCTAGATGCAACAACTGCGCGCCGTGCTTGTGTTACACTACACGGTTGTATAATGCATATATATTGTCACATTGACATGTACGTCAGGGCGTTGTATAAATAAGTGTGATCTGTCTATCAATTATTCAGTGTGCAGAATGGATACTTGCATAGGATGCGTGGCTTTGGTATCTCTGAATCTCTGTCCTCTGATGGCGGTGGCGCATAGTACGTGTATGTACTGCTGTTAACTGGTTGATGAAGCTGATTTGATGGTTTTTGCCGCTGATAACCGGCTACGGCTGTTTTGCTGTAAGAGAAAACACTACAGCAAGACTGATAAGCCGGACTGATAAGTTCAAGCGAATAGGGCGAATGGAGTGGAGAGCACAAAACCAAATGCAAGAGCACACGGTGATTAGGCGGTCAGTTTTCTTGGTGGATCGAGAGAGTAAAGATAACCCGTGTACCCTACCCGATGACTAGTAGGCTGCATAGTCACAAGAATTCTAGGTCGACTGGGTCGAGGGACGCGGGTCGACACTTGACAAAAATATGGTACGAAGGGGGTATACCCCTGTGGTACGCGAATCAAATGTTTGGTACATGAACCCGAAGCATATGGGTCGATGACCCCCTGGTACGAAGCTTGCAGTCAGGTATGTATTGCAGTGGTTGATTTGTTTATTTAGCAAGGATGCAAAGGACGTTGCATATTATTCATCAGTAAAATAATAAAACAAAAGTAGTCATTCCATGCAATCAGGAGCCCATTATACAGATAGGCTGCAATTTCTGGCCCATCCAACTTATCTACACCTCGTGGATGCCCTATTCCTGTACCATACACCAAAGCAGCCGCCGCCGGTCACTCTCTTTCTCTCCTTCTCATCGTCATCCGTCCTCCACGCGCGTGGCGCTAGCTGCGACACAGGGAGGCGTGAGGACCAGTGACGCGCGTGGGGTGTCTAGGCTGGCGAGGGTCTTGAGCTCGGTTCTCCATTGCCGCCGGCGCCGGCGCCGCCACCGCCGTGAGGAGCATCGAATTCCTTCGGGTAACTCTGCCCGCAGACCCTGTTCTCGTGCTCCTTTGGTCCTGCCCATCCTCCTGTGACTCTTCATCTAGGATTGCGACTCGTCCCTTCTTGAACCCCTGCTGTATTCGGGGCGCGACCCATCCATAAATGGGACGTCGACCCATGTCGTCCCCATACCTCGATTTGGGTCGGCGTACCAGGTACGTGGTTCGTGGCTTCGACCCCGAATCTTGTGATTATGGTAGGCTGTAGGTAATAAGTAGGTTCATATCTGAAACATTATTTTTCTTGGTAGGAGGCAGCAACAGCAATACAAGGGCTTGCTTAGATGAGCTAGAACTAGTTACTAGTTGACCTGAATATGATAATACTTTAACACAGGCGTCCGTCCTTATCCGGACGCCGCGTGCCCACACACCCGCCTCGCTTCTCCGTGGCTCGCTCTTGCCAGCGGTCCTTATCCGGACGCCGCACGCCCATGCACCCACCTCACGGCTGTCTTTCCCCGCGGCTCGCTCCTGCCCGAGACACGCGCGCCTGCCGGCGACCCACGGCTTCCCATTCCCCTGTGCCGAGCCACGTGCCCCATCTCCTCCCCCACCCCTACCCACACTTGCATTGTTGCGTTCGTCCCCCATGCCGTCACTGCATGCCCGGCCGACTCCAATGGGCTACGTGCTATCGACGGTGGCGAGTGTGTTGGAGCAGAGGAGCACACGACGTCAGGGGCAGCCTGGGAGATGGCTCTCCTCGTGGGGCCCCTCTGGGCAGCGGCCCGACTGGGGTCCCTGCTCGGTTGAGGCTCATCGTTGCTACTCTAGTGCCTCCAAGCTGGCCTCCATCCGTTCCCTGTACTCCTCGCCGATCTATCACAGTTCCCCACTAGGTAGGCTGTGGCCTCGCAGGCGAATGCTGTGTTTCAATTGTTTTAGTCGTTTCAGATTTTTGTTGCAGTGTTGCATCTGGATGTTGTAATAGTATATCTAGGATGTTGCAATGACAAAATACGCATGTAGCATGCTTATGTTTCAGGTGTTTCTATCGTATGTTGCGAATGTTTCAACTGTATGCTTTTTAAAAGTAGATCTTGGTGTTGCACATGTTGCAATGCCTATACCCGCATGTTGCAAGAGCATATATCAAGTGTTTCATCTGTTTCAGATTTATGATGTAAATGCTCATCTGGATGTTTCAAAAGTACATCTGATGTTGCACATGGTGCAATGGCGTCAGTGGCTGGCGGACAGTGTCTTGCCACAGGGCTTCAGCTCCTACCTTGCTCTTTCCTCACGCGACGTGCCTCAGCCTTTCCTTTCCTCTACCTCCCCTCCCCTCCCTTCCCTTCCCTCCATTTCGCCGTGGCAATTCAAGCTCGTCAGGGAAACCCTACCTGATGAGCGCACGAAAGTCAGGTAGGCACGGTAACAGGCGCAGGGCGGGCGGGAAGCACAGCAAGCGCAACACCGTGCGCAACAGGTGGGGCCGGTGTGGGCATCCGGACGGGGGGTTAGCGTCCGGACGTCCGGACACTAGCCACGCCGTATTAGTTAAGATTGGGTAGCTAGTTGGCTAACAACTAGGTAAAAATTGGTCTAAAAACTTAACCCACCTATTCAGTCCTTCTGTTTGGCTGCACTAGGTCCAATTTGTAAATGACTCCTTATTAGTTAAGGTTGGCCAGCTAGTTGGCTGACAACCATCTGAAGGTTTAGCTAAAAGTTTAACTCATCTATTAGCCCTCCTGTTTAAATTGCACTAGGACTAGTTTTAGCTAACTTTTAGCTAGCTAACAATTAGGCCTTTTATCCTAATGGCCCCAAGTCCACCTAGGTTGATTTTTATAGAAAAAATTCTTTTGAATTTTGCTATCAATACCTAAAAGTTCATTTCATATAGATCAATAACACAAATCTTTTTAAATATATGTGTACTTTCGCAATTATGAAACTTCCCATTTAATATATAATTATTATAATTATGTAGTTACATATATAGCAAAACAAAAAAGCTATACACACGATGTAGTGTGTCAACCATCATCCGAATCTGAATATTGTTTGTATCAGTATTGCTCTCCGCATCTACCATGCGGTGGGACATGAATGATGGTAATAGTTTATCAGACGGTTCGATTTGAGTTTCACGGACAATGTGGTACTAAATACATATTCCTCAAAAAAAATGTGGTAGTAAAAGAACTCTGTTGCTTATAATTCGTCGTCCAACCCGGCGTGCACCCTTCCCAGCTGGGCCCAGCAGCTGCTGCGCCAGCTTGTTGGTCTGGGTCTGGCGGCCATCAGCGGCCCAGGCCCGTTAGCCAGGCTAGCACCTTGATCCCGCCGCGACCAAGCCACTCAAAAAAAAAGTACAGTGCACTATTGGAGAGAGAAAAGAAACTAAGGCCTTTTGTAGTGTGTTGCTTGAGTGATGCCTGCAGAGGAAAGAGAGGATTGAGGCATCACTAGTCACATTGCAAGAGATGATGCCAATTTCTACTAATGCCAAGAAATATGAGAGCGAAGCAAGTAGATGCACCAGTGCTAACTCAATAGAAAAATAGGCGGCGGCAGGCTTGGTAGTGCGTGATTGGATGTAGCCTAGTTAAGCAAGGAGACTGACATTCTGGGCACCAGTATTTTATTTCACACGGGTCCCACAACATGTAAAGTTGGCTCCGGTGCTTGTCTTTTGGACACTGCAGCACTTCTAGATTCGATGCCAGTTACTCGTTGTAGGACCCTTTTTCCGGGCACCACTATCACACCGTGGACGGCCTAATAAGCTGCAGTGAGAAACAGAAGAAAGCCCAACTTGCACTAGATTCGATGCCAGTTACTCGATGTAGGACCTTTTTTCCAGACACCGCTGTCACACTGTGGACGGCCTAATAAGCTATAGAGAGAAATAGAACAAAGCCCAACTTGCCATTACGTGGCCTAAGAAAAGGAAAAAGGGCTTGAATAATTCTATTTCCCTTTTTGTTGAAAATTCCATTTTTCCTTTTCTAATGCAACGAAATGCTGCTACTAATTGAAAGCCCAACTTTAGTTTTGGTAATTAATGACACCAAGTTGCTAATGCTATTGTATTAAGTGGAATGAGTTAGGCATAAACAACACACGTGATGAAAGAGCATGTGGCATGGAGTGATGGTCACAAGATCACACGAGGTGGAGATGCACATGAAATGATGATCAAGGTGATCAAGCATGAGAAGGTAGACATGGAACAAAGTAATCAAGGCAAAGGTATAACCATAGGGTTTTGCTTTTGCCGGTCAAAGATGAGTAGAGAAGTGATTGACCGGGTTTATGATTGATAGCCGACTATCAAGAGGGGCAATCACGGTTAGCTCGTGAATCAAGTGCTACAAGGTCATCATCTTGAGCATATGCATTAGGATCTAGTAAAGAGAGCTAACATAATGCTTTAAAAAATGTTTGTGAAAATGCTAACACACATGCACATGGTGATATACACATGATGGTGTTGGCATATTAGCAAAGGAGATGGAGTTTGAGCGGTAGAGAGGGGTTTGGGGTTCTCTCTCCCTCCCGCCGAGCTTGCGAGCGCATGATTCAGGCGTTTTCGGAAAAATAAAATGTCTATTTTCCATTGTGCCGGATGCGAGAACTGGAGGCAAAGTCACGGTGGTGGTCGTCACTGTTTTACAAGCGACAGACGCTGTCCTCGGGAGCAGCATCTGTTGGCTTACCCTGGCGATGGCCTGCTATGGTGGCACGACAGACGCGGTGGTGGCCGCGCGACGGACGCACGACGTCAGCATCCGTCAACAGTAGCGTCAGCTGGGCGCAGGAGCGAGCGGAGGCGAGCTGTGCATGACAGACACTGGCCGGGTCTGGTTTTGGCGCGTCGGATACGTCTGTTGAGTCGCGCGCGTTGCAGGGCTCTCTGGACCGCGTTTGTCGATGCGACAGACGCTGGGTCTCGGGCGCAATGGACGCGTCTGTCGAAGGAAAATTCGACCATTAGCTTTGAGCACGCGGGGACACGTGGCGCACATAGGTGCGACGGACGCGGCACTACAACGTCTGTCACCTTGGCGTGGCCGCGTCTGTCGCCCTCGACAGGGGTATAATGGCTAGTGACTTTTCCATTCACTATAAATAAGAGGTGGCCGGCCCTTGGGGGTTCTCGCTTGCACATTTGAGATATTGAGGCTCACTTTAAGCTAGAGAACTTCCACCCCACTCATCTCCTTGCTTGGTTGCATAATCTAGAGAGATTGAGTGAGATTCAAGTGCATTGCGTTGAGAGTTGCATCTAGTGGCACTTGATTCTTGAGTTTGCTACGGATTGCTTGTTACTCTTGGGTGTTTCCCGACACCCTAGACGGCTTTGGAGCACCGGTGGTGTTGAGCTCGTGATTAGAGATTGTTTCGAACCTTACCAAGCGATTGTGAGGGGTTCTGGAGCCTTTTCCGTGGGAGTTCGCGAATTGGCTACTCTAGTGGAGCTTGTGGCTTGGAGGATCCCCATCTTGTGAGTGGGTGTGTGGCACCTGCTGAGGGTTCAACTCTTGATAGTTGATTAGCTCACGATCCATCAAGTGGGTGCATCGCCACAACGAGGAGTAGCTTGCCAGAAAGCAAGTGAACCTTGGTAAAAAATCTTGTGTCATCTTATTACCGAGGATTTCATTTGTGTATGTGATCACATTGATTGATTTGTACATTGGACATATATCTTCTCATCAATGTTGGTATATCTATTCAAGCTCTCTTCTTTACTTATTGTTCTTTGCTGTTTAGCTTGAGTAGAATAGCTTATCTCATAGGAGTAATTAGCCTAGTAACTTAGGCTGTTGGTGTGAGCTAAAGATCATAGCCTTCTTGTTTATTAATATTGTGTAGGCGGCTTACATAGATTAGTTGTGCTAGTGCTAGAAGAGCTTCGGCATCTTATTTACTAACTTGTTGTCTAGTAAAGCTTGTAGAAAATTTAAATAGGCTATTCACCCCCCTCTAGCCATTTGAACCTTACACTAATATATTCAAAATATTTCCACTTTCTGCAATTTGCGGCCTTGATGGTAATAAACAGAGCAAAGCAGCGCTTAATTTCCTTTTGTGAACCATGTACGCATGGTCCACTTGGAACTAATCATTATGTTGAGGCCTGGATGTTGCACCAGACCAAAGCTTATTGGTTTCCAACCCATGAGCTGGTACAGCGACTTCTCTTGGGCTAAAACGTTAGGGGCATGGTGCATTGAAAAAACGATAATGATATACAGCGGGCGTCCAGACGGGACAGACGCACCGACCAATGCCAAAGTAATCCACCCGTGCCGCACGCCGCCTCCCTCGCTCCTCCTTATCCTTTCTATGAGCCGCACTCCCATAACGTTGGCGCTCCAATTTTGCTGTCGTGCCCACCCGCCTGCTTGCTATCACAGACACCAGGCGTCGGCCGCCCCCGCCTGCCCGCCGGCGCTCCCTCCCTCCCTCTCCCCCCTCTGCGACCTGCTGCCCCGCGCCCCAAGTGACCTAGCTCCCGCTCCCCAACCGGAGACGAGGACAACGGTGGCAGCTCCGATGAGGTAGGTCGGTCCTCCTCTAGATCTGAGCCCTCCTCCTCCTCCTATTCCTCTAGATCTGAGTCATCCTCCTCCTCCTCCTCCCCTCCTCTAGATCTAAGGGACGCAGTAGTGGCTTAGGTTCCAGCGAGCTCTGGGGTCCTATTCCCTCCTCCCTCTGGCGAGCTCTGAGGGCTGTTTCGTACACTTTTTTTTTTGCTATTTCTCCCGTGTTGCAATAGGGATTTTTGGGATATTGCAACAAATGATTTTCGAACGTTGCAATGGGATCTTTCCAATAGATGTTTTATGATGTTGCAGTACTATTGCTTGAGATGTTGTAGTACACAATTTTTGATGTTGCAACATATAATTTTTGATGTTGCAGTATATATTTTTTTGATATTGCAGTATATATTTTTTGATGTTGCAGTACATAATTTTCGTTGTTGCAGTACATATTTTTTTGATGCTGCAGTACATATTTTTCAATGTTACACTACATATTTTTCAATGTTGCACTACAAATTTTTTTCCATGTTGCAATATTCAAATTCCGATGTTGCACTACATAGTTTTTTCATATGTCTTGCGATATTGCACTTGAAGTGTTTTTGTGCTCTTGGGACAGTGGGCGCGGTGGGGGAACGGGGTGATGTGGGGTCGGGCGGGATCCTTTCTATTCCCGGCGGGCGGGTTTGGGAAGGGAGCGGCGTTCCATTCTATTCCCACGGGACAAGAGGGTTTGGCAAGGGCGTGGAGTCCGGGCACTAGGATTACTGTTGAAAAAAGTCCATTTTACTTTCTATTGGGTTAATCTGATTTCTATCCTTGAATTTTAAAATCAGAGACATTACCCTTAAAATCTCAAAACCATTCAAAGTACCTCACTAACCTGTTTCAAAATGGTTTTGAAGGCCGTTTTGGCCTTCTCTATTAAAAATTCTAGTAAATATTTGATAGGGTTATTAACACACAAAGATTGCCTCTAAGCTTCTAAAATTCTAAAAAAAAGAATTAGACAGATTGAGATACAATGAATTCCAAAAAAATTTTAGAGCTCATGAAAATATCTCTATATAAGCTTCCAGAAATTCGACTTAGCTCTAGAAAAATAAAAAATATCTAGAAAATTTCTAAATTATTCTATTTATTGTATTTCAAAAATATTTTTTCCTTTAGCTAGTTTCAATGGTGGTTTCACCTCATATGAATTTCCTAGAAGTAATAAATTTTGTTTGATCTCTAAAGGCTCATAGATAATTTATTATAGATTAGAAAAATACAAAACAAGCAACAAAATGATAGGTTAATTAAATATGGATGACAATAAAAAACAAAACACTAGGAAAAGGAAAAAAATAAGCAACAAGTTACTAAAATAGAGCACCAATACATTTTTAAACAAATTTAGGTATTGTTTTTTCTGATTTAAAAGGGATTAGTAATATTTTTAGATATTAAACCAGATTTTTATTAATTTAGAAAATACATATAGAGACAAGACCACCTTTGAAACCAATGAAGGGAAAAACCTGTCTGGTTTCTTGGTTTGGTGGTCAAACATATTTAGGTTTTGAGTTGATGGACTAAATCAAACTTCAAAAATACTTCAATGGTCAATAATATACTTCTTCCTGTGTAAAGCATGTGTAACGTTGATAGTATCTACAATATATGCTAGGTGAATACCTGTGTGCAGAAATTTGAGGATTGAGTTAGATTGTTTTTTAGAGAAAACTTGTTCAAAAAAATCATACAATAAATTTCTATGTAACATTTCCGTGTGTCACATGTAACATTCACATCATATTTTTGCACATAGGAAAAATTAGTTTGTGAAAACATGAAAATGTCAATAAATCAATGAGATTTAATTCCTTGTGAAAATTAAATACAATAGTTAAGGCACACATGTTTTAGATAAGGGAACAGTAGTTAAGGCATACATGGACAAAGAGTAGTAAATCAAATGGCTATGCCTTTAAATAAAACGTTATGGAAGATCAAGTTACCACTAAAAGTCAAAATCTTTGTTTCGTTATCATTAAAAGGGGTGATTTAACAAAACTCAATGTCCTAAAACAAAATTGGAGAGGAGATGAAAAGTGTTGTTTTTGTGACAACAAAGAAACCACCCAAGTGTGATCTTGCATGATTTGTTTTGAGGATTGTTCACGTAGCTTTTGGCTTGCAACCACCGAAAATATGATTTACATTTTTCAACATGGTTACAACAAGTAGACCCAAAGCTGAAATCTTAAATTCGAGTGGGAGCAAGTAGAATCTTTTAGTCTATGTGGTAGACAAGAAATGATGTTGGCTTTCACAAAAAGTGTTACACTCTTATTTATAAGTTATTTTCATGGTGACTTCTAGATGCAGTTCTAGTACTTATTCTAGAAGGAGGCCATTCAACCCAATTTGAAAAAGATATGTCAAGTGATGGAGATTATGACAATGGAGATTTTTACTGAACATGGGTGCATGTCTCATAGAAGTTTTTGTGTTTAGTTTGCCATTAGTTTATTTGATCTCTCCACTTTTGGGATTTATGAAATGGCAGCACTAGCGCCCAGGCGTCTGGACGGACCCCCTCCCCCCGCGCGTCCGGACGCTCACGCCTGCGCCTACTGCACGCACAGGCGGGACCTACCAGCGCCACTCCCCCACATTTCCTTGCTTCCAGCACCCCTCCACTCCTGCTGCGCCGCTCCCCTCCATGCACGGCGCCTCAGCAGCTGTAGTAGCCTGGTGAGGCAAGTGCCTCACAATGCAATATGCAAAACACCCGGTTCTACTTTTGAAACATCCAAATGAAACAATTGCAACAAACGTACGAAACAACTAAAACATTCAAAACATGCGACTAAAACACATGCAAAAACAAATGCAAACATGTGCAATATCCAGATAAAATACTTGCAACATATGTGTGAAACATGCACAACCTCTAGATAAACACACTTGCAACATACGTCTGAAAAAAACAGATGAAACATGGGAATAGACACTTGCAACATATACATACAATCATTGCAACATATGCAACATCTCGATCTACTTTTGCAATATCTGCACGAAACACTTGAAACATACCTACGAAGCATCTGAAACACTTGAAACATGGGCTTGCAACATGGGGAAGCATGGGGCCAGGCGATTCCAACTGTCGGGGTCGGAGCCGGCGCCGCACGAGCACCACCACCATCGCTAGTTGCACCAGGTTTGGCTCAGCCGGGCCACGGGCGGGAGCAAGCGGCGTGGGATGGGCATGCGGCTGCAGTGAGAAGGAGAGGGCGCGCGACATCCAGATGAGAAGGCCGCGGCTAGAGAAGGCCGCCGCGTTGGAGAAGGCCAGTGGTGGGCGGGCAGCGCGGTGGATGCACCCGCGGCGGTCGCATGCGTGCAGCAATGGGGAAAGAAAAACATCCCTATGTTTTTTATTTTTTGGAGAAACCGCGTCATACCGAAGGTGGGGGTGGAGGAGGCCTATTGGGCCCGATCATTGGGCAGGCCTAGGAATGAGCTGTCCGGACGGAACACGCCGTGTGCCAGTATTATCGTTTATGAAATCTTCTCTTCATGAGCCGGAGGCTGGAATATTTTTCATACTATAAATGGCTGGGTGCAAAAGTCTTGCGGGGGACAAAATGAAGAATTCTTTTTCTTAAAAAAAACATGCATAGCCAAAACCCAAAACATGCAGCTTTTAAAAATGACCGTACTCCCAAAATGAATGCAATTCTAGGTTTTAGATAAGTCAAACATTCTTAAGTTGGATCAAATTTATTTAGAATAATATCAATATTTATATCTACAAATAGGTTAATACAATTTACAACTTTATAGTTGGTAAATTTTTTATTTGAAGTCGTTTAGAGTCTCAAATATGTGTTTGAAATTCTTATGTTTTGAAATTCAAAATATTCTAAACGATGCTGAATGTTGACTTAGTCAATACAATTTGTTGTGATCGACGTGATATGTATCTTTGTAGTCGACATGTTTTTTTATTTGAAATAATTTAGCCTCAAATATTTGTTTTTAGTTGTCATATTTTGAAATTTCAAACAATCTTGGATAGAGACACCCCTATACCAAAGTTGTAGTGCTTGACAAGATCTGAAATTTTGTAGTTGAAACTATTCCATTTGACATCACTTGGGTCAAAATATTAAATACATGATTTCAAAACGTTAATATAAACAATAACATATTCTATACCTAATTATAATATAATGTATATTATAGAGGTGCATGCCCACATCTCTGAATACTATTAACAAAGACAGGCAACTTAAGATGTCTATTTCTATTAATCAACAACTAACACCATTAAGGCTTTACTTAGATACACTCGTATCCACCTGAAATCATTTGTATTCATATAGATTGGGCTAGAAAATTAATGAATTTACACCTCAATCCACTTGAATACTTGTAGATTAAGGTGAATACAAGTGCATCTAAACAAACCCTAAGGTGGTCGGTCTACCTGCCTTTGCAAATGAAAAATACCTGCATCTGAAAATGTTTTTCATGGTAGTAAATTCAGTGGTTGCAACCAAGGTAGATACTAGTAGGTTTGTGTCGTAGCAAAAATCTTGTGAACTAAGAGGAGATTAAAAATACCATAATATTTTGATATCAATAGACACCCTCATTTTGAGATTAACTATAAAAAATAGTAAAAATAAAAATTTTAAAAATGCAGGACGCACTTGTCGTACGCCTGTTGGTGCCAAGTCGACAGCGGGAACCACTGGCCGGCCGATGGCATTTGACAGGAATTATCTATTCATGTTTGGTAATTGCTCTACGCACTTGCCGTGCGTGCTCAGGCTGTGACAATCGCGGTTTATTAGCTCGTGCAATAAGGACTGGACGGACAATGTGGCACTAATTAAACAAACGGAAGGGATTAATCTGCCGCACGCTGTTTGGGCCAGACTAGGATTTAGGGCTGGAAACAATTCTTCTGGTCCAGTTTACCTGAGCCTGTTGCCATGTTCATCCCGTCGCTGAGGCTGCGGTAGGACGCCTCCACCCGCGCCATGCCGGCGTCCACCGCGCCCCCTCACGCGGCCAGCCCGCCCTGGAGCTCCGCCTGCGCGGCCGCGATCTCGCTCGACTGCTCCGAGATATCCCGGTGCGTCGGTGATCTGGGCCCCGATCGCGGATGCTCTCTTGGAGTCCTGCTGTCCTGCAGCAGACGGAAGGAGTCGGAGCGCTCTCCTCCATGGTCGCGAGGCGCCAGCTTCGCGTGCGCCGACCTCGAAATCGTTGACGACAGATCGTCGTTCACCAGCCTCTCCGTCGTTCACCAGCCTCCACATGAGTAGATCATCGATGACACTTCATGGCAGTCGCACTGTAGCGGGCAAAGCTGCCTTTGAAACCAATCAAAGGCGCCTAAATTTGTCTCGTGAATACCTGTGTTTTTTTTTTTTTGACAAATGGTGAATACCTGTGTGTTGCTTTGCTGCGGAAATATTAGGCTTAAGTTAGATTGTTTTTGCACCTTTTCTAAAGGTCAGGTGTCGGAAAATTTGAGTTACATCAGATGACATGATAGCCATGTGCCACAGTCAAATTGTATTTGTCCTCTTGTGATTAATATATTAAATTTTTGGTCTTTGTTTGACTATAGAAAAAAATAATAACTTTTAAATTGTTTTTATGCCAACATATTGGATTGTCAGGTTTATAGTTGTCCATGGAGTTTTTTTTGCCTCGGATAAAAAAATTACAGGTTGTACCTACAAAAATTACAACAGACATGGTAAAAAATCCACGTTTACACCCCTTGGCATCAAAATCCCGAATTTAGACTCTTGGAGTTGGCGATGTAGATCATGGCGCCGAGTGTCGTGGTATGGAATTGCGTGGCAGTGACGTGGCAGGGTTTGGCACCACGACCTATGGTGCCGAGCTTGGTACCATAGATCTTAGTAGAAATATTTTCAATATATCCCAAGGGTCGAGACGGTGGAGAGGTCATGAACTTCTTGAACGCCGTGCGGCTAAATCTGATGAAGAGGTCGTGGCTGACTTTGTCTTAATGCTTAGCCTGGTTTTCTTGGATCAGCTAGGTCTCGGTCGTTCGGACCCTTGCTGGCTGATGTATCATAGGCTACTCGACCTGCTAACTAATCGTTGTCTTGAGACAACCGGGGATCACCTATTCGTTTAGCTGAAATTTAGCTTATGTTGGTTTGTTGTGAAAGGAAAACGCAGTTCGCGGTAAGGTTTTTTAATAACAAAAATTAAAGAAGTGAAGGCAGTTCAGATGGTGAAAATTAAAGGTAACATTCACACATGTTATTTTCATACGTGAGGAAAAGGATGCATGATTGACAAAGGGGAAACGTCGAATGACTTTTCGGTGTCAATGAGGTTTCAGAATGATGAACACCTCACCGGTGTCGACCACTGTGATTAGCAGAAACTTCTAGCTGACGCCATCGATGCCGGCAAGGCATCGATCATGATGTACATACTCACGTACGGTTATGCATTGGCCAACTGCGGGAGCAAGAGCACAACTGATAGCTTGATCGAAGACTAAAACCCTCTGTGCTTAGATCTTAATATAGACGGCCGGGATGAAAATGGGAATCACAAGAAAGCAACGTTCACAACGTTCATGAAGGATCAGAAGTTGCAAAAAAGGAAAAACGGTAAGACAAAGCGAGAGAAGTATAGCACAAACTGGCACAATATTGTACGTGAACTTTGACTGGTTTTATAGCACAGGAAAAGAGCGGTGGGATGTGGAGTTTCAACAGAAAGCCAGCAGTCACTCTCTCAAAGACCATTGGTCTGCAAAGATTGCCATGGTATTAGTCTCGGTTACAGGAGATGAGGAGACTACCGGACCAAAGGGAAAATCGTACAGGAGACGGACATGTCGATGGATGTATGGATGGTACCTGGATTAATTAAAGAATGATCTTAGTGCTTAAGTGGGGCCCTTAGGTGACATGGCTTGACCAAATTACAAAAAATATGGTAGTGGGGTTTTACTTTATAAGAGATAAAAAAGGGGCAGACGCAGTGCCGGAGGCTCCCACGTGAGTGGGGTCTGGGGAAGGAAAAAACCGTGGCAAGCCTTTCCCTTGCAAAATCTGTGGAGAGGCTGCTTTAAATCCATGACCTTGTGACTCAATGAGACAGCTCTCACCACTGCACTAGGCCTGCCCTTCAAAAAATACTTGCATCAGAAAATGTTTTTCATGGTAGTAAATTCAGTGGTTGCAACCACGGTAGATACCAGTAGGTTTGTGTCGTAGCAAAAATCTTCCGAACTAAGAAAAGATTAAAAATGTCATAATATTTTGAGATCAATAGACACCCTCATTTTGTGACTAATAAATATAATAAATAGTAAAAATAAAAATTTTAAAATGCAAGACGCACATGTCGTACGCCTGTTGGTGCCAAGCCGACAGCAGGAACCACTGGCCGGCCGGTGGCATTTGACAGGAATTATGATTCATGTTTGGTAATTGCTCTACGCGCTTGCCGCGCGTGCTCAGGCTTTGACATCGCAGTTTATTAGCTGTGTAACAAGGACTGGACGGACAATGTGGCACTAATTAAACAAACGGAAGGATTTAATCTGCCGCCGCGCTGTATGGGCCAGACTTGGATTTTGGTCTGGAAACAATTCTTCCGGCCGTACCTGAGCCGGTTGCCATATTCATCCCGTCGCCGAGGCTGCGGTAGGACACGCCTCCACCCGCGCCATGCCGGCGTCCACCACGCGCGCCCCCTCACGCGGCCAGCCCGGCCTGGAGCTCCGCCTGCGCGGCCGCGATCTCGCTCGACTGCTCCGAGGTATCCTGTGCGTCGGTGATCTGAGCCCCGATCGCGGATGCTCTCTCGGAGTCGGAGTCCTGCTGTCCTGCAGCAGACGGTCGGAGTCGGAGTGCTCCTCCATTCCATGGTCTCCAGCTTCTCGTGCGCCGACCTGGACGTCGTCGACGACAGAACGTTGTTCACCCGTCTCTCCGTGCTGTGCTGCGCTTGAACGCCTCGGCCCTGGACCACATGAGTAGATCATCGACGATACTTCATGGTGGTGGCAGGCAAAACCACCTTTGAAACCAATCAAGGGCGCCTAAATTTGTCTGGTGAATATCTGTGTGTTACATTGCTGCAGAAATTTCAGGTTGAAGTTACATGAAACACTTGCAACATGACGGACTCACCACGCCTGCTTCATGCACTTGCTCATGAAACACTTGTAACATGAAACGTTTGCTACAATATACGTCTCAAATATATGAAATATTTGGAACATATGCTTGCAACATATTTATATAGCCATGTAATACATGCAACATTCAGATAAAACATTTGCATCATACGTCTAAAGTAGATGAAACATTTTGAAAATACACTTGTATAGCCATTGCAATATATGTAACATCCGGATCTACTTTTTCAACGTGCATATATGAAACACTTGAAATAAAACTCTGAAACATCTGAAACGCTTAAAACATATGTTTGCAACATACACTTTCAGCACAAATGGGTGGGCGGCGCGGTGACCTAATGCGGTGCAGGCGGCCATGACAGGCAGGACAAGTGCGGGCAAGGGGTGATTTAACAAAATTCAATCTCCTAATACAAAATTGGAGGGGAGATGAACAGCGTTGTTTTCGTGCCAACAAAGAAGCCATCCAACATTTGTTTTTTTGGATGTGATGTAGCATGATTTGTTTTGAGGATTGTTAACGTAGCTTTTGGCTTGCAACCACCAACAAATGATTGATTTTTTTCGACATAGTTACAACAAGTGGACTCAAAGCTGAAATCATAAATTCGAGTGGGAGCAGGTAGAATCTTTTAGTCTATGTGCTACACAACAAATGATGTTGGCTTTCACAAAAAGTGTTACCCTCTTATTTATAAGTTATTTTCATGGTGACTTCTAGACACGGTTCAAGTACTTACTCTAGAAGGAGGCCATTCAACCCAATTTGAAAAGGACATGTCAAGTAATGGAGATTATAACAATGTAGATTTTTACTGAACATGGGTGCATTTCTCATAGAAGGTTTTGTGTTTAGTTTGCGATTAATTTATTCGATCTCTCCACTTTTGGGATTTATGAAAGCCTCTCTTCATGAGCCGGAGACTGGAACTTTGCAATCTACGATACCTAAATATACCTAAATAGGAGAGACCCACTATAAGATTTTCCTGCGATTTTGTGAAGCCACGTCATCGCACGGGCCCACCGAAATCTCCATTAGCAGATTAAACGTGACCTGTCTCTTGGCTTCTCCCTCTCATCATCATGTATTCCGCCGCCGACATCACTAGAGGAAACTGGAGCTTTGCCGAGGGCCCAGCTTTGCCGAGAGCTAAACCCTCGGCAAAGACAGCCTTTGCCGAGAGCCAACAAGGACACTCGGCAAAGAGGCTTTGCCGACGGCTAAATTCTCAGCAAAGCCAGGCTCTCAGCAAAGGCAGGCTCTCGGCAAAGGTGCGCACCGGGAACAACTCCCGTTGTCGTCACCTTTGCCGAGAGCCGCGCCGTTAGGCTCTCGGCAAAGAGGAGGCCTTTGCCGAGCGTTGGCCACTCTGGCTCTCGGCAAAGAGCACCTTTGCCGAGGGCCAGGAGAGGCCCTCGGCAAAGAGGAAAGGTTTTTTTAGTTTTGGACCCAAACTTTTTCTGTAGCCCTTGCATATTGTATACAAGCACATGTTCAAATTTGGGAGCTTTTTATAATATTTTTCTATATTTTATCAATTAATTTATTTTCTTTGTATTTTTCTCGGAAAAGTAAATTTGAACTGTAGGAGCATGAAATAATAAAATATAGCCATTCAAAAAATGATATTCATGTTCGAGAGTGCATTTTGAGGTTGTATCCATAAACTCACCCAAAAGTTTGAATGTCTTGTATACAAAACATGACCATCCATGTGTCGTAGAAGTGATTTTTAATTATATAAATTCCAAATGAATTCCAAAAATCACGAAACTTGGCGACATGTCGTGTTATCGCATGTGGAGGGTGTGGTAAAAAATTCATAAGGTTTCGAGCAAGTTGTGACACCGGATGTCTAAAACCCAGACATCTCCAAATGTGATCACATGTGGAGATGTCTGGGTTTTAGACATCCGGTGTCGCAACTTGCTCGAAACCTTATGAATTTTTTACCACAGCCTCCACATGCGATAACACGACACGTCGCCAAGTTTTGTGATTTTTGGACTTCATTTGGAATTTATATAATTAAAAATCACTTTTCCCTCACATTCCTCGACATGTTACGTCAGCAAGAGGGTTGAGATTTCATGTGTGGTTGTGGATACGGCCTCAACGTACACCAAATATCTTGACTATCATTTTTTGAATCACTGAGTTCTAATATTCCATGTACCTGCAGTTCAAATTTGAATTATGTGAAAAAATTTAAAGAAACAAGATTAATTAGTTAAATATAGCAAAAAAGTCAAATTAATGCCAAATTTTGAAATGTATTTAGAAATTGGGTCACAAGGACACAAAAAAACTCAGCTCTAAAATTAAAAAGAATAAAAAAGTCAACACTTCTTTGCCGACAGCCTGCCCATCAGGCTCTCGCAAAGGGTCTTTGCCGAGAGCCGGACTAACCAGCCCTCGGCAAAGGGTCTTTGCCGAGAGCCTGTCTATATGCTCTCGGCAAAGGGTATTTTGTATAAAAAAAAGAAACCCACCTTATCCCCACCCGCCCCCCCTCTGCCCGCACACACGCGCCCAACCGCCGCCGCCCCCGCCCCAGCGACGCCGCCCCCGCCCCCGCCCCTGGCCCGCTCCTCCCCTACCCCGCGCGCTGCCGCCGCCGGCCGACACCGCCCCCGCCGTCGCCCCCTCGTCGCTCTCGCTCTCCCCCGCTCCCCTGTCGGAAGCCCAACCTCCCCAGAGGCTCTAGCAGGCAGGAGGTATGTGATGTCTCCGCCTTGAGTTTCCATCGGATTTGTGCGTGCACTGCCTCCCTAGATCAGTCCTCGAGATGTCAGATTTTTTTTTTGCTGTGCGTCTCATTGTGCTGGGTGGCGATCCCTTCTAGTTCCTTGCTCCCCCATAGGCTCTATTAGGAAGGTACTAGGGATGTAGCATGTAATTTGTAGGCAGGTTTTGCAGCCTGCAGGAGAGCATTGGCGTGAGATGTAGTTGCATTTTCGGGGGACGTGTTTAATGGAACACTGTTGATCAGTTTTGTTCAAGCAGTGGCAAGTTAACTGGTCCGCAGAGCTTGACTTATGTGAGGCGCAAGAGATGTGTTAATTCTTCTGTGAATAGCATTGATTGTTGGACCAATCATAGATTTGGCACCTGAGAGATCTAGGTTATAAATTGATCTGTATATTCCTCCTGTCATCCCAGCTGTTCAGTTTTGAAAATGTCCCAGAGAGTTCTTTCTTGGTGAAAGTCTGAAGCATTTGTTAGATGCAGAAAAAAAAGGGCCATGAAGCAGTTTTCTCATCTCGTTCTAGGGGCATAAACCATGTCAAGGTGTGACCTGTCAGGTGGAAGAATGCTAGTACCTTTTTTCATTTTTCTGAGATATAAAAGAAGTTTTCGCATCTATATAGCCAGGGTAAGGGGTCGTTGTTACCATCGTACTCCGGAAAAAATAACTTATACAGGTTTTGATTGACAATGTTGCTGACGTCGTCCGAATCCGGGATTTAGAGCCAGAGTAGAAGTTATTTTCGCATTTATAGACAAATAATAAATCTCAAATATACTCTTGCTGACGTCGTCCGAATCCGGGATTTAGAGCTGTGGCGCCGTCTGAAGGCTGCACCCTGAACGTAAGCTGACGTTCTAGTATCTTGGGAACCCTTTTTTTTTTCTTTTGCCATTTCTATCTTGGGAACTTCAGGCAACATATTTACTCCTATATACTCTTGCTCGCAGAATTAATAGTACAACCTTCAAATTTAAAAAGTTCACCATTTCTAGAATCGTTGCACAACATATTCACCGTTTCTAGAAACATTGCACAAATAATAAATCTCAAATTTCAATCTGCCATTTAGCCATTTATTAATCAATCAATCCATAAGCAAAGAATTCATCGAAACACATAGAAGAGAAAATAACTTCTATCCAATTTCAATCTTCAATCACTAATGACATAATCTGTATACCTACTACCTAGCTGCAGCGCTGGCCGGGCCACCACCCCCTGCGGCCCTGTGTCACTGCTGCTGGTCGTGGCGGCCAGGGTCGCCGGATCTTCGCAGCAACGGCACGGCAGCGGGGTGGCCGTGGTGAGTGGAAGCAGAGGAGGGGAGCTAGGGTTGCGGCGTCGTGCGGACGCAAGATGCGGCGTTGGTTCACGCGTGGGGTCGGAGTCGCATCGGGAGAGTCCGGGAGATGCCGCACTCCTGCACAGGAAGAAAGAAATTAAGGATGTGGGTTGTGGGCTGTGTCAAGCGAAAAAAATGGTGGGACGCCATCTGGGCCTTACTGGGCCAAAGGAGGAGAAAAGACCGGCAAGAGAAGGAAAAGGCCCAGGACGCGATTCCAGTCGTCTTCAACCTCCAGATCAGGATCTCAGCCCCTTTTCCCTTTCAAAAACTGATGCAATCTTCATGGGGGGGCTCCAGGGGGGCTCTAAGGGTTCAGCGGCGGTAGGGGGGGCTAGAGCCCCCTCTGCCCCACCGCTGGCTCCGTCCCTGGTTGGTGATATCGACGACATTCTTGAGAAACAAAATAACTTACCACCACCACTATCAATTACATTTCTAAACACATGTGCGGTAACTATTTAGAAACAGGAAAGTAAAGAAAATCTGAGATCTAACATTAGTAACTATCTGTACAGTAGTTTGTATTTTCTTTTTTCTATTGAACAAATCAAAGATCAGAAGAAATTATATTTGGCTGGCATAATAACGTAGAGTCAAATATGAGATAATTCATATAATTGATGTTCCTGTGATCAGTTCTGACTTCTGAGTTCATTTGCTTGGATGTGTGGCCTTCGTGCCATATATGTGCTGTCGGCCATCGAGCCGGCTTTTTTTGCAGGTTTTGGAAACCTCCCCGTGCAGGGGAGGTTCTGCCGAAATTTTATACTTAGTGTTGTTTTTCTTGTTTTGCAGACCAGGACCTGTCGAAGGGGACTCGGAGCACCTTGGCACAGCGCCGCCTCGCCACTGCATCGTCTCGCCACTGCGCCGGTAGCCTGTCTTCACCGCCACCTTAGGTATAATTAACCTCCATCTCTTATCGTTGTCATACGTAGGTCATGTAACACAGGTAGGCGTCTCTCGTCCGAAAGAGATACGGCCGTTGGTATGCGTGTCTGTGCATATTCGTCGGTCGTATCTGTTTTGGATTGTCCGTGTTTTTTGGACAGCCCGTGGATGCGTAGATGGTTAGCTTCCATGTTTTGCTCCCGTCCGAGTCGAAGTTTCAGCAGCACCTCCCCATTGTTCTCCGGATACACACTCTCCTTGCCAGGACGTGTATCGGGAGAACAGCGGGGAGGTGCTGCCGAAATTCCGACTCGGGCAGGAGCAGAACATGGAAGCTAACCCGTCTACGCATCCACGGGTGGGATTAGGACATATCCTTCACCTATTAGATGGTAGGAACGCCATGTAGATGCAATCCACGGGTGGGATTAGGACCTATCCTTCACCTATTAGATGGTAGGAAAGCCATGTAGATGCAATTGTTGGTTTTATTACTCGCTTACACATGTATATGACAGAGGATGGCTTACCATGACTGGATGTACACGGGCTTTGCAAGTAAGAGTGATGAATGGATTAGGGGGGTGGAACATTTCGTGAATGAAGCATTTGACCCGGCTGTTGCTAAAGGGTCGAAACGGATGCCGTGTCCCTGCAGCGACTGTAAGAACTCAAAAAGAAAACTGCCCAGAGAGATGTGGAAAGATATTCACAAGAATGGATTAATGCCAAACTATACCCGCTGGACCTTGCATGGTGAGCGTGATCGTATGGCAGCGGAGGATGTGAGATCACGCCTCGAGGATTTTGATGAAGATGCCGGGGTGGCCGACATGATGGTAGACATCAACGAGGCATGTGACAATGAAGGATCGGTGGAGGAGGATCCAGAGGAAACTGCAAAGGCGTTCTACTTGATGATGGATTCGGCACAGAAGCCCCTTCATGAGAATACAACAATGTCGCAACTCGATGGCATTGGACGCCTTTTAGCATTGAAGTCACAGTTGAGCTTGAGCCGAGATGGCTTCGATCTCGTGTTGAAAGTTTTGGGCACAATGCTTCTAGAGGGTCACACGCTGCCGAAGAACACTTATGAGTCACAAAAACTCCTTGGTGCACTTAAGATGCCGTATGAGTCGATCCATTCTTGTCCTAAAGGGTGCGTCCTATTTAGGGGAGACGACCTTAAGGAAGCAACGCACTGTCCAAAGTGCAAAGCCTCTAGGTATGTGCAGGTAGAGGGCAGTGATGGCAACAAGAAATAGTCTAAGATCCCCGAGAAGGTCCTACGGTATCTTCCTGTCCTACCGAGGCTCCAACGGATGTACATGACAGAGGAATCCGCGAAACAAATGACATGGCACAAGAAAGGCAAGAGATACAGTGACAATATGGTACATCCATCGGATGGTGAAGCATGGAAGTACTTCGATGAGCAGCATCCTAGCAAAGCGTCGGAGGCTCGGAATGTACGTGTAGCCTTTGCAACAGATGGGTTCAACCCGTATGGAATGATGGCGGCCCCGTACACATGTTGGCCCGTGTTCGTGATCCCTCTCAATTTCCCCCCTGGCGTCATGTTCGATCCCAAGAACGTGTTATTGTCACTGATAATACCTGGACACCCGGGTAGCAATATGGGTATTTTCATGCAGCCACTGTGGGATGAATTGCAACATGCTTGGGAAAAGGGGGTACGAACATATGACCGAGCTACAAAGCAGAACTTCACAATGCATGTGTGGTACCAGTATTCAATGCATGACTTCCTGGCATATGGCATATTTAGCGGGTGGTGTGTTCACGGGAAGTTCCCTTGCCCAGTATGCAAGGCCTCTGTGATGTTCACCTGGCTGAACAAGGGTGACAAGTATTCTTCGTTCGACAAGCATCGTCAATTTCTAGATGATGACCATGAGTTCAGACGAGACATCAAGCACTTCACGAAAGGTGTTGAAGTCACCGACACCATTCCTCAGATTATGAGCGGTGCTCAGGTCCTTGCCGAGTTAGAGGCCCTCGAAATTGATGACAAAGTTGGTTTTAAGAAATATGGTGTGGAGCACATGTGGACTCATATATCGGGCTTGACTAGGCTCCCCTACTTCAAGGACCTTCTTCTTCCACACAACATCGATGTAATGCACACAGAAAAGAATGTCGCCGAGGCACTCTGGGCAACACTCATGGACATAAAGGAAAAGTCAAAGGACAATGTGAAGGCTAGACTGGACGTGGAACAGTTGTGCGATAGACCAAAGCTAGTGATGAAGGCCCCTGCTCCTGGCAAGAATTGGAGAAGGGGCCCGGCCGATTACATCCTGAAAAGGGCCGATAGGAAGGAAGTACTGGAGTGGATCAAGGGGTTAAGGTTCCCCGATGGGTATGCGGCGAATCTGAGTAGGGGAGTGAACTTGAAGACTTTGAAAGTCCTAGGGATGAAGAGTCATGACTTCCACATATGGATTGAGCGGCTACTTCCTACAATGACCCGTGGATACCTCCCCGATCCAGTGTGGCGTGTCCTGGCAGAGTTGAGCTATTTCTTTCGACAGCTTTGTGCTAGAGAGTTATCTCGGACTGTGATTCTTGACCTGGAGCGTGTTGCACCTCTGTTGCTCTGCAAGTTGGAGATGATCTTTCCACCTGGCTTCTTTCTGCCGATGCAGCATCTGATTTTGCACCTACCGCGTGAGGCACGGCTGGGGGGTCCCGTGCAGGCCCGTTGGTGCTATCCAATCGAGAGGTGTCTAAAGATTCTTCAGAAAAAGTATAGAAATAAAGCCAAGATTGAGGCTTCTGTGGCAGAGGCATTCATAGTGGAGGAGGTGTCGAACTTCACAACGACGTACTATACTGAGAACCTTCCCACCGGCGCACCCCCTCGTTACAACGCCGATGAGAGTTCATCGACCCTGAGTCTATTCAAAGGGCAACTCGAAAGAGGAAGTGTAGGTACCCACAAGCAGTTGCGAGATCGTGAGTGGCGCACTATCATGCTCTACGTGTTGA
This sequence comes from Saccharum spontaneum, assembly GCA_022457205.1. Classification (NCBI taxonomy): domain Eukaryota; kingdom Viridiplantae; phylum Streptophyta; class Magnoliopsida; order Poales; family Poaceae; genus Saccharum; species Saccharum spontaneum. The sequence continues at coordinate 18,720,341 of CM039597.1, forward strand.
TGAACCTTGACGAAGTGGAGCCTTATCGAATGTAAGTTCTCAATGAGCTTGTTACATACGCCGTCAATATCCTCTACATATCGAAAGAACAGTGAGCTTGTCTCTTGTTTTTTCAGGAAGTTTGTGAAAGAACAATGAAAAGGGAGAAGGGCTCCCACCATCCAAGAAGAAGACAATCTTCTCAAAAATGCCGTGCCCGATTTTATTTCTTGGTTCCGTACAAAGGTACCATCCAACCTACCTCGTTCCAACCTACCTCGTTCCAACTAGGAGCGAGTAATGTAACGATCTACCTGGCCTCACCTTGCAGGCCCGCACGGATGCAGAAATGGATGGTGAATTGAAACAGGTTGCACGGGGCTTTGCTACAAGGGTCAAGTCATTCACCGTTTATGATGTGAATGGCTATCGCTTTCGCACGAGAAGCCACGAGGAGAGTTGGCCCAACCTAAAGACCACGTGCAGAGGAGTTCGTACACCCGGCAATGATGACCGTGACTATTACGGCATAGTCGAAGAAATATACGAGCTCGACTTTGAGGGCCCCCAAGCTCTTAAACCTGTGGTGTTCAAATGCCATTGGTTCGATCCCGAGGTCATCAGAAGAGCCGATGACATTGGGCAAGTCAAAATTCGAAAAGATTCCATTTATAAAGGAGAAGATGTCTATATTGTGGCTCAACAGGCCACGCAAGTTTATTATCTCCCATGGGCGTGCCAAAAAGACAAGGATCTTGAGGGTTGATACCTTGTGCACTTGGTATCGCCGCGTGGTAAAGCGCCTCTCCCAAACGATGATGACTACAACTATGACCAACAGGATAATAGCGGAGAGTTCTATCAACCTGAGGGGCTAGACGGGCGTTTAGAGATAGACATTCTTTCGCTGATGGGCATGGAAGGTGACAACGACGTCGATGAGGACGAGGGTGAAGTAGTGCAAGATGCTAAGGACTTAATAATGCTTGAGGAATGGAGGGCTCAACGCGATAGACATGTTGTTGAGGACGATGGAGTTGGTGTTGAAAATGGATATGTCGAGGACCTTAGAGAGCTCGACAATATTGACAGTGATGATGACTACAGTGATGATGAGCCAACCACCGCCGGTCGTGGAGATAATTTCTAATTCATGTAATACTGTATTTTTATTGTTATTACTTTGCAATTATGTTTCGTTCATTTTGCATATCTTTGCAAATACTTCTTGTTTAATTGTACTAATTGGTTTAAACTGTGTCATTGCAGGCATAGGACAAAATGCCGGGCGGAAGACGACGGCGCCGAAAGGGGGTCGCCTCGACCTTCATGAAGCACGACGACACCGACGACACGGACCTTCAGCCTCAGCTGGAGTCGTCCACGAGCAGGGACCGTGGACGGGGCCAGGTCCAGGTCACGGCGTCTTCTAGCCCGATGGCCCAGCCCAAGGAGGAGCACTTCGAGGGTGACCACGTCGGGGACGAGGATGAGGAGCCAGTTGTCGAGGCGGCGAGTTCGTCTAGCTCGAGCAAGCTCTACGTGCGGGGGATCACGCGCCTCCCTGACCGGGCGCCCGCGCCACACGCCCAGGCGTTGATCACACCTTGCGGTGATAGGTAAGTAACCATTCATGTTTTTATGATTAATTCATATGACATGTTGAAAATCGAACTTCAGACTAACAATTTTTCGTAATGCATCGTGCAGGAACTTTGTCAAAGTGGACGCGACAGAGTCACGCCATATCACTAGCATACAGGGCCTCCTGATTAAGAAGCACTACCCCGGCTTGGTCGTGCACAAAGGGAAAGAGGAGCCGCCCTTTTACTGGCCACACTTCTCTAGCGTCGAGGCAAACGACACCACTCTTGCGTAGGTCATCAAGGCCGAGTTCTGGGTAAGTCTTCAGTACTATGCATTCATTGGATGTTTTTGAAATAATGAAATGAAACATATATGATGTTTGTATGCAGGAGTGGTTCGTGTGCGAGGAGGGGAAAGAGGTCGAGGCGGCGAAAGTCCAGGACAAGGTCTGCAGAGAGCGGCTGAAGGACATGTACTCCGAGGCGCACATCCAGTGCGTCATCTCCTACCACCTTGAGGTGCTTGGCCAGAAGGTGACAAAGAAACAGGCCAGGGAGATGATCATGTTGCCCGACACGGACATCACCAGGGAGCAGTACATGCAGGTAAGTAGGAAACATTTATTCTGTTTCCTTCCTTGAAAAATAAATATGAAACATTAATTCTTATTCATCTTCTCACATGTCAAATGCACGTTGTCATGCAGTTTCCTGCTGATTGGTGCAAATCGCACATGGACTGCTGAGCCCAGATTGTGGACTCGTGGCAGAGGCCGGAGGCATACGTGGAGCGCAGAAAAAGATGGGAGAACCGCCTGGCCACGACGAGAGGGGCGTCACACCACCAGGGGAGCGTGCCCCTCCCAGGGTACATGGACACATATGTACGTTTCTATTTTTTTGTTTGTTTATTTATTTTTGCTAATGCTTTGTTCTCATTACATTTAATCAACCGTGTGTTTTCCTCGCAGCGCAAGACCCACGGAAACGTGGCCATTAGCGAGTTTGTTGGGTACGCCCTGGCTAACAAGGGGCGAGCGTCGGATCCGAACAACGTCTACAACCCGCAGGACGGGCCCGACGCATATACCAACACTGCCGCCTACGAGAAGATGTCCGCGTACGCCACTGCAGCTCGCACGCGCCATGGGGACGACTTCGACCTTACCACCGAGCCACTGGACACGGACCTGCTCATGAGGACGGGAGGCGGGAAGCAGCACGGCCGGTACATGATTGCCCAGAGCGCAATCAACCCGGCCACCGTACCCACGCTCCGCGAGGTTCGGCAGGGGAGCAGCACGACCTCCGACGTCCCCATACGGCCTCGTCAGCCGAGCTCCGTGCAGCAGATGGCTGCGATGCAGACGGCGTTTCAGGTAACTATAGTTTTATCCGTCGTCCATTGGTTTTACATACGTACATCTCCTTTTGCATTGTTTTATCCATCGCGGGTGTAATATTTCAGTCGCAGCTGGAGGAGTTGCGGGCCAGGTAGGACGAGCTGCAGGAGGTCCATCGGCGAGAGCTGGCGGCCAGAGACGAGGCCCATCGGCGCCACATGGAGGCACAGCAGCAACACACGCAGCGTCAGATCTCGGACCTAGTCAGCTACTTCTAGTCCATTCAGAGCTCTGGAGCGCCTCCACTGCCTGCCTCGCTCTTCGCTCCACCCCCTGTTCCACCCCCTGTTCCTGCCCCTGCAGGGAGTCCAGTGAGTATATATATGTTTGTCTATTGCTTTGGCTTGTGCGGCCGTCCTGCAGGTACTAATGAGATCGCTTATATATTGTGCAGCATCAGTCGTGGGGTTCGAACCCGACCCCTTCACCAGGCAGCCGGTGGCAGATTAGTTCTTATGGCCACCCGAGTACGCATCACACGTGGCCTGGTGCCCATTCGCAGCACGGCCACCCTGGGTTATCCGACAGCCCTCCTCCGCGCCCCGGGTACTCGTACCCGTACCAGTCGGCGCCAGGGCAGGCCATGTGGGCGCCGTGGGCAGGTGGGAGCTCTCCACACCCTGGGGGCACTCACCCTGGTCGGCGTGGCCAAATGGGGGCTCGGGACACGACGGAGGCCACGGCGACGACGGGTCGGAGTCACAGCACCAGGGGTGAGGCGCTAGCGACTTCGAGCAGTGATATCCATGTGGACTTGTGGTTTATGTTATGAACTTGTGGTTTATGTTAGACTTTATGTTAGATTTGTCATATCTATGTGGATTTGTGATATCTGTGGACTTCGATATGTTTCATGTGTGATATATATGTGGAATTGTGATATAGACATGTGGATTTGTGATATATATATATATATATATATATATATATATATATATATATATATATATATATATATATATATATATATATATATGTATGGCTGTGCATGTAAAAACAGGAAAAAAACAAAAAACAAAAAAATTCCCAGCTTTGCCGAGAGCCATCTTGCTAGCACTCGGCAAAAATGCAAAGCTGCTCACAAGAATTCCAGCTTTGCCGAGAGCCTGCCAGGCTGGCTCTCGGCAAAGGAAAGCTTTGCCGAGAGCCTTCCAAGTAGGCCTTCCGCAAAGATTTTTTTAAAAAAATTTAAAAGTCTCGACAAATATTTTTATTTAAAAAAATAAAAAGTTTTTGCCGAGAGCCGGCCAGCCCGGCTCTCGAGAAAGACGACGTCAACTTTGACGTTCCTCGACGGAGCCGTGGGCTTTGCCGAGGGCGCTTCTGGCCTTCAGCAAAGTCTTTGCCGAGAGTCTGCCGCGTGGCTCTCGGCAAAGAATTCTTTGCCAAGAGCTTCTTTGCTGATAGCTCTTTGCCGAGAGCCACGTGGCAGGCTCTCGGCAAACACTTTGCCGAGGACTTTTTGTCCTTTGCTGAGGGCTCCCGGTTCTCGGCAAAGAAGTCGGATCCAGTAGTGCATCAAGTATTGCGCCGTGTCTCTTTGCTTCTCCATGCCACCATCAGTTCCTCTGTCATTTCAACTGGGCAGTCATGACATGCATCAAGACTATTTATTGTCACATCCAGCGACCAGATGGCTTCGTCAGCGGTTCACAGCCCTCCACAAACTTTCGACCTTCGTGCGTGTGGCTGCTGGCCGCAGAGCCGCGCCATCATAGGTCCATGCCGACGAGGATCGGGAGCAGGAGGCGGAGTGGCTCCTCCGAAGAGTGGAGCGGCACCGCCACGACATCGCTGGCGCTAGCATTGTGCACATCAGCAAGCTCCTCGGCGACTTCACAGTGATGCGGGATGCGGGCAGGACTGGACACGCCGGTAGAGGAGAGCGTGCTCATGCTGGCTCCTTCCGCTTCTGCATCAGCGATTGCATCCCGTGGCTGTCGTCGGTCAGCGTCGTCGACGGCATCGACGCCCGGCGAGGCAGGCGTTTTGAAGCATCAACCGGATCCTCTGTCCTCAACAAGATCGTGGACGACGCCAATAGGTAGATGCGGTCCGCGGTGGCTGGGCAGTGTTCCCTCCCTCAACGCGGTGTGACAAGTTCACAGTGATGGTTTGATCATATTAGTCAGTTTGCTTTCCCATATATACGCTGCCGCTTATCTAGAAATTATTTTATATTGTAGCCTGCGCTGTCACTTCCAGTTTCTTTGTCATTCGTGAACCTGGAATCCTTCATCGGATCATAGTAGTAGTATGTGTAAAGTCTTAGTTGAGATCAGTTTTTTGGTCACTTCTTCGTCATGATGAGCATTGTGTACAGCAACGATTTCAGTTTTTTTTTTATCTTGGTCTGAAGAATGCAACAGATATGCAAAATTCACATGATTATCACATCTCACTGACAATGTTTAAGAGCCCGGCTGAATTAAGATCTTGCTTAGGTACATATACATAACACCATCAGTAGCACCAACTACTATTGTTTAAGTGGAAGATAAATTTACTAGTGAATTACTTTGGCAATCACCAGCTTCATACAACTTTGGAATGTACATTATTCCTGACTTTTTTTATCACGAAATAAAATTCATTAGGTTCCCTCGAATATTCAAATAAACATTCGTGTGTATCATGACTTCACTATTTCTCAAACCATGAACCATTCTCTTTTGTAGTGCTACAAGATTACCGCAGCAACGCGCAGGGTTTCGTACGGTTGGATGCAAAAGTTTTGCGGAGGACAAAATGAAGAATTCTTTTTCTTAAAAAAACAAATGCATAGCTAAACCCTAAAACATGCAACTTTTTTAAATGAGAGTATTCCCTCTATCCCCTATCCCAAAATGAATGCAATTCTAGGTTTAGATAAGTCAAACATTTTTAAGTTTGATCAAATTTATAGAAAATAGAATCAATATTGATATCTACAAATAGGTTAATACGATTTACAACTTTATAGTTGACATTTTTTTATTTGAAGTCATTAAAAGTCCCAACAATGTGTTTCAAATTCAAATTTAAGATTTCTAAACGATGTTGAATGTTGACTTAGTCAAAACCATATTTGTAGTGATCAACATGATATTCAACTTTGTAGTCGACAAGTTTTTTTATCTGAAATCTTTTAGTCTCAATTGTTTGTTTTCAGTTGTCATATTCTGAAACTTCAAACAATCTCCGACAGAGACACTCCTATACTGAAGTTGTATTGTTTGAAGAGATCTAAAAATTGTAGTTGAAACTTTTCCATTTAAGATCATTTAGAGGTCAAAATATTCAATACATGATTATTAAATGTGAAAATAAACAACAAAATCCTATATTATAATTTAATGGATAGTATACCTGCCCACGTCTTTGAATACTATTAACAAAGATAGACAAATTAACATTTCCATTTCTATTAATCAATGGCTAACACCATTAAAGCTTTTATTTAGATGTGCATGTATCCACTTGAAACCACATGCATTAATATAGATTGGGGTGGAAAATTAATGAAATTCCACCTCCACTTGAACACACATAGATTAAGATGAATATAGATGCATCCAAATAAGCCCTAAGGTGGTCGGTCTACATGCCTTTGCAAATAAAAATAAATACCTCCATGGGCAAAGGTTTTTTCATTGTAGTAAATTCAGTGGTTGCAACCACGGTACTAGTAGGTTTGTGTCGTAGGAAAAATCTTCTGAACTAAGAGAAGAATAAAATATCATAATATTTTGAGATCAATAGACACTACAGTGTATATAAGTTTTTTTATATAAGATAATAAAATATTTTCTCATTTTGTGACTAACAATAATAATCTATACCTAATAATAATACCTAATAATAAAGAGGCAAAATTTCAGGCTCTTTTTTTCGTCCATCTATTTTTTTTGTTCGTCTTCCTCTAACTACCGAACAATAGAGAGTTTCTTTTGTCCGGACGTATGTATATATAACCCGTGCTTATACGAGTTAGAATAGCTGAGTCTAGACCAATATGGAGTAGGAATCCTAATCTAAATAGATTCCTCAAACCCTGAGTACTCTAAATAGAACTCTTAATAATCAAATAGAAAAGGATAAAATCTACATTCTTTATTTTGCTCTGCTTTCTTTATTTACATATAAGTTAGAATAGCTTACGTCTAGACTAATATAAAGTAGGAATCCTAATCTGTTACTTATACAACTAAAAAATATGAAGACCTTTCGGCCAAACGATTCCCATGTGCGCGCCAGGTCGTCCTCGTGCCTCCATGCCAGGAATCCGAAATAGTTCCATGCTCCATACAAAGTCCCAACCAGCTTCTCGCCGTGGATAGAGGCGACACGAGGACTGACGGTTGAGTCTATCTACTGTAATCTCTGTTGTTGGCCTGCGCGTGTCAATTTCACTTGCAAGTACGTAGTTCGTAAATATGTATATAGTCATACACATACACATATGCAGTTAGAAGCCCGAATAATTTGATAAGGTATTATAATGTATAATTTGATAAGGTATTATAATGTATAAAATATAAATATTCATATACATGTGATTTTCCAAATCCTAATTAGGTTCGTCGCTGTTGCGCCCATAATCTTGCTGTTTGACTAGTCTTCGAATTTTGGGCTTTTTTTAACTGGAATTTTGGGCTTTAGTTGTACTGGTATGACCTCGTGACGTTGAAGAGAAAAGGTGGCGGGCATGAGCACAACTATGGCCAACACAACATCGTGGTGCGCATGCCAGACAACAAGCGTGGCGTGCGCCGCACAAACGGCAATGTGCTCGCAGCCTGCGGCGGCCTCCACATTATCGACCAGAGCACCTTTTGCCTAGGCAACATCATCATTGCGTAGGAGTCGGATGTTGGTGGCCAGATCGAGGTCGTCATGGAAGTCTCTAGGGCGCTTGACCTAGTTCTCTTTGACGATGGACGACGCCGACAGCAGGGTGTCATGTCAAGGCCATCGGAGTAGCTCCGCCGTGACACGGGGCTCATCTTGGGCGACTGTGTTGTATCTACCCATGGCTCTGCAGGAACGCCGAGGTGTCCCTCCTTGTGGACGTGGCATTCAACGACGGCGCACTTTGCACACTCACCAGGGAACAAGGCAAACTGGTAGGAGCCTAAGCAAAGAAGAAGAACAATTAAAAGCATGATATGTGGAGCAGCTGGCAGATGAACAACGTCTTGTAATCAAGGCAGTGTGTCATCGGCCACTACCCGTCAGTCTTCCTAGCGTTCCAATGGATTAATGGCTACTGAAAGCCAAGTCGCATCAAAGACACCATCTCCAGAGCATACGTCGCCAGCATGCTTGTGCACTAGGTCACTTCCAGCATGTAGGAACCAACAAGACGCTTATTCAGGCCACACGTGCTGCCACAGTTCCGTCCAAGGCTAGCTAAAGACACTACGTACGTGTTGCGATGGCCACTTCTGGTCTTCCGCATAAACACTAGGGTCCATGGTCAGTGACACTGTCCGCACGTGGTGTCGTCGCCGCAGGTTCGAGCCTGTTGTAGCCATAGTATCTCGCGTGCAGCTATGTTGTACAACCATAATCGTACCACCTGCAACATAATGAATTATGATCTCGTTGCAACGCACAGGCATTTTTGTGTCGTAAGAAAAATCTTCTGAACTAAGAGAAGAATAAAATATCATAATATTTTGAGATCAATAGACACTACCGTGTATATAAGTTTTTTATATAAGATAATAAAATATTCTCTCATTTTATGACTAACAATAATAATCTATCCCTAATAATAAAAAGACAAAATTTCTGATCACTTTATATTTTCGTCCAGCCCAATCATCTACTTGATATTGGCCTTAACTTGCTCGGACTCATGTTGACCAAATTCTATTTGGGGTCGCATTCAGCCCATACTTTCCTTCTTCTATTCCGTCCACGTGCAGCGCCGCCGTCCCCAGACACCTCGCGTGGTTCCGTCTGGCCTCTCCCCGCGAGAGAGAGTCAGCCCAATTGCCCTCGCTTGCCTGCTCTCCGTCACATACACATGTCTCTGTTTAAGCATGCAAGCAACGCCTCCGCCTATGACTCCCACAACAATCCGCCCCGCCTCTGCCTAAGACTCCCCCCAACAATCCGCACAGGCAACACAAGCACGTATGGTATGCTACAAATCGAGACCACCACGGACCGGATTGAGACAAAATTAACGCAGCAACGAGGAAACCAGAACAAATAAAAACCAAATCGAGATAACCATGGACAAAATTGAGACCAAACAACTCGAGGTATTGCTTTTCTGTAGGAAAATGGACATGTGTTTTGATTGAATCTATATATTGTATTTAGTTTTCATTTTCTTTTTATGAAGATTTTATTTACTACTGATATTGGATTTACCGCGGTTTGCAACAAACAACACACTTTTTTTAATAAAAAAGGCATAATTTGCAAGTTGCACGAACATCTCTTCTGTCTATTTATTTAATAATTCATATGCACTTATATTCTACTTTATTGTATTTTTTTCATATATACGAGGTAGAGTGGGGGGTTATCTCTCTCATATCTTTGTCTATCTGTTTTTTTCCAAAGAGAGGGTCACGTTGAAAATTGAAATAGGCAGCATTAGATTTATCAAGGGTTGACAGATTAGAAAATTATGTTAATAATCTCTCTGTCGCAAATTATAAGTCGTTCTCGTCGTAAAAAAAAATTATAAGTCGTTCCCCCTTTCTTATGGAAGAGATTAAAATCATAATTACTTAGTTGTCTCTAACTCATGTGCCATACTCATTCGACACAAGTTAGGTAGCACAATATATGTCCAACTAGCGTAAGGAGTCTTATTCTAAAGCGCATTAGAACACATGACACAAAATATAAATCCCGTTGCAACGCACAGGCATATTTACTAATAATAATAATAATAATAATAATAATAATAATAATAATAATAATAATAATAATAATAATAATCTATTCCTAATAATAAAGAGGCAAAATTTTCTCCTCTTTTTTGGTTCATTTGTTTTGGTCTGGTCTTTCTTAACTAATTCGTGATGGATGTCTACGTCCGTATGAGTCCAACTTTATTTAAGTGCGTACATGTGAGAGTCCGGATTTGCCTCCAGCCTTGACTTCAGTTTGGATTGCGTGTGTACATAAATTTGCATCCGACCATGGAGTTTCCTAATACGGGCTGGGCTGCGTGCAGTGCGTGCACCTCGGCCCCAGTAGCACATGTCGACCAAAGCGTCACAGATTACAGGATGAATACTGTGTCCCAAGCAAACCCCGTCGCCCTCTTTCTAATCCAACCCAGAATGAAGAGGGTAATGTGATAATGCGTTCGACCATACATGCCTCGCCGCCGCTGGAGACGGCATTGTCCCAAGTCCGCCTGGTGACAACGTCACTACTTCCGTGGCTACATCATCGACGTGCGCATGCTGGCAATCACCTGAGTAAGATGGTAGCAGTAGCTGCAAGAATTGCTGAGAAAAATGGCATAGTGATGGAAGACGTAAGTACAAAAGCAAGAAAAATTGTGTCTAATAATAATAATAATAATAATAATAATAATAATAATAATAATAATAATTATTATTTTAAAAAGCAAGACGCACATGTCATGCGCCTGTGGGGCCAGGGCGACCAGTGGGAAACCTTATTCTCGAACCACTGGCCGGTGGCAGCAATTTGATCAGAATTGTCTATTCATGTTGGTAATAGCTCTACGCGCTTGCCACGCGTGCTCAGGCTGTCACAATCGCAGTTCATTAGCTCGTGCAATAAGGATTGCCCGGACCATGTGGCACTAAACAAATACAAGCGATTAATTAATCTGCCGCCGCGCTGTTTAGGCCAGACTTGGGTTTTGGGCCGGCATGCAACAATTCTTCTGGCCCGGTTTACCTGAGCCTGTTGCCATGTTCATCCCGTCGCCGAGGCTGCGGTAGGACACGCGTCCACCGGCTCGACTTCTCCGAGATATCCCATGGAGTCGGAGAACTCTCCTCCATGGTCGCCAGCTTCTCCTGCGCCGACCCTGAAATCGTTGACGACAGATCGTCGTTCACCAGCCTCTCCGTACTGTGCTGCGCTTGAACGCCTAGGCCCTGCACCACACATGAGTAGATCGTCGATGATACTTGATGGCAGTGGCACTGTGGCGGGCAAAGCTACCTTTGAAACCAAGCAAAGGCGCCTAAATTTGTCTGGTGAATACCTGTGTTTTTTTTTTTTTGACAAATGGTGAATACCTGTGTGTTGCTTTGCTGCGGAAATTTTAGGCATAAGTTAGATTGTTTTGGCACCTTTTCTAAAGGTCAACTGTCTGAAAATTTGAGTTACATCAGACGACATGCTGGCCATGTGCCACAGTCACATTGTATTTGTCCTCTTGTGATTTGTTTATAATTTGTTAATTGTCTTTGTGTTATAATATATTAAATTTTTTGTCTTTGTCTGACTATAGAAAATATTATAACTTTTTAATTGTTTTTATGCCAACATATTAGCTTTTGCCAGGTTTATAGTTGTCTATGGAGTTTTTTTGGGTTCCAAAAAATTACAGATTATGCCTATAAATTTACAACGGACACTATCACAAATCAACGTTTACAGCCCTTGGCGTCAAAATCCCGACTTTCGACTCTAGGAGTCGGCGCCGTAGATCATGGCACTGAGCGTCGTGGTATGGGATTGTGTGGCTGTTGGCGTGGTAATGACGTGTCAGGGTTTGGCTCCACGACCTATGGTGCCGAGCTCGGCGCCAAAGATCTTAGTACAAATATTTTCAATATATTATTAGTAGCAGCATTTCGTTGTATTAGAAAAGGAAAATAGCCTCTCAATGAAAAGGAAAATAGAATTATTCAAACCTTTTCCCCTTTCCTTAGGCCACGTAAGGACAAGTTAGGCCTGTTCTGTCTCTCTCTCTCTCCGGCTTAGGGCTTGCTTAGTTGGCATCCAAAATTTGCCGTGCCAAAGATTTGGCAAACCAAAAGTTGGGCAAAAAAATGCCATAGATTTGACAAAGCCAAATGTGAGAGTTTGGTAAGTTTTGATAGGAAACTAAATACTAGCCAAAATCATAGTTTGCCAAATCATTGGTATGACAAATTTTTAGAAGCAAACCAATCAGACCCTTAGTTTCTAAACTTAACCGACCAATGGCAGGTCAGTTGCCCCGTAGGCCAGTATGCCACTGTGCAATGGTTTGGTCGCAGCGTGCTCAAGCCGCTAACCTGGCTAACGGGCCTGGGCCGCCAATGGCCACCAGCCCAGACAAACTAGCTGGCGCAGCTGCTCCTGGGCCATACCAGCCCAGCTGGCAACTGACAGTTAGGCCCAAGTGGACCAGGCGTGCACGCCGGGTAGGTGACGAATTATGCAAGTTGTTTAGTAGTACCAACTTTTTTTTTTTCGAGGAATCTGTATTTAATACTACCTCTGTCCTGAAAAGAATGTAACTATGGGTTACGTGTCACGAAAAGTGATTCATGTTTGACCAAGTTTTTTTAATGAATAATGTTCATAGTTATGCCTTTTAATTAATATATTATGAAAATACATTTCGTATTTAATCTGATGGTATTTATTTGGTATTATAAACATGGATACTTTTTTTTTATCTATAATTAGTCAAACTTAAACTTAAGGTACTAAAACGTGACACTGTGCTACAATTGTATTCTTTTAGAGAAGGAGGTAGTACCACATTGTTCGTGAAACTCAAAGCGGACCGGCTGATAAACTATTACCTTCATCCGTGTCTCACCACGTGGTAAATGTGGGCAGCAACACTCATACAAACAATATTCGAATGATGATTAACACACTACATGCTGTGTATAGCTATTTTGTTTTGCTACCAACTATCGTAAATACATAATATAATAATTATATATATATATATTAAATTAAACTAGAAGTTTCATAATTGTGAAAGTACATATATATATTTGAAAAAGGCCTGTGTTATTGGTCTTTGCGAAATTTTAGGTATTGATAACGAAATTGAAAAGGAATTTGTCTATAAAAACCAACCTAAGTGGACTTGGCCAAAGTGCACCCAAACAGGAGCCACATAGACGTCGGGACGTATGCTTGCACGTCCACATGTGGCCCCACACCGCCCGGACGTCGCTCAACCGCACCTGCGTCACCCGCGCCCACGCGAGGCCCGCACCGCCCATACGTCGCTCGTGTAGGGACTGCTCACGCCCTCCCTGTTTCTACATGCATCCCATGTGCAACCTCCGATATATTTTCAAACACATCTAGATACAACGCTTACAATATACAAAAAAACAGATGAAACACTTGCAAAAACAATTGAAAACTATTGCGAACATACGCAACATCCAGCTAAAACACTTGCAACATATGTGTGAAACATATGCAACATCCAGATAAACACGTCTGCAACATATATATATATGAAAAAAAAACAGATGAAACATTAGGGATAGACGCTTGCAACATACGTGTACAACCATTGCAACATATGCAACATCCCAATCTACTTTTACAACATCCGTATGAAACAGTTGAAACTTACCTCTAAAACAAATGAAATTTACAGTTTTAAATATTCATTTCTAATTGTCATATTTTGAAATTCAATTTTTCGAACAATTTTGGATGGAGACAACCCCTGTACTAAAGTTGTAGTGCTTTACCATATATAAAATTTTGTAGTTGAAACCTAATCATTTAGAGGTCAAAATATTCAATACATGATTACAAAATGTTATCCTGCACCTAATTATAATTAAATGTATAGTGTAGAGGCGCCTCTCTTAGGGGGTGTTAATAATATTAACAGAACCAGACAACTTAAGATGTCCATTTCTATCAATCAATGATTAACACTGTTAAGGCCTTGTTGAGATGCATTGGTATCCACCTCAAACCATATGAATTAATGTGAATTGGCGTGGAAAATTAACTAATTTTCACATCAGTCCACTTCAACGCACATAGATTGACATAAATATGAGCGCACTCAACCAAGTCCTATGATGATCAGCCTACCTGGCTATGTAAAAAAAACCTGCAAATGAAATGCTTTTCATTGTAGTAAATTCAGTGGTTGCAACCACGGTAGTTTACTAGGTTCCGTAGTAAAAAAATCAAATATGAGAAGAATAAAAATATCATAATGTTTTGAGATCAATAGACACTACAGTGTGTATAAGTTAGTATAATAAGATAATAAATGTTCTCCCATTTTGTGACTAACAAAAAAGTGAATAATAAAAATTTAATAAAAAGCTAGACGCACATGTCGTACGCCTGTGGTGCTAAGCCGGTAGTGGGAAACCTCTGGCCGGCCGTAGCAATTTTTTCAAGAGAAAACTTTGGGTAATCTTTGAGTAGTTGCTCTACACGCTTGCCGCGCGTTCTCAGGCTGTCACAATTGGAGTTTATTAGCTGGTGTGCTATTGATTGGCTGGACAATGTGGTACTAATAAACAAATAGAAAGGATTAATTTGCCACCGCGCTGTTGGGGCCAGACTTGGATTTTTGGGGTTTGAACAATTCTTCTGGTTCAGTTTGTGTCGTGGGATGATTTTCAAAGGCCCAATTTGTAGACCGCCCGAATACGCCTGATCCGACCCCAACGCATGCACCGCCTCGCGTAGGCTTGCGCAGCCGGGCCCTTCCCCCTACCCCTCGCGCTGCCAGCGCTGGTTGGATGCCGGCCGAGCCGAGCCAAGCCCCGGCCATGCCATTTCTTCCCTCCTCGGCCACTTCTCTAATGGCCATGGGCCCATGGCCGGCCATCTCAATTCCCAAGGAGGAAGGAGATTTTACAAAACATCTCCTGATGTTCTTAGGAATAAATAATCATGTTGTCTCTTTCTTTAATAAGTTTCCATGTTTCAGTCATCAATTTCCATCCTTCCTAACGTATTTCAATTAAAATATAATCCAAATTCATTTCTTTCCATTTCAACTTCACATAATGTACTTCTAGCCTTGTTTAATCGTGAAATGCTCAGACGCAGGTATCGGTTGCATTGGACGACCCGGCGCATGGACGTGTCTTTATACGGACGCGCGACGTGCAGTTAGCTTTTATTGCTCTTGTAGTTTTGTTGACCCTCTTTGGATTCTTATGTCGTGAGCTAGTTTCTACTCTGTGTCCCGCAGTAAAAGACGTTGTAGCAAATATAGCATCCACGAAGGTTTAAGATAAAAGACCTGACTACCCCTTTAAACTTATGATGACACTGCTGTGCATTTGAGTTGATATGCTCATTAGCATCTTCAAGAGTTTGCCAAATCAACTTAGCATCCATCTATTTTTGGCAAAACAGAAAAAATTATGCTCCAATAATTTGGCATCCAACTTGGCAAATTTTATCAACTTGGCAGATCTCCCCCCTCCACGCGCATATTTGCGCGCTGAGCGCGATGGCGCATCGCTCGCGCATCCGGCTTCGCGTGCGTATTTAAGCGGGGCTCTTCGTTTCTTAGCGGGGCTCTTCGTTTCTTAACGAGGCTCTTCATTCGCTTAGCGGGCCTCTTCTTATTTTACCAAGTTCAAATGGCAAACTCTTGGAGAGAATTTATTTTTTTTCACTTACCATATATTTTATCAAGTTACCAAATTACGATATTTGCCAAGTGAATTTTGGCAAACTCTTAGAGATGCTTTACCATCCAGTGGACCAGCTTTTCACATTTCCAGATGCACCTCCCAAGCCGATGTCACATTTTCACTCTACCAGCAGAGGACAACGATTTGATGGATGAACGGATCGGTGGGATCTACTCCCTCCGTGCTTAAATATTTGTCGCTTTCGCTTTCCGAGAAACAACTTTAACAAAATATATATTAAAAAATATTAATATTTATAGTACATAATTGATATCATTGGATAGATCTTTGAATCTAGTTTTTTGATAAATTTATTTGAAGATAAAAATGTTGCACGTATTTTCTACAAATCGAGTCAAACTTGTGGCATGAAAGCTGGAAACAACATTTAAATAGAGACAGAGGGAGTATGAGTAGAGCTATAACATTTGAATGCTAGAACGTCATGTATTCTGGACGGAGGGAGTACTTATAAATTATTGTGTCATGAGTCACATCAAACATTTAGTTCTTGTCTTACTTTCATTGGACTAAAATAAATTACTTATTGATTGTCGAGACCTATTTTTACTAGTAGAGCGGTGATGCTACATGAACGTGGCAAAATATGGCTTTATGTTGCAACTATCACATGTATATATTGATAATGCCTGGTACTATAAACTAACTCTATTAGAAAATTTGAAGGCACTTTAGGTTTGTTCTAAGTCATTTTTTTTTCAAATTTGACCACAAATATCTGATATTTTACATAGGTTTACCACACAATTAAATTCATTACAAGCAATACTTTCATAATATATAGTTCATTTGTATAGGATAACATAATTTTATTGATTTTTCCAATCCCATCTCTCTATAAAATTGTTTATCATTTATTGTCCGCTCATTTACTCACCACCGCTTGAATTTCTTCCATTCTCCACACTAGTCGTTAGGCTAATCTCAATGTGGGTTTCATGGGCATTAAATATGCTGACATGACATTATATTGATGAAGAGAGATGATAGAAGTTTTATGGGAGTAGAGATAGTTTTATGGGGTTGAAACTCTTATGCACTGTTTCCAAAATATGAGTACGTTGGTAACATGAAATCCCCACTATGATTGGCCTTAGAGGCAGACAATGAGCATGGAGCAATGGACACCATAAGAGGAAAGGACAATGAACACACATGATGATATGGACAATGAACAAACATGATGATATGAAACAAATAGCAGAAGGTGTAGGATCTTGTGGCCCACTATGTGTGGTAAGGGGCAGCACAAAGACAATAAAGACCAACAAAAAGTGCGCAGATTCTGTGGCAGCCATATTGCAATTTTTTTGAATTATTCTGACAACATTTTTATATTTTGCAGGAACTTTTTTGCCTTATCATTTCTAGAAATGTACAATGTTGCAACGAGTTTATCGATTATTTTGTGAGTATCGTGTACAAACACCCTTTATACCAATGTTGTACAGCTGGACAAGATCTAAAATTTTGTAGTTGAAACTTTTCCAATTGAGATTATTTAGAAGTCAAAATATTCAATACATGATTACAAAATTTTAAAATAAACAATATTTAATTATAATTTAATGTATAGTATAGAGGTGCCCACGTCTCTAATACTATTAACAAAGATAGACAACTTAAGGCGTTCATTTCTACTAATCAACGACCAACACCATTACGGTTTTATTTAGATGCGCTCGTATCCACATGAAACCATATGCATTGATATTAGATTGGGGTGGAAAACTAATGAATTTCGATTTCAATCCACTTGAATACACGTAGATTAAGGTAAATACAGGTGCATCCAAACAAGCCCTAAGGTGGTCGGTCTACCTGTCTTTGCAAATTATTATAGTAGGTTTGTGTCGTAGCAAAAATCTTGTGAACTAAAAGTAGAATAAAAAGCTTTCAAAAAAGAGAAGAATAAAAATATCATAATATTTTGAGATCAATAGACACTACAGTGTATATAAGTTTATATAAGATAATAAAATATTCTCTCATTTCGTGACTAACAATAATAATAAATAATAAAATTTTAAAAAGCAAGACGCACATGTCGTGCGCCTGTGGGGCCAAGCCGACCAGTGGGAAACCTTATTCTCGAACCACTGGCCGGTGGCAGCAATTTGATCAGCATTGTCTATTCATGTTTGGTAATTGCTCTACGCGCTTGCCGCGCGTGCTCATGCTGTCACAATCGCAGTTTATTCGCTGGTGCAATAAGGGTTGGCCGGGCAATGTGGCACTAAACAAATGCAAGGGACTGATCTGCCGCCGCGCTATTTGGGCTAGACCTGGATTTTGTGCCGGCAACAATTCTTCTGGTCCAGTTTACCTGAGCCTGTTGCCATGTTCATCCCGTCGCCGAGGCATGCGGTAGGACACGCCTCCACCCGCGCCATCACGCCGTCGTCCGCCAGCCGGCCGGCCGCGATCTCGCTCGACTGCTCCGAGATATCCCGTGCGTCGGTGATCTGGGCCCGGATCGCGGATGCTCTGGATCGGAGTCCTGCTGTCCTGTAGCAGACGGTCGGAGTCGGAGCGCGCTCCTCCATGGTCTCCAGCTTCTCGTGCGCCGACCTGGACGTCGTGGACGAGAGAACGTGGTTCACGTGGAAGAAGTATATTATTGACCATTGAAGTATTTTTGAAGTTTGATTTTGGCCATCAACTAAGAAAAAACTAGATATGTTTGACAAACTATAGAAACTAGACAGATTTTACCCTTCACTCGTTTCAAAGCTGGTTTTTGCCTCTATATGTATTTTCTAAATCTAAATTAATAAAATCTGGTTTGATCTCTAGAAAATATTACTGATCCCTTTTAAATCAGAAAAAAATTACCTAAATTTCTTTAAAAATGTATTGATGCCCTGTTTTAGTTATTTGTATCTTATTATTTGTTCCTTTCCTAGTGTTTTACTTTTCATTGTCATCCATTTATTAACTTGTCATTTTGTTGCTTGTTTTGTATTTTTCTTATTTATAATGAATTATTTATGAACTTTTAGAGATCAAACTAAATTTTATTATTTTCAGAAAGTACATATAGAGGCAAAACCACCTTCGAAACTAGCTAACGGGGAAAAAAATATGTCCAGTTTCCAAAGTTTGTCTGTCAAAAAAATCTGGTTTCTAGTGTGATGTTCACAATTGATATCTAGTGATTATTCAATGGTCAAAAATTGACATTTTTTGTTCACACTAATTCGCCTCAATCCTGTTTTCTTCGTCTTTATGGCGTCGCAGTGTACCCTTTGGCAACGTAACTGTACGTTGGTTGGTGTTTCTGTGCTGTTGCTGGATAGTTCTGTTCGTCGGTACTAGGACTTTTGTAAACTTCTTTTTCTCTCATATAAATAAATTTAAGTAAAGCTTCTAAACTTACGCTAAAAATACAACCTGACAATTTTGTGCTTCGGTTCTACTTCAGATTAGAGATAACTTACAAGGTCCTAATGGCTAGAGAGGGTAAATAGCCTATAAAAAATTTCTACAATAACACTAAACAAAGTGGTTAGACAATTACTGAGTCGAACCGAATGTTGCACTAGCCTGCTAAAAATACAAGCCACTTACTACAATTCTAGTTGCTATAGTCTCTAAGCACACAAAGACTATGTCACTACACTAAATTAGTGAGCTCTCAAAGACTAACTAAAGAGCCTCACTAACCTCAATAGACCGACACTTGCTAGCCCTCAAAACTAGCTACAAAGGATTTAGCTACACTAGTAATGTAAATATATGAGAGGGATAGAGTGTTATACCGCTATGTTGAGAAATGAGCCAATCACAAGATGAATCCAATCAATCACAAGAATACCTGGTAACAAGATGATGACACAATGAATTTTCATCGATGTTCACTTACTTGCCGGCAAACTAGTCCCCGTTGTGGCGATACACTCACTGTGAGGTTCACGAGCTAATTGGCATCACACGCCAAACCCTCAATAGGCTACCGCACAACCAACACAGGATGAGGATCACTCAAGCCACGAGCAATCCACTAGAGTACCGTTTGGCTCCCGCCGGGGAAAGGTTAAGAACCCCTCAATCACTACGATCGGAGCTGGAGGCAATCACCAAACTCTGCTCGACGATCCTCGCTACTCCAAGTCGTCTAGGTGGTAGCAACCACCAAGAGTAACAAGTGAATCCTGCAGCGAAACACAATCACCAATTGCCTCTAGATGCAATCACTCAAGCAATGCACTTGGATTCACTCCTAATCTCACAGAGATGATGAATCAATGATGGAGATAAGTGGGAGGGCTTTAGCTACGCTCTTAGAAAATATTGAGTTTTAGGTTTAACTTGCTCTCACATGATTTATTGCAATAGCTATTTGTCTTTTTCATAGAGGTTGATATACTTGCCCAAATGGCTTGAAATTTGGATGGTAGACTACTGGGAGCATATTTAGGCCACTGTAATTTTGGTATAATTTATTGTGCAATTTGGATAGGTGTTCATAACTCCACTTAATTATCTAAATAAATTAAGAAAATAAATTAAAAGAATTTATTTAGCAATGGACATTATGTTTTCTGGTGTTCATTAGTCGTGTGTGACATGTTGGTAATATTGGTTTTGCACAATTATATGTTTGCAACATATGTTAATAATTATTTCTTGCAATTATTAGTTTCTGGACAGTTCTGGGGGCAATGTAAATTACCCCTGTTAATGATATTTCCAGAGCATCTTGTCTATAACATAGTTGTATATAATTCATGTATCCAGCTTATGTTAAAATTTGGTGGCATTTGGTCAAGTAGTTTTTGAGTAAAAGATGTTTAAAGTCAGGTCCCAGATTTGGTAGTTTGGAGCAGACCAGAGTCTGTAGTTTCATGTTTTCAATCTATTAAACTTGGGAATCAGACTTAGGTGATATTAAATGAATTCTAGACAATTTCATAAGCTTTCCAGAATGTCTTGTTGCACATCTTTTGGAATTGTGGATCTCCAGTTATGATTAAATAACTCAGCTTCTGTTCTGAGGTCCAGAAAGTGGCAAATTCTAGTTGTAGTGCTTTGATTCACTTTGCCATGCTAGTGTGTTGAAGTGTGACTCATATCTTTGATGGTACTTGGTTTAGTACCCTGTGATCTTGTGAGACTTGTTTCTTTGATTGATGTGCTTGCCATCTTCTATGTTATGCCTTAGTGAGGATCAAGTTAATTAGCTCTAGGTGCTTATGTGAACTTTGGTATGCTTGCTTGATTACTTTGTCTATTGCATTTCTATGTATTCATACATATACATTGTTGCACCTCATTTAGGTACGCTAGCTAAAGCACGTGAAGGACCTGATGTGGAGCCAAACCCAAAGATGGAGTTGGTGGATCCATCCCGAAGATAGAAGGATCGGACAAGTGATAGATTAGAGGATGCTTCGCCAAGCGGGTTTCACCTAACAAACTCTAACTTGAGTCGGATCCCAGGCAAGCCCCGAAAGCAATTAATTCGATATATGTTATAAGTATTGTTGCATTAAGTGATAGGAGTTGGTTGGAAACCCTTGCTGCATTATATCATTCCTTGTCCAGATATATGAATCATTGAATCCTACATAGACTAGGATCGAGTAGATACTTAGCCCTGCTTTAAGCGGTAGAAGTCAGGTGATTTCCTGTCACCTGCGAGATGTAGGGATATTCATATATGGCACGGTTGGCTATATTTGCTATCGTGGAAAGGAACCATGTGTTAATAAAATGAAATGAGACCGGACGGGATGATGATAGTGAAGCCACAAGGCATGGAGGTCTTGGGTGTGGATCTATCCCCGTCTGAGTCGTTTAAGAATCGATTCGTTGTACGTCCTTGAGTCATGTTGAACACAGTCTAACACTTAGTTGGCCAGATAAGTCGTTCCAACCGCGAAGCTGAGTAATACAGTTCAGGTCGGGAATCAAATGGTAGGTCGCATCTTGGAGGAAGTAAGGATGTGCTTGGGGACATTGGCATGAGACAAGGGGGTTAGAGTCCCTATCACCTGGCAGAGTGTTGCCCTTGGGGATGCGGCATCAGTCGAACCCGCGACTCCTGAATTGTATGAAAGGTGGCTTGTGCGACCCTGGCAAGGGCCTGCACGGTGAGTGTTAGAAATACCCCTCTAACTGGATAGGAACTTGATTCGAATCGCCGTCGTTCCCGGTTAGTGAGCACTTGACTTGAGCAGCGGCAACGTAGATTCCATTAAATGGAACAAATGGTTA
Organism: Saccharum spontaneum; assembly: GCA_022457205.1. Classification (NCBI taxonomy): domain Eukaryota; kingdom Viridiplantae; phylum Streptophyta; class Magnoliopsida; order Poales; family Poaceae; genus Saccharum; species Saccharum spontaneum. Next base: position 18,742,133 of record CM039597.1, read on the forward strand.
ATTGAATGATGATGGAAATATTACCTCAATTTATACCTGCTATGATTAATATTGTTTGCTCCTAATAAAGTGAGTGCTCTAGTGCAGGTTCTAATATAGATGACAGGTTAATGATAATTAACTTGATGCTTTAGCATTAATGAATACTTATCTATATTAAGCTTTTATGCAAAATGTTGTCAAGCTAGCCCACTCTACATCAGCCTTGCATAATCCTTGGTGTCACTTTATTTCTGGTTTTTGTCGGGTAAGTCTAGCTGAGTACCTTCTCATACTCAGGGTTTTATCCCCACTTGTTGCAGGTCGTGATGTATCATGGCGACTGCAAGAGTTGGTTGGCTCCTACCTTAGTGGCGGAGTGTGATCACGGGCATGATCCTTCTTATTTATCTTGTCTCTAATGCTTTTATTGGAAGTCGACCTTGGTACTGGCATGTATTTGAAATAAGGGGTTGTTAGTTTCAAATTACTTTGCTTCCGCTACTTTTCAATTTAAGTTATACTAACTTTGTTGAACTCCGAAGTATATTGAATTACTTGTGAAATGGATGTAACATGTGACTGGTTATGTTGAATCACTACGATCTTGGCTTGTATGTTGGTTGGTTTGAAATCCCTCGTGATTTCATTGGACTACCGGAGTTATATGGGCTCAAGTGCGAGAATTTGATCACTCCAGTGTTTGTTTTTGTACTTGTGCTCTTATAATTTGGACGGTTCCGTGACATACACTAACTGATTAAGGACGGCGTGATGGGCTTCTTGCACGATTTCGTACTCTATATCGATGCATACTTTCATCCCCGTGCACCCCATCCCCATTGTTCTGCCTTCGTGCAGGTGGACGGGCAGCCCAATAGCATTTCCATCCCGGACTTATCTCGTGTAGCAGTTAACGACCTCCTCTATTGTGTATGCCTCGATCATGGAGCCCTCCGGGTAAGCACAGTTATGAACGTATCTCTTGAGGGTGGACATGAACCGCTCGTACGTCCACATCTGGTGCAAGTAGACAGGCCCCAGTTCCTGTATCTGATTGACCATATGCATCATCAGAGTAGCTCTAGATCTGCTATTCTCTCTCATCACATTTAGATCTAGATCTAGATCTAGTGAAAAAGCACCTAAATCATGTAAAAGAGGGGAACGAGAGTTGGAGAGTAAAAATCAACCTCTTGCGGTGCCACCCTTCACCAAATCCAAGGGCAAACCTTTCCCCTAAAGTGGCCAATTTTAGGGTTTTGTGCTCAAAACCCTAAAAAATGGAGGTGGAGCCGCGAGAAAGAAGGGGGTGGCTGCTATTATATAGGTCCAGTCTTAACTATGGCGGACAACATAAAACAACCACCGCGGTTAATCACCCATTAACCGTGGCGGTTGCTTTAGGGAACCCGCCACGGTTAACAGATTAACGGTGACGGTTGTTGTATCACAACCACCACGGCGGGTACATTACATGGCCCGCCATTGTTAACTTATTAACCATGGTGGTTGCCTGCCCAGCCGGACAGCCCGGCCGACCACGATTAACCGTGGCGGTTTCCAGGTCTGCCCGCCACGGTTAATCAGCCCCAAGTGCCACCTAAAAGATTTTGTGTAGTAGTGATAAACTAACTCTATTAGAAAATTTGAAGGCATTTTAGGTTTGTTCTAAGTCATTTTTTTAAAATTTGACCACAAATATTTGATATTTTACATAGGTTTACCACACAATTAAATTCATTACAAGCAATACTTTCATAATATATAGTTCATTTATATAGGATAACATAATTTTATTGATTTTTCCAATCCCATCTCTCTATAAAATTGTTTATCATTTATTGTCTGCTCATTTACTCACCACCGCTCGACTTTCTTCCATTCTCCACACTAGTCGTTAGGCTAATCTCAATGTGGGTTTCATAGGCATTAAATATGCTGACATGATACTATATATTGATGAAGAGAGAGATGATAGAAGTTTCATCATGGGAGTAGAGATAGTTTCATAGGGTTAAAACTCTACTGCACTGTTTCCAAAATATGAGTGTGTTGGTAACCTGAAACCCCCACCATGACTGGCCTTAGAGGCAGACAATGAACATGGAGCAATGGACACCATAAGAGGAAAGGACAATGAACACACATGATGATATGGACAATGAACACACATGATGATATGAAACAAATAGCAGATGGTGTAGGATTTTGTGGCCCACTATGTGTGGTAAGGGGCAGCACAAAGACGACAAAGACCAACAAAAAGTGCGCAGATTCTGTGGCAGCCATATTGCAATTTTTTTGAATTATTCTGACAACATTTTTATATGCAGGAACTTTTTGCCTTATCATTTCTAGAAATGTACAGTGTTGCAATGAGTTTATCCATTATTTTGTTAGTATCGTGTACAAACACCCTTTCTACCAAAGTTGTGCTGCTGGACAAGATCTAAAATTTTGTAGTTGAAACTTTTCCATTTGGGATTATTTAGAATACATGATTCCAAAATTTTCAAATAAACAATATTTAATTATAATTTAATGTATAGTATAGAGGTGCTCATTTCTACTATTCAACGACCAACACCGGTTCCCACATCTCTAATACTATTAACAAAGACAGACACTTAAGGTGTTCATTTCTACTATTCAACGACCAACACCATTATGGTTTTATTTAGATGCGCTCGTATCCACATGAAACCATATGTATTGATATTAGATTGGGGTGGAAAACTAATGAATTTCGATCTCAATCCACTTGAATACACGTAGATTATGGTAAATACAAGTGCATCCAAACAAGCCCTAAGGTGGTCGGTCTACCTGACTTTGCAAATTATTATAGTAGGTTTATGTCGTAGCAAAAATCTTCTGAACTAAGAGCAGAATAAAAAGCTTTCAAAAAAGAGAAGAATAAAAATATCATAATATTTTGAGATCAATAGACACTACAACGTATATAAGTTTATATAAGATAATAAAATATTCTCTTATTTTGTGACTAACAATAATAATAAATAATAAAAATTTTAAAAAGCAAGACGCACATGTCGTGCGCCTGTGGGGCCAAGCCGACCAGTGGGAAACCTTATTCTCGAACCACTGGCCGGTGGCAGCAATTTGATCAGCGTTGTCTATTCATGTTTGGTAATTGCTCTACGCGCTTGCCGCGCGTGCTCATGCTGTTACAATCGCAGTTTATTCGCTGGTGCAATAAGGGTTGGCCGGGCAATGTGGCACTAAACAAATACAAGGGATTAATCTGCCGCCGCGCTATTTGGGCTAGACTTGGATTTTGTGCCGGCAACAATTCTTCTGGTCCAGTTTACCTGAGCCTGTTGCCATGTTCATCCCGTCGCCGAGGCATGCGGTAGGACACGCCTCCACCCGCGCCATCATGCCGTCGTCCGCCAGCCGGCCGGCCGCCATCTCGCTCGACTGCTCCGAGATATCCCGTGCGTCGGTGATCTGGGCCCGGATCGTGGATGCTCTCGATCGGAGTCCTGATGGCTTGTAGCAGACGGTCGGAGTCGGAGCATGCTCCTGCATGCACCTTCCCCTAAAGTGGCCAATTTTAGGGTTTTGAGCTCAAAACCCTAAAAAATGGAGGTGGAGCCGCGAGGAAGAAGGGGGATGGCTGCTGTTATATAGGTCTAGTCTTAACTATGGCGGACAACATAAAACAACCACTGCGGTTAATCACCCATTAACCGTGGCGGTTGCTTTAGGGAGCCCGCCACGGTTAACGGATTAACGGTGACGGTTGTTGTATCACAACCACCATGGTGGGTACATTACATGGCCCGCCATGGTTAACTTATTAACCATGGTGGTTGCCTGCCCGGCCAGACAGCCCGGCCGGCCACGATTAACCGTGGCAGTTTCTAGGTCTGCCCGCCACGGTTAATCAACCCCAAGTGCCACCTAAAAGATTTTGTGTAGTAGTGATAAACTAACTCTATTAGAAAATTTGAAGGCATTTTAGGTTTGTTCTAAGTCATTTTTTTTAAATTTGACCACAAATATCTGATATTTTACATAGGTTTACCACACAACTAAATTCATTACAAGCAATACTTTCATAATATATAGTTCATTTATATAGGATAACATAATTTTATTGATTTTTCCAATCCCATCTCTCTATAAAATTGTTTATCATTTATTGTCTGCTCATTTACTCACCACCGCTCGACTTTCTTCCATTCTCCACACTAGTCGTTAGGCTAATCTCAATGTGGGTTTCATGGGCATTAAATATGCCGACATGATACTGTATATTGATGAAGAGAGAGATGATAGAAGTTTCATCATGGGAGTAGAGATAGTTTCATGGGGTTGAAACTCTACTGCATTGTTTCCAAAATATGAGTGCGTTGGTAACATGAAACCGCCACCATGACTGGCCTTAGAGGCAGACAATGAACATGGAGAAATGGACACCATAAGAGGAAAGGACAATGAACACACATGATGATATGAAACAAATAGCAGATGGTGTAGGATCTTGTGGCCCACTATGTGTGGTAAGGGGCAGCACAAAGACGACAAAGACCAACAAAAAGTGCGCAGATTCTGTGGCAGCCATATTGCAATTTTTTTTGAATTATTCTGACAACATTTTTATATGCAGGCACTTTTTTTGCCTTATCATTTCTAGAAATGTACAGTGTTGCAATGAGTTTATCGATTATTTTGTTAGTATCGTGTACAAACACCCTTTCTACCAAAGTTGTGCTGCTGGACAAGATCTATAATTTTGTAGTTGAAACTTTTCCATTTGAGATTATTTAGAATACATGATTCCAAAATTTTAAAATAAACAATATTTAATTATAATTTAATGTACAGTATAGAGGTGCCCACGTCTCTAATACTATTAATAAAGACAGACACTTAAGGTGTTCATTTCTACTATTCAACGACCAACACCGGTTCCCACATAGGTTTGTGTCGTAGCAAAAATCTTCTGAACTAAGAGCAGAATAAAAAGCTTTCAAAAAAGAGAAGAATAAAAATATCATAATATTTTGAGATCAATAGACACTACAGCGTATATAAGTTTATATAAGATAATAAAATATTCTCTCATTTTGTGACTAACAATAATAATAAATAATAAAAAATTTAAAAAGCAAGACGCACATGTCGTGCGCCTGTGGGGCCAAGCCGACCAGTGGGAAACCTTATTCTCGAACCACTGGCCGGTGGCAGCAATTTGATCAGCATTGTCTATTCATGTTTGGTAATTGCTCTACGCGCTTGCCGCGCGTGCTCATGCTGTCACAATCGCAGTTTATTCGCTGGTCCAATAAGGGTTGGCCGGGCAATGTGGCACTAAACAAATACAAGGGATTAATCTGCCGCCGCGCTATTTGGGCTAGACTTGGATCGGCAAAGGCTTCTTTGCCGAGAGCTGTTTATCGACGCTTGGCAAAGCGCGAAATAAAAAAATGTGAAAAAACCTGAAAAAAATTCACGGCTACGCGGTCGGCGGGATTCAAACTCATGACCTCTCCCTGACACGATACCACCTCTGCCACCTGCACTACACACTCACATGCGTCTATATGCCGTTTCGGTTACTCAAATATTATACTAAACCAAGTGAAAATTGACTGTTTGAGCCCCTAAACGAATTCAAATCAAAAAGTTGTCAACTACAAAGTTTCATAACTTTTCGAGCACTACATTTTTCATATAGAAAGTTTTTTCCATCCGAGGTCTTTTGAAAAATTCAAATTTTAAAATTTTGAATTTCAAACGTAATTTTGCATGACAAGATTAATTCAAATGAAAAAGTGGTCAACTACAATATTTCATAACTTTTCGAGATCTACAAACTTCATTTAGGAAGTTTTTCCGTCCGAGGTCTTTTGAAAAATTCGAATTTTAGAATTTTGAATTTCAAACGTAGTTTTGCATGACAAGATGAATTCAAATGAAAAAGTGGTCAACTACAATGTTTCATAACTTTTCGAGATCTACAAACTTCATTTAGGAAGTTTTTCCATCCGAGGTCTTTTGAAAAATTTGAATTTAAAAATTTTAAAATTTTGAATTTCAAACGTAGTTTTGCATAACAAGATGAATTTAAATTAAAAAGTGGTCAACTATAATGTTTCATAACCTTTCGAGATCTACAAATTTCATTTAGAAAGTTTTTCCATCCGAAATTGTGGTGCTAACATTGTTCACAAATCTTATATCTCTCTTGTAGTTTCATAAAACTACATGAGAGACATAGATTTTGTGAACAACGTAATTATTACTTTGTCGAATGAAGAAATAGCCAATATAAAGTTTGTAGATCATGAGAAGTTATGAAACTTTATAGTTGAAAATTTTTTTATTTGAATTCGTTTAGGGCACCAAAACGTGGTTTGAAAAATTACTTTGCCGAGTGTTTTACTTTGGCACTCGGCAAAGAAGTCTTTGCCGAGAGTTTTTTTTGGCACTTAGCAAAGAAACTTCTTTGCCGAGTGTTTTTTATTTGACACTCGGCAAAGCCTTTTTTGCCGAGTGCAGAGGCTTTGCCGAGTATTTTTTATTTGGCTCTCGGCAAAGCCTTCTTTGCCGAGCGTCAAAAAAACGCTCGGCAAAGCCTCCGGCGCTCGGCAAAGAAGCGGATTCCGGTAGTGACTGAACTCAAAATCCTAACTTCTTTCCGGTTCTTAGTGGAATCTGAGTACAGGGAAAGCCAGTAACCGCTACCCTTGTTACAGAAATGAAAATTAAATTGAAGTACCCAACTTCATTTTCCAGTCAAAACAGCCACAATATAACTTTTGTTTAAAATGAAAATGCTAAACATTAATGAAACACTATCGGACACAAGACTAATTCAAATTGAAATATAGTTGCCACAGCCATGATCATAACATCAAAGGTCCAATGATGGTTTACACAACCATAAATTAACATACCCAAGAGAATAATAGTGAACACTCCAAAGCACCAACCTGAAAAGATGCTAACTGCAGCAGATACAACTTGGTGAATTTGTTACAGGAATGAAAATGAAAGTTATTAAACTGAAGTACCCAGCTTCATTTTCCAGTCAAAACAGCCACAATATGGCTTCTGATTAAAACGAAAATATTAAACATTAATGAAACACCATCGTACACAAGACTAATTAAAACTGAAATATAGTTGCCACAGCATCATAGGTCCAATGATGGTTCACACGACCATAAATTAAACTAATCAAGAGAATAACAGTGGACATTCCAAAGCACCAACCTGCAAAGAGGCTAACTGCAGCAGATTCAACGTGGTGAATTTGTACACTGGCCAGGCACTGCCATACCTTGGTTCAACAGTGATTAATTTGTCTCTGATGATAATTGTAGTTCTCTGCTAGCACAATCTGAAAAGCACCATGCAGTATCAGATAAGTTGAATTTATTTTGCTCACACAAACAGTTCTTAAAGATAAATAGTGCAAACTGCCAATTGTGTATTACTTACAAAGTAGGGTAAAATAACAGACAATCCAAAATGTGATAAAACATTAGTTTATGATTTATTGGTGCAATCCCAAAGGTATAAAAGGTTTGGGTATTAGCATGTGAACTTCAGAACAGCCATAGGAGATATCAACACAACAATCAAGACATTCTGGTTTGTGAAAAGGAAAGAAAAAAAGTTCTAGGGCACGTGGTGCAGTTTTCAGTAATAGCACAACCTAACGAAAATCAAGCGAGATCTTCAGATAGTGCCAGGTATTCAGTTTTGAACTGACTAACATCGTCATCAATATTCAGTTTAATAGATAAACATTAATTGCAACCGTAAATGAAAGCCCTTGTCACTATCGGAAACCGGCTCTTTGCCGAGTGCAATTTTTCGGGCACTCGGCAAAAACAAAAAAACACTCGGCAAAGCCGCTTCTTTGCCGAGTGTCTAAAAAACACTCGGCAAAGACCTTCTTTGCCGAGTGCCAAAAAAAAACACTCGGCAAGTACTAGGCAAATAGTTATTTAAAATCACATTGTGAAGCACAAAATGACTTTAAATGAAAAAGTTTTCAACTACAAAGTTGTAACACTTCTCAAGACCTACAAAGTTTATTTTGGTCATTTCTTCATATGATAAAGTGAAAGTAATTTTTTTCACAAATCTTACATATCTCTCTTGTAGTTTATGAAACTCCAAGAGAGATATATAAGATTTGTGAACAATGTTAGAACCACCATGTCGGATGAATAAATGACTAAACATCCAAAACAAACTTTGTAGATCTCGAAAAGTTATGAAACTTTGTAGTTGGCAACTTTTTAATTTGAAGTCATCTTGTCATGCAAAACTACGTTTGAATTTGAAAAATTTAAAATTCAAATTTTTCAAATGACCTCGGATGGAAAAACAACCAAAACAAAACTTTGTAGATCTTGAAAAGTTATGAAACTTTGTAGTTGGTATCTTTTTGATTTGAAATCATCTTGTCATGCAAAACTACGTTTGAATTTGAAAATTTTAAAATACAAATTTTTCCTGGGGCAGAGCCGCGGGACCGGGGGCCTAAGGGCGGATTGAGGGCAGATACATTAAAGGATGACCGTCCGATATGGTAGAGCAAGGAGAGAGAATGGATGAGAGTTAATCTAGTACGTATGTTTTTAGGATGCTGCATTTCTGGGTGCATATTGTGGCGTGGACATAGTCAAGATGATGACTCTGGAGCAAGTAATTGTCGGGTGGATATAGGATAATTTTAACTGGTGTATTATAAGGGTAGAGATAAAGATAAAATATCATAATATTTTGAGATCAATAGACACTACAGCGTATATAAGTTTTTTTATATAAGATAATAAAATATTCTCTCAATTTGTGACTAACAATAATAATATATCCCTAATAATAAAAAGGCAAAAATTCTGCCCACATTAGATTTTCATCCTGCCCAATCATCTACTTGATATTAGCCTTAACTTGCTCGGACTCATGTTGGACCAAATTCTATTTGGAGTCGCATTCAGCCCATACTTTCCTTCTTCTATTCCGTCCACATGCAGCGCCGCCGTCCCCAGAGTCCCAGACGCCTCGCGTGGTTCCGTCTGGCCTCTCCCCGCGAGAGAGAGTCAGCCCAATTGCCCTCGCTTGCCTGCTCTCCGTCACATACACATGCCTCTGTGTAAGCATGCAAGCAACGCCTCCGCCTATGACTCCCACAACAATCCGCCCCGCCTCTGCCTAAGACTCCTCCCAACAATCCGCACAGGCAACACAAGCACGTATGGTTTGCTACAAATCGAGACCACCACGGACCGGATTGAGACAAAAATTAACGCAGCAACGAGGAAACCAGATCAAATAAAAACCAAATCGAGATAACCATGGACAAAATTGAGACCAAACAACTCGAGGTATTGCTTTTCTGTAGGAAAATGGACATGTGTTTTGATTGAATCTATATATTGTATTTAGTTTTCATTTTCATTTTATGAAGATTTTATTTACTACTGATATTGGAGTTACCACGATTTGCAACAAACAACACACTTTTTTTAATAAAAAAGGCATAATTTGCAAGTTGCACGAACATCTCTTCTGTCTATTTATGTAATAATTCATAAGCACTTATATTCTACTTTATTGTATTTTTTCATATATACGAGGTAGAGTGGGGGGTTGTCTCTCTCATATCTTTGTCTATCTGTTTTTTTTTCCAAAGGGTTGACAGATTAGAACATAATTACTTATGTTAACAACCTCTCCGTCGCAAATTATAAGTCGTTCCCCCTTTCTTATGGAAGAGATTAAAATCATAATTACTTAGTTGTCTCTAACTCATGAGCCATACTCATTCGACACAAGTTAGGTAGCACAATATATGTCCAACTAGCGTAAGGAGTCTTATTCTAAAGCACATTAGAACAAATGATACAAAATATAAATCCCGTTGCAACGTACGGACATATTTACTATAAACAATAATAATAGTAGTAGTAATAATAATAATAATAATAATAATAATAATAATAATAATAATAATAATAATAATAATAATAATTTTAAAAAGCAAGACGCACATGTCATGCGCCTGTGGGGCCAGGCCGACCAGTGGGAAACCTTATTCTCGAACCACTAGTCGGTGGCAGCAATTTGATCAGAATTGTCTATTCATGTTGGTAATAGCTCTGCGCGCTTGCCACGTGTGCTCAGGCTGTCACAATCGCAGTTCATTAGCTCGTGCAATAAGGATTGCCCGGACTATGTGGCACTAAACAAATACAAGGGATTAATTAATCGCCGCCGCGCTGTTTAGGCCAGACTTGGGTTTTGGGCCGGCACGCAGCAATTCTTCTGGCCCAGTTTACCTGAGTATCCCGTCGCCGAGGCTGCGGTAGGACACGCGTCCACCGGCTCGACTTCTCCGAGATATCCCATGGAGTCGGAGCACTCTCCTCCATGGTCGCCAGCTTCTCCTGCGCCGACCCTGAAATCGTATGGCATCTGACAGTTCTCAATACTACGCATTCGTTGACGTTCTTGAAACAATGAAATGATACATGATGTCTGTGTGCAGGACTTCTTCACGCGCGAGGAGGGGAGAGAGCAGCATGTGGCACGAGTGTAGGAGGCGGTCTGCAAAGATCGTCTTAAGGACCTGTACCACGAGGCACATCTCTAGTGCGTCATCAGCTACTACCCCGACGTGCTTGGCTAGGTGGTGAAGAAGCCGCAAGTCAGGGAGATGATACTCCAGAAGGAGACCGATCTCACCAAGGCGCAGTACATGCAGGTAATTAAATAGGAAACATTCGTTCTGATTCCTTCCGTGAAACATTCAATTTATCTTCTGGCATGTCAAATACTTGATGTCATGCAGATGTGTCCGGGGTCGTGCGACAACTACAAGGACTGCTGGGCGGCCATTGTGCGTGAGTGGACCACGGACGTGGTGTACCAGAGGCGCAGAGAACGACGGGAGAGCCACCTGCAGATGCGAGGGGCACCACACCACCAAGAGCTAGTCCCTCCCAGTGTTCATGGAAAGATGGGTATGCTTGTTGATCTATTAATTCTAGCACTCAATTGTCATTACTTGTAACCATGTTTGTGTTTTCCTCGCAGACCCAGTCACATGGTGGGTAGGTCGTCAACGAGTTCACGGGGTACGCCCTTGCTCACAAGGGGAAAGCGACGGCGGCGGACAACATCTATGACCCAGCGGACGGGCTCGACGCGTACACCAACGCGAGCGTCTACCCCAAGCTCGCCGAGTACACCTCCGCGGCTCGCCAGCGCCATGGGGAGACGTTCGACCCCGTCACCGACCCCCTGGACACGGACCTCGTGATGAGGTTGGGAGGAGGGAAGCAGCACAACCAGTACTGGATGGCCAACAGGGCCATTGAGCCCCACAGCGCCTCAGCGCCTCCCACGTTGAGCCAGATTCGACGAGACGAGACCAGGAGCCCCACAGCGCCTCGGCAGCCGAGCAACGCGCAGATGTTCTCGGCATTTCAGGTAAGTGTAGTTTCATTCGTCGTTCACTCGTTTCACACATGTACCTTGCCTCCACATACCATCAACCTTGCGGGTGTAATATTGCAGGCCCAGATCGCATAGTTGCAGACGAACCAGGAGAACATGGTGGTGGCCCATCAGTGGTAGCTGGCGGCTATCACGCAACACTACCAGCGTCAGATGCAGGACTTTGCCGCCTACTTCCGGGGCCTTCAGATCCCGGGAATGCAGCAGCACGAGCTCCCTGCCTCGATCTTTGCTCCACCACCTTTTCCTGTGCCTACTCCTGTAGCAACTCCGGTGAGTATATTGCCTGTTGCTTTAGCTTGTGCGGCCATCCTGTAGGTACTAATGAGATCATTTATCCTTTGTGCAGGAATAGTCGGCGGGTTCGAACCTGACTCCTCCAGGTGGCAGCCCTCCACTGGGCCCTTCACCGCACGGGTGGCCGGCTCACCCGACCTTCTCGACTCAGGGCTTCACGTGGCCAGGTACCACTCCTCCTCCACCGACGCAGCAGGGGCACTCTGGGCCTGCAAGCGGCCCTCTGCTTCCGCCGCCCTACTGAACGTTCCAGGCGGCGCCGCAGTCAGGGTGGTCTCTGTGGGAGCAAGGTGGGGGCTCTGGGGCCCCTAGGGACGCCGGGTCGAGCTAGGTACCTCTACTGCCCACTTGTGGATTTGTATCGATGAACTTGTTGCTCTTTTGGATATGTTATGAACTTGTATCGATGTAACGGATGAATTTGAAGACCTTTATGTATGAATTCGTGTTGAGACGCCATTTGATGATGAAATGTGATTTTTATGTGATATTCTATTGTCGTGAATATATGTGAAATTGCATGTTTGGAATGCAAGAAAACAAAAAAAAATTTCCAGCTTTTGCCGAGTGCCAGCACTCGGCAAAGCTGGACATTTTTCCCAGCAGAGCCCAGCTTTGCCGAGTCCTGGCGTGGCACTCGGCAAAGTGGGCAAAGGCTTTTTTTAAAAATAAAATAAAATCTTTGCCGAGTGCCTCACGTGACACTCGGCAAAGAATTTTTCAAAAATAATCTTTGCCGAGCGGCAAATAATTTTTTCAAAAAAAATGTTTTTGCCGAGTGCCTACCACGTCGGCACTTGGCAAAGGGTGCCGTCAGGTTAACGGCGCCCGTTACCTTTGCCGAGTGCCTACCACGTGGCACTTGGCAAAGCCGCCTTTGCCGAGCACTTCTTTGCCAAGTGGGCTTTGCTGAGAGCCGCACTCGGCAAAGGCGGCGGATCCAGTAGTGATGAGAATAGACCAGTCCTTGATACGTCGACTATTAAGGGCCTGTTTGATATGACTCCTTCCTGAAGTACTCATTGAAGTACTCATTCGAAAGAGCTGAGGCAAAGGCAAATAACAGCTCTGGCTTCAACACAAAAAATGACTATAGCTCCTCTTGCATGCGCAAAAAAAAAATAGCTCCTCCTCCCGATCTGTTTGATACGGCTCTGCCGAAGCTGCTATTACAGCCATGCGGTCCTAACTCCTTGAAACATATGGATATGCTTTACAACGAAAGAAAAAACTATCAAAATTGTATTTTAAATTTGACTAGCAAAAAATTCCGTGCATTGCAACAGGAGAGAAAAACTATCTAATATTTAAAGAAAACGATAACGAGAAAATGGTACCTAGTATCCGTGATTCTATAATTTTCCCTATTCTCTGTGCTTTAATTTGTTTATCCACTTAGGTAGTTTTGGGTTTTTTTTCATAATAAATTAACATAAAAATAATAAATGTAGCATTATGAGTCTTTTAGCCATAGACTCTTTTCTAAGAAAAATTCACCACCAAATTACTCGTGTAGTTTTGATTGAAAATAAAATTTGTTGTTGGTGGACCCCTAGGTTTTTTTAACATAAATAAATAAGAGTTCTAGTTATTGAAGCATGTAAACCACTTTAATCATGCAATTTGGAAAATAGTGGATAGTATTTCCTTTTGATCGCATTTTTTTAGCTCCTCTTCCTTTTTTTATCGCATTTTTTTAGTTATATAGATATAGGGTGGATAGTATTTCTTATATATATATATATATATATATACAATATATACACGCATATAGATGGAAAAGTGCAATTTTTTAGTCTTCATTATTACCCAGCCAAACAAGCAGGAAACGTGTAGGTGCAGCACCGACTTGGCCATGGCTAGTAATATCATATTCGGAAACAAAATCAGAAATCCTAGAACTATAAGAGAAAGATATCAAAAACCAAAACAAAGAATTGATCAATGGGTGTGGAATCGGATATGGACTTAAAGACACCACGTTCACAATGGCCTGGTGACCGAGGCTTCTCTCAGATTGATATCCTATTTTTTCTATTTTATATCTATACTATTATTTCCTCTAAATCGGAATCAGCTACAAGAAAAAAATAGTTGCAAAACATAAACGCAAACCATCACGTACATTACATGGGAGAAAGACGGGAAAAAACAGTTTCACGCAAAAACAGTTTGGAAAAATATAAAAGCCGATTCTCAAACAAAAAGTATTAAATTAGGATTCCTATTCAAATTACTCAAAATCGAAGAGATCTATTTGGATTAGAATTAGGATTCTTAGCTATCATAACTATCTAGGTCATATGAGTCGACTACCGGTAGTTAGGGGGAGGTGAACGAAAAAATAGACGGACGAAAAAAAAGATCTGAAATTTTGCCTCTTTATTATTAAGGATAGATATATATAGAAAAAAAACTCTCCATCGTCCGATAGTTAAAGGGAGATGGATCAAACAAATGGATGAACGAAAAAAAACCTGAAATTTTGTCTCTTTATTATTACTAGGAAATATGCCCGTGCGTTGCAACGGGAGAGAAAGACGATGTGTGAACGAAAAACGAAGGCATGAGTGATACGTCTGTGTTGCAACGGGAGAAAAAATTATCAAACTTCCATAAAAAACAATATTGTGAATTGTACATATGTATTTATGTTTTACCATTTCTATAAAATTTAAAAACTATAATTTATTTTATGATAATCATAACATCAATAATATAAGGTAATGTTGGCAATAATATGACAACGCTGTATTAAGTATCAAATTTAGAATATTTAGAATATAATATTGATAATTTTTTTTTCTTCCGTTACAAAACATAAAGATATTTTCTTCCTTTGTGGACCCATAATCAAAGGATTGGTCTGTAAGCTGATGATTATGATGGGAGATATCTCTCAATTCTCCATGTGGTAACCCTCGTCGGGATTGCACTGGTACATATGTATAGTTTAGACTGGACCGATAACAATTTGGTCAAAAATTTAGTTTACAATTTGATTGTTTAGACCCAAGACTGAAGCATTTAAAATAAGTAAATTTTATTCCTAATTGAAACTACACTAATATCTTGATGGTGGATTTTTTCCCTTAAATAAATATCAAGAGTTCAAAAATCTATAATATTATATTTATTATTTATTTTAATTATTTATGAAAAATCAGATAAAAATAGAACTGGAGATCAAACGGAAAAAAGACTAAGAAGAGGAAACATAACGTGGAGAAAAGAAAAAAGTAAGACACAAAAGAAAAAACGGAAACCAAACATGAAAGAAAAAGATAGCATAAGTGCAAGATAAAACTGGAGAGGAAAACATGACGTGGGGAAAAAAAGAAGACGCAAGGTAGAGGGAAACTGAACGTGAACAGAAACCAAAAATCAAACGTGCAAAAAAACAATACATTGGTTCAAGTCACTTCCGATTGGTTATAATTTAATCCGTCGCTTTTTTCCTTTTCCAAATTCCAATATAAATATTAAAAAACATAGGATTCTAGACTTCCAACTGACCCAGTATGTTTTGGAATCGAACTCTGTATCCGCTAGACAAGAGTTATTCTAACTCGTATTAGCACGGGATATATATATAAGTTCGGGCGGAACAAACTCTTCATTGACAGGTAGTTAGAGGGAGACGGATAAAAAATGGATGGACGAAAAAAGAGCCTGAAATTTTGTCTCTTTATTATTAGGTATAGATATAGATATATATATATAAAACAGTGCATATAAGTTTATATAAGATAATAAAATATATTCTCTCATTTTGTGATTAACTATAATAAATAGTAAAAATAAAAAGTTTTAAAATGCAAGACGCACATGTCGTACGCCTGTTGGTGCCAAGCCGACAGCGGGAACCACTGGCCGGCCGATGGCATTTGACAGGAATTATCTATTCATGTTTGGTAATTGCTCTACGCACTTGCCGTGCGTGCTAAGGCTGTGACAATCGCGGTTTATTAGCTCGTGCAATAAGGACTGGACGGACAATGTGGCACTAATAAAACAGATTAATCTGCCGCACGCTGTTTGGGCCAGACTAGGATTTAGGGCTGGAAACAATTCTTCTGGTCCAGTTTACTTGAGCCTGTTAACATGTTCATCCCGTCGCCGAGGCTGCAGTAGGACGCCTCCACCCGCGCCATGCCGGCGTCCAACGTGCCCCCTCACGCGGCCAGCCCGCCCTGGAGCTCCGCCTGCGCGGCCGCGATCTCGCTCGACTGCTCCGAGATATCCCGGTGCGTCGGTGATCTGGGCCCCGATCGCGGATGCTCTCTCGGAGTCCTGCTGTCCTGCAGCAGACGGTCGGAGTCGGAGCGCTCTCCTCCATGGTCGCCAGCTTCTCGTGCGCCGACCTTGAAATAGTTGACGACAGATCGTCGTTCACCAGCCTCTCCGTGCTGTGCTGCGCTTGAACGCCTCGACCCTGCATACCACACATGACTACATGAGTAGATCATCGATGATACTTCATTTAAAGGTTCGGTTCTGAAATGTTAACTTGACGGGCAAAAAAAATTCATCCTACATATTGATTTCTGTGATTTTTTGATGTTGCAGTCGAACAAGCTCATTACAATTAGGGTCTGATTCTTTCGGAATTGTGCTTCCAGGTCGAAAAGATTGAGGAAAGCTTTGACTTGATCAACGCCAAGCCTAAGCCACTCGCCGCCTACCTTTTCACCAAGAACAAGAAGCTGCAAGAGGAGTTTGTCGCGAACGTCCCTGCAGGAGGGATACTTGTAATTCAGGAGGGAGAAGCGTTAGATGATCCGGCCTCCTCTTGTCGGTTCGGTACAGCATTTTGTTCGTGTTAGTCGTCAGGTGCACACTGTATACACCATCATATATATGCTGTCAAATACTCCTAGATGCAACAACTGCGCGCCGTGCTTGTGTTACACTACACGGTTGTATAATGCATATATATTGTCACATTGACATGTACGTCAGGGAGTTGTATAAATAAGTGTGATCTGTCTATCAATTATTCAGTGTGCAGAATGGATACTTGCATAGGATGCGTGGCTGTGGTATCTCTGAATCTCTGTCCTCTGATGGCGGTGGCGCATAGTACGTGTATGTACTGCTGTTAACTGGTTGATAAAGCTGATTTGATGGTTTTTGCCGCTGATAACCGGCTGCGGCTGTTTTGTTGTAAGAGAAAACACTATACCAAGACTGATAAGCCGGACTGATAAGTTCAAGTGAATAGGGCGAATGGAGTGGAGAGCACAAAACCAAATGCAAGAGCACATGGTGATTAGGCGGTCAGTTTTCTTGGTGGATCGAAAGAGTAAATGTAACCCATGTACCCTACCTGATGACTAGCAGGCTGTAGGTAATAAGTAGGTTCATATCTGAAACATTATTTTTCTTGGCAGGAGGTAGCAGTAGCAATACAAGGGCTTGCTTAGATGAGCTAGAACTAGTTACATGTTGAGCTGAATATGATAATACTTTGACACAGACGTCCATCCTTATCCGGACGCCGCGCGCCCACACACCCGCCTCGCTTCTTCGCGGCTCGCTCTTGCCAGCAGTCCTTATCCAGACGCCGCACACCCATGTACCCACCTCACGGCTGTCTTTCCCCGCGGCTCGCTGCTGCCTGAGACGCGCGCGCCTGCCGGCGACCCACGACTTCCCATTCTCCTGCGCTGAGCCGCGCGCCCCATCTCTCCCCCACCCCTACCCACACTTGCACTGTTGTGTCCGTCCCCCCATGCCGTCGCTGCATGCCCGACCGACTCCAATGGGCTACGTGCTGTCGGCGGTGGCGAGTGTGCTAGAGTAGAGCAGCCCACGACGTCAGGGGCAGCCTGGGAGATGGCTCTCCTCGTGGGGCCCCTCTGGGCAGTGGCCCGACTGGGGTCCCTGCTCGGTTGAGGCTCATCATTGCCACTCTAGCGCCGCCAGGCTGGCCTCCATCCGCTCCCTGTACTCCTCGCCGATCTACCACAGTTCCCCACCAGATAGGCTGTGGCCTTGCAGGCGAACACTGTGTTTCAATTGTTTTAGTCGTTTCAGATTTTTGTTTCAGTGTTGCATCTGGATGTTGTAATAGTATATCTAGGATGTTGCAATGACAAAATACGCATGTAGCAAGCTTATGTTTCAGGTGTTTCTGTCGTATGTTGCAAATGTTTCATTTGGATGCTTTTAAAAGTAGATCTTGGTGTTGCACATATTGCAATGCCTATACCCGCATGTTGCAAGAGCATATTTCAAGTGTTTCATCTGTTTCAGACTTATGATGCAAATGTTCATCTGGATGTTTCAAAAGTACATCTGATGTTGCACATGGTGCAATGACGTCGGTGGCTAGCAGACAGTGTCTTGCCACAGGGCTTCAGCTCCTACCTTGAGCTTTCCTCACGCGACATGCCTCAGCCTTTCCTTTCCTCTACCTCCCCTCCCCTCCCTTCCCTTCCCTCCATTCGCCGTGGCAATTCGAGCTCGTCAGGGAAACCCTACCTGACGAGCGCACGAATGTCGGGTAGGCACGGTAACAGGCGCGGGGCGGGCGGGAAGCACAGCAAGCGCAACACCGTGCGCAACAGGTGGGGCAGGCGTGGGCGTTCGGACGGGGGGTTAGCGTCTGGATGCCCGGACACTAGCCACGCCGTATTAGTTAAGATTGGCTAGCTAGTTGGCTAACAACTAGGTAAAAATTGACCTAAAAACTTAACCCACCTATTCAGTCCTTCTGTTTGTCTGCACTAGGTCCAATTTGTAAATGACTACTTATTAGTTAAGGTTAGCCAGCTAGTTGGCTGACAACTAGCTGGAGGTTTAGCTAAAAGTTTAACTCATCTATTAGCCCTCCTGTTTAAATTGCACTAGGACTAGTTTTAGCTAACTTTTAGCTAGCTAACAATTAGCCCTTGTATCCTAATGGCCCCAAGTCCACCTAGGTTGATTTTTATAGAAAAAATTCTTTTGAACTTTGCTATCAATACCTAAAAGTTCATTTCATATAGATCAATAACACAAATCTTTTTAAATATATGTGTACTTTCACAATTATGAAACTTCCCATTTAATATATAATTATTATAATTATGTAGTTACATATATAGCAAAACAAAAAAGCTATACACACGATGATGTAGTGTGTCAACCATCATCCGAATCTGAATATTGTTTGTATCAGTATTGCTCTCTGCATCTACCATGCGGTGGGACATGAATGATGGTAATAGTTTATCAGACGGTTCGATTTGAGTTTCACGGACAATGTGGTACTAAATACATATTCCTCAAAAAAATGTGGTAGTAAAAGAACTCTGTTGCTTATAATTCGTCGTCCAACCCGGCGTGCACCCTTCCCAGCTGGGCCCAGCAGCTGCTGCGCCAGCTTGTTGGTCTGGGTCTGGCGGCCATCGGCGGCCCAGGCCCGTTAGCCAGGCTAGCACCTTGATCCCGCTGCGACCAAGCCACTCAAAAAAAACGTACAGTGCACTATTGGAGAGAGAAAAGAAACTAAAGCCTTTTGTAGTGTGTTGCTTGAGTGATGCCGGCAGAGGAAAGAGAGGATTGAGGCATCACTAGTCACATTGTAAGAGATGATGCCAATTTCTACTGTCACGGAACCGCCCAAATTATAAGAACAAAAGTACAAAAACAATCGCCGGAGCAATTAAATTCCCGTACTTAAGCTCTTATAACTCCGGTAGTCCAATAAAATCCCGAGGGATTTCAAACCAACCAACATACAAGCCAAGATCGTAGTGGTCCAACATAACAGGTCATATGTTACATCCATTTCATAAGTAATTCAACATATATCGGAGTTCAGTAGAGTTATTACAACTCAAGTTCAAAAGTAGCGGAAGCAAAGTAGTTTGAAATTAATATCACCTTAATTCAAATACATGCCAGTACCAAGGTCAATTTTCCATAAAAGCATGAGAGATAAGATAGCTCATAAGGATCATGCCCATGATCACACTCCGCCACTACAGCCGGAGACTTCCAATTCTTGCAGTAGCTATGATACATCACAACCTGCAACAAGTGGGAATAAACCCTGAGTACGAGAAGGTACTCAGCTAGACTTACCCGTCATAAACCAGAAATAATATGACACCAAGGAGTATGCAAGGCTTTCTTTCAGTGGACTAGCTTGACTCATTTGCGAAAAGCATAAGTTATCATGAATAAACTAAATTAAGTCCTTTTGCATCATATTTATTATAACCTATTCAATCTAGGTAAGCACCTATGCTAAAGCAATCACTTGATTAACCATTAACATCAAAGGTTACCATCTCAAGTTTAGCATTTCCAACATTATCCACATAACCGTCTGTGTTCCATCATCATTACTACGATGCAGTAACTCGAGTCAAGTGCTCACTATCCAGGAGCGATGGCGATTCGAATCGATTATTAACCAGCTGGTAATTTATTCCTCACACAAACCTCACTCACCCGCTAAAGTGAGGTATTGGTCACCGAGTCAACCATTCAGGTAAAGTCGCGAGCTTGCCAGGAACCACATGTACCCGGGGGCCGCCCGACTGCTCTTTGGCCTTATCATCGCGCCCCCGTTTCCTGCCACTACTGCTCCGGTACAGTGCGTTGCGGGCAATCCACTCGGCCCGAATAATCTCCCGGCTTCGCGGTCGAAAGGTACTTTATTCGGCCAGCTAAATGTGAGGCATGCGTTCAACATGACCCGAGGCCCAACAACGGACGGTCCTTAATCGACACAGGCGGAAACTACAAGCACCCCAGAACCCTGTCTGGTTGCCCCATACTTATTCCGCCCGGTCTCCAATTATTCATCAACACTTGGTTATTTCCAGGATATCATCCATTCCATAGCTAAAGTTTTCCAGTAACCACCTATAGTTGCCGGTGACAGGAAATCACCGATCGCTACCGGTCTAAGCAGGGCTAAGCAATATTTTCGATCCCGAACCAAAAATAGGATTTCAGGCATATTTGCGGGACAAGGAAAAGGATATATATGCAGCAAGTGTTTTCAATCAACTCCTATAACTTAATGCAACAATACATATATAACATATATATACTCAATTGCTTTTATAAAATAGGAGGCTTAGAATGCTCCGGGGCTTGCCTGGGATCAAACACTGGGTTAGTGATTGACAGATGACACTCGCTCGGCGAGCATCTCCCAACCCGACACTTGTTTAGTCCTTCCATCTTCGGGATAGGTCCACCAAACACCGTCTTCAGGTTTGGCTTCAACATCTCATCCTTCACGTGGTGCATCTAGCGAACCTAAATGAGATGCAAGATGCATGCGTATGAATATGATGAATGGTAACACAAGATGCATCACATAATCATTCATGTAAACACACGATTAAGACATAGACACCAAAAGCCAATTAACTAACATCACACAACTAATTAAAGAGGCCAAGCACATCAAGCATAACACAAGCTTAACAAGATCACAAGTATCTTAACTTGACCATCATCAAGGGTATAAGCCACACTTAGTAACACATGGAGTAAACGACCATAACTAGCATCTGACAATTTCTGGACTGCAAACAACGTCTACATGTTTTGATCATAACTGGAGTTATACAAATCCAATAGCCATGCAACAAGACATTCTGGAAAGCTTATGAAATTTTCCATAATTCATCTTTAATCATCTTAGCATGATTCTCAAGTTAACCAAGTCAAACATGCATAATTACAGAATCTGGTCCAAAGATTCCAGAGAACAACTATTTCTGGAACCCAACTTGAAACAGTCATTACTCACAAACTATAAGGCCAAATGCCACCAAAATTTAACACAAGCTAGATTAATAAGTTATCTACAACTTTGTTATAAGAATATTTCTCAACAAACATCATTTTCATGGTGCAATTACCAAAGTCCCAGAAACTGTCCAGGAAAGCATCAATTGCAAGAATAAATATTAACTTACATTCCAAACATACATTTGGCCACAACCAATGTAACCATCATAAAGTGCATGTTAAATGATCACCAAAAAGCATAGTGCTCATCATTAAATAATTTCTTTTAAAGCATTTCTTAATTTATTTAAATAGCAAGGTGAAATAATAAACATATACAAAATATCAATAATAAAATCTATAAAAATTACAGTGGCTCTTACATACACCCAATAGTCTACTGTACAAATTTCAAGTCATTTGGATATGTATGTCAACCTCCATGAAAAAGACAAATTGCTATTACAAGAATTCATGTGATAGCAAGATACACTAATAACTCACTCAAATGGCAACCAAAATTTATGAAATTTTTACCACACATCAATCATCATATGAGTAGCATGCCACAAAAATTTCACTTCATTTGGAGCCCTAGATCTACAGTTATGAAAATGACAAATACATCTAGCAATGAAAACCTAGCTGCACAAATCCATTTTTACAGAGAAAACTTTAAACTAAAACATGCAATATCATAGATCTAGTGCATAGAGAATTTCACAAGGATTCCAAAAAGTCCTCATTTGCTATTTTACGATTTTTCTACAATTTACTATGATTTTCCAAAGTTCCTGCAAAAATAATTACGAATCAGTCCTCGCGGCACTATTCATCTGAGTCTATGACAGTGCAGTTACACCCCTCCCTTTAGTCGAATTCTCGGATGAGGTCCCTGTCGCGAATGAACAGAGGAGGATTTGGGGGAAACGGCCGGTGGCGGCCGGAGGAAGCTCGTCGGAGGCAATGGAGTGGTGGGGGAGCATGAGGGGGCCTGCGCGCACCCATTGGTGGCCGCGGCTCACCCCGAGGTGGGTCGACGAGGTCTGGCCGCGGACGTCGGCGGCGGCGACGGGAACGCTCCCATGGCCGGCTGCTCCGGCGGTCGTCTTGCTTGACCAAGGGGCACCGGTCGGAGAGGAGGAAGCAGTGAGGGCTGTTGAGCACGCGGCCATGCTGCGGTGGAGAGGAGAGGCGGGAACGCGACGGGGCCGAGCTCGGCCATGGCGGCCATGGTGGCGCCGAACTGGAGCAGCTTGAGGAGGAGAGCCAGGAGGCGCGGGAAGTGAGGGAGGGCGAAGCAGGGTGCTCGGGCGTCCACATTTGATGGCAGGGGCGCGGGGCACGCGGCAGCGGCCAGCAGAGGGAGCGGGACGCACGGCAGCCATGGTGAGTTGAGCTCTAGTGCATGGTCGCCACGACGGCAAATTCGCGAACACGTGGTGTGCGCCGCTGTGCCCGTGTTGGAGGCCGATTTCGGGCTGGCTCTGGACCGAATCTAGAAATGGGCCAAAAAGCAAAGTTGTTCCTCTCCTAATGCTCTATATTTTTCATTAAGGAGTCAAGGTCATTAGGCCAACGGATTAGGAGATAAAATCATGCCAAGATGACAATGCCAACACGTTGACGGAGATCACGGAAACTCGCATTCGGAGATCAAAACCTGATCAAACTTAATCCAACTTTTTGCATGCTCTTCTCCAAGATGTAAACTCCAACTTTTGTTTTTGTACCAAATCAAGTTGCTTAACAAAATTTGGAGAACGCGGAATGCCAACGTCGTTGCTTAGTGAAACTCCAGACTTAGAATAATTCTAAGTGTTGAAATCAGCAGCAGGTTCCAACTTCGAGCCTCTGTTTGACTTATTTTCAAGTTGATCTAGCTCTTGACCATTAAATAAAGTTTGTTCTACACAAGATGAACTATAACTTTTGTTTAAGGTCAAACCTCATAACTGGTACAGAAGTCAAACTTCCACTTTGGTCAAAGTATCAACCCGGTAAAGCTGAAACTAGGGTTTTAGGCCAATCGGGGCAATTTCTTGACCTTTGCTCAACATGAACTCTTCATGACTTTTGTTGTAGAGTTCATCTAGAGTCATTTGGGCAAGGTTGCAAGATTTGTGTGATGATCTATATTTCCATCCACTTAATAATACAATTCCAGCACTTAGTAAAGTCATTCCAATGAGCGTATAACTTATCATTTCATGTGACTTTTTGATTCCAAACGTCATGAAACTTTGCCAGTGACTAATATAGATAGGTACTAAGGTGAGACACATGAAGATATTGCAATAACACCACCCGAGCATATATCTTGAAAATGGATTATATGTAAAGCAATGGTGCAACATCCAAGTTTAGGTTGGGGCTCCTGTCCATAGGTTGACCTTGACATTCTCATCTCCACTTAATCTATCATATTTGAGCTCAAACCCACTGCTTAACTGGTGGCAAACACCTCGGGTGTTACAGCCCTCCCCCCTTAAAAGAATCGCGTCCCGAGATTCGGTGCGAAGAACTTTACAAGGGAAGAGAAGCATGTTATCCAGTTCCAACGTCTGCAAGCGCCTTAGGCTACTTAGCTTCAAGTAGCAGAGAGGCTAATTGGGCAAGACACTTTCCAATACTCGCTCTATGTAGAAACTTTTGTCTGAAGAATTTCCTTCACTGACTTCCATGAAGCATTGTTACTTTAGGAGAATCCAAGACAATACAGTACTTTGTTCACGGTGCATAGAGAGTACTACGAGCATGGACTAATTACTCATAGCATTTACTTTTTTAGTGGCATAGCATGTACACTTCTGATAAGGGTTGGAGCCATATACGAGGTAATCATTCTTTGAGGCTATCAGAAACCGTCTAACCAATAGACAATTTCCATACCGGTCATAGATGACTCACTCACTTAGATGCCAATTGATGGAAAACTACATATTGCTCCATGTGTGTAGTTCTCTTTCTCTGATGCCAACACTATATTATCTGAGTCTATTGAGGGAACAGTGAAAGTGATAGCTGACTCTGTTAGTACTGGATTTCTGCCAAATGTTACCTAAGAAGATTTTCTTATACAAAGGCACATAGGGGTGCAATTAGTCTTTCCAAGGGCACTGAGGGTTGTCTAACAGCAAGATACCTATCAATTGCAAATTCTTGGCATGAATTACAAACATAACCTTCCAATGCAAGGGATGATCGCAGTCAACAGAGAAATCACCGATTCTGTATCCTTTTGTTTTCTGTTCATATCACATAAACTACTGCTCCAATATGCACAAATATTGGTGGGCATATAGATCCATGGGTCTTCTAACTACTCGCCAAAATTGAGCTCAAACGGACACCGTTTGACTATCCAACAACCCATCCACCAAAATAGCTCTGTTCTGAATGGCAGTAAACCAGGCTGACAAGACATCTCTCAAATCCTATGTTTTACTCAACCAATACTCATACCAACTTAAGACATTGAAGGGTCCTAAGCAAGGAATGAGGTTACCAAGTTTTTGGGGTCAATCCAACTTCGTTTGGGTCACTAACCGTTGGCTTGAAGATAGCCGGTGTAGTGCCACAAAATTCTGGATAGATTTCATGTTCTTCCTTTTTTTTTGCTTCACATGTTGAGGTGTGTGTTTTGCACTCTCTGATCTTTCTCATAGTAGCAGAAGCCTTTCTCTAGCTGAGAATGGAGGCTATAGTCTTCCTGACATGTTTCTCAGGGAACAAGTTCAACCGTTGATCTAGTCACCAATCTTGACAATGCACAAGCATTGAAGTTGTGGGCTGTTTTCACAGAGCACAAAGCATTATTCCACATGGAGGGCATCCCTACGTAGATAAGGAACCATTTCTGAATATTTTCTGGTATTTCATCCAATAGAACCTTGAACCAAAACTGTTCGTGGTACTTAGGGGCACAATGATGCAGATCGAAACTATGGACATGCTTTCTCTAGTTCTTCACTTAGCGAATACAATATTTTGCACTATATACGTGATTGTCCAAGATGGAATTGACTTGATAGCACATTTGGAGAAGATGCAACACCTGCATTGCTGACCGGCTTCATGGCTTCTTTGCTTACTATTGTTCGTCGAGACATAACTATCACAGCTATCGAAGAATCGTTACTTGGCTGGAGATTAACCTTCTTACTGGTAACTAATCAGTTGTCTCTCAATTCTCAAAGTTCCAACCTTTACTTTTGACCACCACAATAATTACAGTCGAAGCACAAACAAGTGGTCGGCATCGAAGTCTACAGATAAGGAGTCACACCAGAGAGAGTTGATTTCATCTGTATGACTGTCATCTACACAAGGATCAAGACTTTGATAGTTAGGTCATATGCACCATGTGACGATCAGTTCTTTTCCAATGGATAACTTGTCCAATCATTTAGTGTTAGGTGCTCATTCGATTCAACAGGGATGGCATACATTGCTCAATCGATGATCGACGTCGTACAAGGACACTTCGGAGAGTCACTTGTCTACCACCTCTTGCAGTCTGTTAATGTTTATGTCGGTGACTGTTCTTCAAAGGTCATCTTCTTAGCAACTTCAAGGGATATCTACTACATAAGGTCTAAGATATGAATCTTCAGATAAGATATAAGGAGATAACCAAGGAAAACGGTCACTAGAAATAACACATCGGATGTCGTTTCATAATGGATCATGAATAACAACCCTGATACCAGCGCGTGCCGAGCAGCACAACCTTGTGTGCGCGCCCACAGGAGGCTCTCGGTTTCGTCGCGGCACCATAGAATGCTAATCGTAACACCATTATTAAACGCACAAACAAAGTGGAATTTCAAGTGGCACCGATTGGGTGGTAAGAACAAGTACCAGACAAGGGAGGAGTAGCAAGCAAGGGTAGTTACAAGGTTTAGAGTCAACAAGGAGGCGATCCAAAGATTAAAACACAGCGCAAGGGAACATAGCTTAATTGCCGAAGACAACTGAGCAAGGGTTCTCGGTCACGTTGGACAACAATATGAGATCAAGATTAATAACGTTGAGAGACGTTAGAAGTTGAGATGGACTTTAGCAGACTTCTAGAACAAAATGATACACCGATCAGAGATTGGGTTGATAAGATAGCCACTTGATTTCGCAAGCAAAGATTTCTAGATCAGACGACGAGAGATTAGCGTTGCTCGTATCACCTGTAGGAGAGACAATCGGGAGGTCCAACATGGAATTGGGTATGGTCTCCAAAACTTGGCAAGCAACCACTGTGGTCAAGATCGACGTTCGTTAGGACTTAACTTGGTTGGTCAATGGAACAAGTGCATTCTCCAAAAGGTAGCGGACGTCCAAGGCCTAAGCAAACATATAAGGGGACTACGCTAGGGCCTACGGTTCAAGCAAGGCATGGATACAAAAACATTCAAGGGCTAGCAACCACGTCTAAGGCTCTGGCTCCTACGGAAGAATCTAATTAGAGACGACGACCATGCGATTACGTAACGCGAGCGTTGTTCTAGGATAAAGCATCTTCAACACTCACATGCTCACCGAGGACAAAAGAGGTGACAACTATGACACTACCTATATAACAAGCATCTACACAGCTTCACAGTTTTAAGCGGACACTTGAGATTATTAGTTAAGTTAGCTTAAGCATCCAATACTAAGCAGAAGGCTCACACCTAACAAGAATTTATCCAACCAGAACTAACTACAAGTTTAGTTAAAACAAAAGCATGCTAAAGTAATCAACTTAGTACATGCACATCAATCACAAGTTACTTATTTATTAGGACAAATGTGGGAGGAGCATAGTTATATGCACAAAGCAACAATCATGATGATGCATGCTTCGTCTTATTCGTCCTCACAAGATTGCCAGCCTAAGGTGGCAATCAC
The DNA here is from genome assembly GCA_022457205.1 of Saccharum spontaneum. Lineage (NCBI taxonomy): Eukaryota > Viridiplantae > Streptophyta > Magnoliopsida > Poales > Poaceae > Saccharum > Saccharum spontaneum. The sequence continues at coordinate 18,769,553 of CM039597.1, forward strand.
GTTCTATGTCGGTGGCATAACATGCATTCTCTCGATATAGAGCTAGTCGTCAGCTACATTCAACTTATGCATTCATGGTTAGCGTACCTGCAGAAAATTTCATTGCAGCCCAACAATTCCCAATATACCACACAATGAAAGCAGTAAACTAAATACTCTCCATACATACATCCTCTGATGCATATACTTCGGTATCAAAGCTACCCAACAAATGTACCCACAATTAAGTACTTTCATAATTACATGGTTAAACATGTAATTATGTCAGTAACCATAGCTAACTCTCCCCTAGACCGATGGTTGAACGGTCATGCTCTCCCAGCTCACACTTACCTTGGCGTAGGTGCGACGTTGCAAGAATGTAACTCTAACGACATATATGGCTATTTCATATATGAAGGTTACCACTACCATTCGACCACAGGGTAACGGTGCGGTCAAGTTATCACTCATACATACCTTGGCTTGGGCGTAGATGCAAAAATTTAAAACCCCCAAGTTAGTACTTAATTAAGCCACCTAAGGGTCCTTAATTGGGCATAAAGAAAATGACCACTGGCATACTTAGATTTAAAATTCAGATTTGAACAAACCTATATATGTAGTAGCTATAAGTTGTCAAAAACTGAGTTTTGCAAACAAAAACCTTTGTTTTCAATACACATATGACATGTTTAGTGTTGAACCTTGCTCCGATACCAGCTGTCACGGAACCGCCCAAATTATAAGAACAAAAGTACAAAAACAATCGCCGGAGCAATTAAATTCCCGTACTTAAGCTCTTATAACTCCGGTAGTCCAATAAAATCCCGAGGGATTTCAAACCAACCAACATACAAGCCAAGATCGTAGTGGTCCAACATAACAGGTCATATGTTACATCCATTTCATAAGTAATTCAACATATATCGGAGTTCAGTAGAGTTATTACAACTCAAGTTCAAAAGTAGCGGAAGCAAAGTAGTTTGAAATTAATATCACCTTAATTCAAATACATGCCAGTACCAAGGTCAATTTTCCATAAAAGCATGAGAGATAAGATAGCTCAGAAGGATCATGCCCATGATCACACTCCGCCACTACAGCCGGAGTCTTCCAATTCTTGCAGTAGCTATGATACATCACAACCTGCAACAAGTGGGAATAAACCCTGAGTACGAGAAGGTACTCAGCTAGACTTACCCGTCATAAACCAGAAATAATATGACACCAAGGAGTATGCAAGGCTTTCTTTCAGTGGACTAGCTTGACTCATTTGCGAAAAGCATAAGTTATCATGAATAAACTAAATTAAGTCCTTTTGCATCATATTTATTATAACCTATTCAATCTAGGTAAGCACCTATGCTAAAGCAATCACTTGATTAACCATTAACATCAAAGGTTACCATCTCAAGTTTAGCATTTCCAACATTATCCACATAACCGTCTGTGTTCCATCATCATTACTACGATGCAGTAACTCGAGTCAAGTGCTCACTATCCAGGAGCGATGGTGATTCGAATCGATTATTAACCAGCTGGTAATTTATTCCTCACACAAACCTCACTCACCCGCTAAAGTGAGGTATTGGTCACCGAGTCAACCATTCAGGTAAAGTCGCGAGCTTGCCAGGAACCACATGTACCCGGGGGCCGCCCGACTGCTCTTTGGCCTTATCATCGCGCCCCCGTTTCCTGCCACTACTGCTCCGGTACAGTGCGTTGCGGGCAATCCACTCGGCCCGAATAATCTCCCGGCTTCGCGGTCGAAAGGTACTTTATTCGGCCAGCTAAATGTGAGGCATGCGTTCAACATGACCCGAGGCCCAACAACGGACGGTCCTTAATCGACACAGGCGGAAACTACAAGCACCCCAGAACCCTGTCTGGTTGCCCCATACTTATTCCGCCCGGTCTCCAATTATTCATCAACACTTGGTTATTTCCAGGATATCATCCATTCCATAGCTAAAGTTTTCCAGTAACCACCTATAGTTGCCGGTGACAGGAAATCACCGATCGCTACCGGTCTAAGCAGGGCTAAGCAATATTTTCGATCCCGAACCAAAAATAGGATTTCAGGCATATTTGCGGGACAAGGAAAAGGATATATATGCAGCAAGTGTTTTCAATCAACTCCTATAACTTAATGCAACAATACATATATAACATATATATACTCAATTGCTTTTATAAAATAGGAGGCTTAGAATGCTCCGGGGCTTGCCTGGGATCAAACACTGGGTTAGTGATTGACAGATGACACTCGCTCGGCGAGCATCTCCCAACCCGACACTTGTTTAGTCCTTCCATCTTCGGGATAGGTCCACCAAACACCGTCTTCAGGTTTGGCTTCAACATCTCATCCTTCACGTGGTGCATCTAGCGAACCTAAATGAGATGCAAGATGCATGCGTATGAATATGATGAATGGTAACACAAGATGCATCACATAATCATTCATGTAAACACACGATTAAGACATAGACACCAAAAGCCAATTAACTAACATCACACAACTAATTAAAGAGGCCAAGCACATCAAGCATAACACAAGCTTAACAAGATCACAAGTATCTTAACTTGACCATCATCAAGGGTATAAGCCACACTTAGTAACACATGGAGTAAACGACCATAACTAGCATCTGACAATTTCTGGACTGCAAACAACGTCTACATGTTTTGATCATAACTGGAGTTATACAAATCCAATAGCCATGCAACAAGACATTCTGGAAAGCTTATGAAATTGTCCATAATTCATCTTTAATCATCTTAGCATGATTCTCAAGTTAACCAAGTCAAACATGCATAATTACAGAATCTGGTCCAAAGATTCCAGAGAACAACTATTTCTGGAACCCAACTTGAAACAGTCATTACTCACAAACTATAAGGCCAAATGCCACCAAAATTTAACACAAGCTAGATTAATAAGTTATCTACAACTTTGTTATAAGAATATTTCTCAACAAACATCATTTTCATGGTGCAATTACCAAAGTCCCAGAAACTGTCCAGGAAAGCATCAATTGCAAGACTAAATATTAACTTACATTCCAAACATACATTTGGCCACAACCAATGTAACCATCATAAAGTGCATGTTAAATGATCACCAAAAAGCATAGTGCTCATCATTAAATAATTTCTTTTAAAGCATTTCTTAATTTATTTAAATAGCAAGGTGAAATAATAAACATATACAAAATGTCAATAATAAAATCTATAAAAATTACAGTGGCTCTTACATACACCCAATAGTCTACTGTACAAATTTCAAGTCATTTGGATATGTATGTCAACCTCCATGAAAAAGACAAATTGCTATTACAAGAATTCATGTGATAGCAAGATACACTAATAACTCACTCAAATGGCAACCAAAATTTATGAAATTTTTACCACACATCAATCATCATATGAGTAGCATGCCACAAAAATTTCACTTCATTTGGAGCCCTAGATCTACAGTTATGAAAATGACAAATACATCTAGCAATGAAAACCTAGCTGCACAAATCCATTTTTACAGAGAAAACTTTAAACTAAAACATGCAATATCATAGATCTAGTGCATAGAGAATTTCACAAGGATTCCAAAAAGTCCTCATTTGCTATTTTACGATTTTTCTACAATTTACTATGATTTTCCAAAGTTCCTGCAAAAATAATTACGAATCAGTCCTCGCGGCACTATTCATCTGAGTCTATGACAGTGCAGTTACACCCCTCCCTTTAGTCGAATTCTCGGATGAGGTCCCTGTCGCGAATGAACAGAGGAGGATTTGGGGGAAACGGCCGGTGGCGGCCGGAGGAAGCTCGTCGGAGGCAATGGAGTGGTGGGGGAGCATGAGGGGGCCTGCGCGCACCCATTGGTGGCCGCGGCTCACCCCGAGGTGGGCCGACGAGGTCTGGCCGCGGACGTCGGCGGCGGCGACGGGAACGCTCCCATGGCCGGCTGCTCCGGCGGTCGTCTTGCTTGACCAAGGGGCACCGGTCGGAGAGGAGGAAGCAGTGAGGGCTGTTGAGCACGCGGCCATGCTGCGGTGGAGAGGAGAGGCGGGAACGCGACGGGGCCGAGCTCGGCCATGGCGGCCATGGTGGCGCCGAACTGGAGCAGATTGAGGAGGAGAGCCAGGAGGCGCGGGAAGTGAGGGAGGGCGAAGCAGGGTGCTCGGGCGTCCACATTTGATGGCAGGGGCGCGGGGCACGCGGCAGCGGCCAGCAGAGGGAGCGGGACGCGCGGCAGCCATGGTGAGTTGAGCTCTAGTGCATGGTCGCCACGACGGCAAATTCGCGAACACGTGGTGTGCGCCGCTGTGCCCGTGTTGGAGGCCGATTTCGGGCTGGCTCTGGACCGAATCTAGAAATGGGCCAAAAAGCAAAGTTGTTCCTCTCCTAATGCTCTACATTTTTCATTAAGGATTCAAGGTCATTAGGCCAACGGATTAGGAGATAAAATCATGCCAAGATGACAATGCCAACACGTTGACGGAGATCACGGAAACTCGCATTCGGAGATCAAAACCTGATCAAACTTAATCCAACTTTTTGCATGCTCTTCTCCAAGATGTAAACTCCAACTTTTGTTTTTGTACCAAATCAAGTTGCTTAACAAAATTTGGAGAACGCGGAATGCCAACGTCGTTGCTTAGTGAAACTCCAGACTTAGAATAATCAGCAGCAGGTTCCAACTTCGAGCCTCTGTTTGACTTATTTTCAAGTTGATCTAGCTCTTGACCATTAAATAAAGTTTGTTCTACACAAGATGAACTATAACTTTTGTTTAAGGTCAAACCTCATAACTGGTACAGAAGTCAAACTTCCACTTTGGTCAAAGTATCAACCCGGTAAAGCTGAAACTAGGGTTTTAGGCCAATCGGGGCAATTTCTTGACCTTTGCTCAACATGAACTCTTCATGACTTTTGTTGTAGAGTTCATCTAGAGTCATTTGGGCAAGGTTGCAAGATTTGTGTGATGATCTATATTTCCATCCACTTAATAATACAATTCCAGCACTTAGTAAAGTCATTCCAATGAGCGTATAACTTATCATTTCATGTGACTTTTTGATTCCAAACGTCATGAAACTTTGCCAGTGACTAATATAGATAGGTACTAAGGTGAGACACATGAAGATATTGCAATAACACCACCCGAGCATATATCTTGAAAATGGATTATATGTAAAGCAATGGTGCAACATCCAAGTTTAGGTTGGGGCTCCTGTCCATAGGTTGACCTTGACATTCTCATCTCCACTTAATCTATCATATTTGAGCTCAAACCCACTGCTTAACTGGTGGCAAACACCTCGGGTGTTACATCTACCAATGCCAAGAAATCTGAGAGCGAAGCAAGTAGATGCACCGGTGCTAACTCAATAGAAAAATAGGCGGCAGCAGGCTTGGTAGTGCGTGATTGGGCGTAGCCTAGTGAAGCAAGAAGACTAACATTCTGAGCACCAGTATGTTATTTCACACGGGTCCCACAACATGTAAAGTTGGCTCCGGTGCTTGTCTTTTGGACACTGCAGCACTTCTAGATTTGATGCCATTTACTCGTTGTAGGACCCTTTTTTCCGGGCACCACTATCACACTGTGGACGACCTAATAAGCTGTAGTGAGAAATAGAACAAAGCCCGACTTGTGTTGGATTCGATGCCAATTACTCGATGTAGGACCTTTTTTTCAAGGCACCGCGGTCATACTGTGGACGGGCTAATAAGCTATAGAGAGAAATAGAACAAAGCCCAACTTGCCATTACGTGGCCTAAGAAAAAGAAAAAGGGCTTGAATAATTCTATTTCCCTTTTTGTTGAAAATTCCATTTTTCCTTTTCTAATGCAATGAAATGCTGCTACTAATTGAAAGCCCAAGTTTGGTTTTGATAATTAATGACACCAAGTTGCTAATGCTATTGTATCAAGTAGAATAAGTTAAGCATAAGCAACACACGTGATGAAGGAGCATGTGGCATGGAGTGATGGCCACAAGATCACAAGAGGTGAGGATGCACATGAAATGATGATCAAGGTGATCAAGCATGAGAAGGTAGATATGGAACAAAGTAATCAAGACAAAGGTATAACCATAGGGTTTTGCTTTTGCCGGTCAAAGATGAGTAGAGAAGTGATTGACCAGGTTTAGGATTGATAGCCGACTATCAAGAGGGGCAATTACGGTTAGCTTGTGAATCAAGTGCTACAAGGTCATCATCTTGAGCATATGCATTAGGATCTAGTAAAGAGAGCTAACATAACGCCTTAAAAAATGTTTGTGAAAATGCTAACACACATGCACATGATGAAATACACATGATGGTGTTGGCACATTAGCGAAGGCGGCGGAGTTTGAGCAGTAGAGAGGGGTTTGAGGTTCTCGGGAAAATGAAATGCCTATTTTCCATTGCGCTGGGTGCGAGAACCGGAGGCAAAGTCGTGGTGGTGGTCGTCGCTGTTTAACAAGCGACAGACGCTGTCCTCAGGAGCAACAGGCTTACCCTAGCGATGGCCTGTTGTGGTGGCGCGACAGACGCGGTGGTGGCCGCACGACGTACGCACGACGTCAGCGTCCGTCAATAGTGGCATCAGCCGGGCGCAGGAGCGAGCGGAGGCGAGTTGTGCGTGACAGACGCTGGTCGGGTCTGGTGTTGGCACGTCGGACGCATCTGTTGAGTCGCGCACGTTGCAGGGCTCTCTGAACCGCGTCTGTCGATGTGACAGACGCTGGGTCTCAGGCGCGATGGACGCGTCTGTCGAAGGCAAATTCGACTGTTGGCTTTGAGCGCGCGGGGACACATGGCGCACAGAGGTGCAACAGACGCGGCACTGCAACATCTGTCGCCTTGGCGTGGCCGCGTCTGTCGCCCTCGACAGGGGTATAACGGCTAGTGGCTTTTCCATTCGCTATAAATAAGTGGTGGCCGGCCCTTGGGGGTTCTCTCTTGCACATTTGAGATATTGAGGCACACTTTGAGCTAGAGAACTTCCCCCACTCATCTCTTTGCTTGGTTGCATACTCTAGAGAGATTGAGTGAGATTCAAGTGCATTGTATTGAGAGTTGCATTTAGTGGCACTTGATTCTTGAGTTTGCTGCGGATTGCTTGTTACTCTTGGGTGTTTCCCGACACCCTAGACGGCTTGGAGCAGCGGTGGTGTTGAGCTCGTGATTAGAGATTGTTTCGAGCCTCATCAAGCGATTGTGAGGGGTTCTTGAGCCTTCTCCGCGGAAGTTCACGAATTGGCTACTCTAGTGGAGCTCGTGGCTTGGAGAATCCCCATCTTGTGAGTGGATGTGCGGCACCCGCTGAGGGTTCAACTCTTGATAGTTGATTAGCTCACGATCCATTAAGTGGGTGCATCGCCACAACGAGGAGTAGCTTGCCAGGAAATAAGTGAACCTCGGTAAAAAATCTTATGTCATCTTATTGCCAAGGATTTTATTTGTGTATGTGATCACATTGATTGATTGGTATATTGGACATATCACTTCTCATCAACGTTGGTATATCTATTCTCTTCTTTACTTATTGTTCTTTGCCTTGTATAGCTTGAGTAGAATAGCTTATCTCATAGGAGTAATTAACCTTGTAACTTAGGTTGTTGGTGTGAGTTAAAGATCATAGCCTTGTTGTTTACTAAATTGTGTAGGCAGCTTGCATAGATTAGTTATGCTAGTGTTAGAAGAGCTTCGCCATCTTATTTACTAACTTATTGTTTAGTAAAGCTTGTAGAAAATTTAAATAGGCTATTCAACCTCCTCTAGCTATTTGGACCTTACACTAATATATTTAAAATATTTCCACTTTCTACAATTTGCGGCCTTGATGGTATTAAACAGAGCAAAGCAGCGCTTAATTTCCTTTTGTGAACCATGTACGCATGGTCCACTTGGAACCAATCGTTACGTTGAGGCCTGGTACAGCGACCAAAGCTTATTGGTTTCCAACCCATGAGCTTACTGGTTTCCACCAGACCAAAGCTTATTGGTTTCCAACCCATGAGCTGGTACAGCGACTTCTCGTCGGCTAAAACTTTAGGGGCATGGTGCATTGAAAAAATGATAATGATATACAGCGGACGTCCAGACGGGACAGACGCACCTGACCAACGTCAAAGTAATCCACACGTGCCACACGCCGCCTCCCTCACTCCTCCTTATCCTTGCTATGAGCCACACTCCCGTAGCGCTCACGCTCCAATTCTGCTGTCGTGCCCACCCGCCTGCCTGCTATCACGGACACCAGGCATCGGACGCCCGGCCTGCCCGTTGGCGCTCCCTCCCTCCCTCTCCCCCCTCTGCGACCTGCTTCCCCGCGCCTCCAGTGACCTTGCTCCCGCTCCCCCAACCGGAGACGAGGACAACGGTGACAACTCCGATGAGGTAGGTCGGTCCTCCTCTAGATCTGAGCCCTCCTCCTCCTCCTATTCCTTTAGATCTGAGCCATCCTCCTTCTCCTCCTCCTCCTCCCCCTCCTCTCGATCTAAGGGACGTGACAGTGGCTTGGGTTCCAGTGAGCTTTGAGGTCCTATTTCCTCCTCCCTCCGGCAAGCTCTGAGGGCTGTTTCGTACACTTTTTTTTTGCTATTTCTCCCATGTTGCAATAGGGATTTTTGGATATTGCAACAAATGATTTTCGAATGTTGCAATGGGGTCGTTCCAATAGAAGTTTTTATGATGTTGCAGTACTACTGCTTGAAATGTTGCAGTACACAATTTTTGATGTTGCAGCATATCATTTTTGATGTTATAGTACATATTTTTTTTTGATATTGCAATATATGTTTTTCGATGTTGCAGTACATAATTTTCGTTATTGCAGTACATATTTTTTTCGATGCTGCAGTACATGTTTTTCAATGTTACACTACATATTTTTCAATATTGCACTATAAATTTTTTTCCATGTTGCAATATTCAAATTCCGATGTTGCACTACATAGTTTTTCCATGTCTTGCGATGTTGCACTTGAAGTGTTTTCGTGCTCTTGGGATAGTGGGCGTGATGGGGGAACGAGGTGATGGGGGATCCTTTCTATTCCCGGCGAGCAGGTTTGGGAAGGGAGCGGCATTCCATTCTATTCCCGCGGGGACAAGAGGGTTTGGCAAGGGCGTGGCGTCCGGGCGCTAGGATTACCGTTGAAAAAAGTCCATTTTACTTTCTATTGGGGTAATCCGATTTCTATCCTTGAATTTTAAAATCAGAGACATTACCCTTAAACTCTCAAAACCATTCAAAGTACCTCACTAACCTGTTTCAAAATGGTTTTGAAGGCCGTTTTGTCCTTCTCTATTAAAAAATCTAGTAAATATTGGATAGGGTTATTAAACCACAAAGATTGCCTCTAAGCTTCTAAAATTCTAAAAAAGAATTAGACAGATTGAGATACAATGAATTCCAACAAAATTTTAGAGCTCATGAAAATATCTCTATATAAGCTTCCAGAAATTCGACTTAGCTCTAGAAAAATAAAAAATATCTAGAAAATTTCAAAATTATACTATTTATTGTATTTCAAAAATATTTTTTCCTTTAGCTAGTTTCAAAGGTGGTTTCACCTCATATGTATTTCCTAGAAGTAATAAATTTTGTTTAATCTCTAAAAGTTCATAGATAATTTATTATAGATTAAAAAAATACAAAACAAGCAACAAAATGATAGGTTAATTAAATATGGATGACAATAAAAAACAAAACATGAGGAAAAGGAAAAAAATAAGCAACAAGTAACTAAAATAGAGCACCAATACATTTTAAAACAAATTTAGGTATTGTTTTTTTCTGATTTAAAAGGGATTAGTAATATTTTTAGATATTAAACCAGATTTTTATTAATTTAGAAAATACATATAGAGACAAAACCACCTTTGAAACCAATGAAGGGAAAAACCTGTTTGGTTTCTTAGTTTGGTGGTCAAACATATTTAGTTTTTGAGTTGATGGACTAAATCAAACTTCGAAAATACTTCAATGGTCAATAATATACTTCTTCCTGTGTAAATCATGTGTAACGTTGATAGACCCAAAGCTGAAATCTTAAATTCGAGTGGGAGCAAGTAGAATCTTTTAGTCTATGTGGTAGACAAGAAATGATGTTGGCTTTCACAAAAAAGTGTTACGCTCTTATTTATAAGTTATTTTCATGGTGACTTCTAGATGCGGTACTAGTACTTATTCTAGAAGGAGGCCATTCAACCCAATTTGAAAAAGATATGTCAAGTGATGGAGATTATGACAGTGGAGATTTTTACTGAACATGGGTGCATGTCTCATAGAAGATTTTGTGTTTAGTTTGCCATTAGTTTATTTGATCTCTCCACTTTTGGGATTTATGAAATGGCAGCACTAGTGCCCATGCGTCTGGATGGACCCCCTCCCCCGTGCATCCGGACGCCCACGCCTGCACTTGCTGCACGCACAGGCGGGACCTACCCGCGCCACTCCCCCACACTCCTTGCTTCCAACACCCCTCCACTCCTGCTGCGCCGCTCCCCTCCATGCATGGCGCCTCAGCTGCTGTAGTAGCCTGGTGAGGCAAGTGCTCACAATACAATATGAACAGCACCCCATTCTATTTTTGAAACATCCAAATGAAACAATTGCAACAAACGTACGAAACAGCAAAAACATTCGAAACATGCGACTAAAACACATGAAAAAAACAAATGCAAACATGTGCAGCATCTAGATAAAACACTTGCAACATATGTGTGAAACATGCACAACCCTCTAGATAAACACACTTGCAACATACGTTTAAAAAAACAGATGAAACATGGGAACAGACACTTGCAACATATAAGTACAATCATTGCAACATATGCAACATCAAAATCTACTTTTGCAATATCCGCATGAAACACTTGAAACATACCTACGAAACATCTGAAACACTTGAAACATGGGCTTGCAACATGGGGAAGGCACGAGGCCAGGCGATTCCCACCGTCAGGGTCGGAGCCGGTGCCGCGCGAGCACCACCACCATCGCTAGTTGCACCGGGTTTGGCTCAGCCAGGCCGCGGGAGGGGAGTGAGCGGCGCGGGATGGGCATGCGGCAGCAGTGAGAAGGAGTGGGCGCGCGGCATCCAGATGAGAAGGCCGCGGCTAGAGAAGGCCACCGAGTTTGAGAAGGCCAGCTGTGGGGGGGCAGCGCGATGGATGCACCCGCGGCGGTCGCATGCGTGCAGCAGTGGGGAAAGAAAAACGTCCCTGTGTTTTTTAGTTTTTGGAGAGAACCGCGTCATACTGAAGGTGGGGGCGGAGGAGGCCTATTGAGCTCAATCATTGGGCAGGCCTGGGAACGAGCCATCCGAACGGAACACGCCAGGACGGACGTGTGCCGGTATTATCGTTTATGAAATCTTCTCTTCATGAGCCGGAGGCTGGAATATTGTAATGCTATATATGGTTGGGTGCAAAAGTCCTTGCGGGGGACAAAATGAAGAATTCTTTTTCTTAAAAAAAACATGCATAGCCAAAACCCAAAACATGCAGCTTTTAAAAATGACCGTACTCCCAAAATGAATGCAATTCTAGGTTTTAGATAAGTCAAACATATTTAAGTTCGATCAAATTTATTGAAAATAGTATCAATATTTACATCTACAAATAGGGTTAATACAATTTACAACTTTATAGTTGAAATTTTTTTTATTTGAAGTCGTTTAGAGTCTCAAATATGTGTTTGAAATTCTTATGTTTCGAAATTCAAAATATTCTAA
>CM039597.1:18781368-19103815 GCA_022457205.1 Saccharum spontaneum
CCTTTTCTCTATTTATTTGATAGTTATAATTGATACTTAAGGACCGTCAACAGGGCATCAGGGGAAGTGTTCATGTGCAAACATGTTGTTCAGCAACAGTCCAAAAAGTTGGCTAGGCTGATTTTAGCCTGCCTGTTGACATCATTTTTTGGCACGTGTCAAGATGGTCAGAAGGGGCTAATCAGCAGAGGAAAGATTACTGTGTAGGTTGATAGCCGATGAAAATGAGCTTGTAAAGAAGGTTGCATATGAGTGGTGGTGGTGTGTGGAGAAGTTGATTTAAATTGAAGTGTTGCCGATGAGGTTAAGGGTATTATTGCCGATGTCGATGAAAGAAGACTTAAAGGCAGATGCCGATGAAACAGGGAGTGTGCCGATGAAAAAGACTTGAAGGCTGCTGCCGATGAAACAGGGAGTGTGCCGATGGAAAGGAGGTCGATGAGAATACCATCGTAGTTGAGGCGGATTAGGGAGTAAGATAGGAATTATTTTCCTTTTCTATGTTTATTAGAGTCTGAGTTGTATCAGAGTCATGTGTTTCCTTAGGTTTGGATTTAGTGTCCTTGTCGTATTTGGTTACATTTCTATAGATCGGGATATAAATATAGAGTGAAGGGCAATGTAATAAACAATCAATCAATATCAAAAACCAGCTTTTACTCTTATTCATATCTATTTACTTTTCGGCGACTTCGTCAACTTCCATACTTTTTCCTTTTTACGAGTTCTCATCGATTCGGCGAGTTGCATTGCTCCAGTGCAATCTTCGACGATCCTCGAGTTCCGCGTGAGTACCTCTTGGCCGTGACTTCCGGGCGTATCACTGTTGTCAGGACCAAAGTGCTCGTATCTTCATCCTTGTCGATTAATAGGTATTAGCCCTTTGTGTTTGCAGATCCACATTTGCATCAACACATCTTTTGGCACGCCCGGTGGGACCAGATCTAATCAATATGTTCAACCCTGAGATTGACGCGGGGAACATCATCGCCGGTATCAGAAGAAGATCTTAAGGAAGAACAGAAGCAGGCTATGGACAAGGCTATAGAAGAATACAGACAGCTCTGCTTGAAGTCATTCAGCTTGAACAAGAGTGGACAAGTCATATAGAAGCAAGATTTGTCGTTGCCTCGGCAAGTTACCTTTGATTCTAATCCGGGGTAAACTTCAAGAGATGGTTAATTCTGCAGTAAATCATGCTTTAATTAATCACTCCAATGTGCTGTCCAATACTGTTCATAATGTTGTGGTTTGAACTTTTAAAGAAGGGCAAGCATCACCTCATTACGTTGGGCCTGTCTATCATCAACCAGAATCAGCATCTGTTATTACTCCATCGGCTCCCCCAGCCGTTGTGGGTACAGAGGTTTCTTCCCCTCCAGTATCAGCAGGCTTATCTAACGTACAGTCTCCACCGATGCGATCAGATTCAGCATTATCACGACGAGATCAGCTTAATACAGATCTAACGACATCGGCTTTATCAGGTCCTGTGCCACAGAGTAATCAGACTCCTGCTAATTGGTGGGGATACGGTATGCCTCCAGAGCCATCTGCTTTTAACCCTGGATTACCTCAAGTATTTGACACAGCAGGAAAAGCTCCTATGACATCGGCTGGTTCGCCGATAGCTCAAGTACCTCAATATACTACAACAACTACTGTGTAACTAACTCTAGGAGGTTTCCAGATGCCTTTAGGTCAAATATCTAATTCAAGTCCATCGGTAAATTTGTTACCGATGCAACAGAAGGCTCCTATTGTAAGTCAACCTGGAGTCCAGGTTATGCCTCAAGTTGGTTGTAATTATCCAGCAATGCCAACAAATTACCAGCCATCGGCAAATTTTGTACCAATGAACGCTAATAATAATTGGTCAGGGCAGTTTCCAATTCAATATACAGTTCAGCCAAATCAACAAGCTGCAGGGATTCATCAAGGTCACATGCATGCTGGTTTTCAGAATCAAGCATCGGCAGCTCAGCCGATGAATCCTTTCCAGCAGGTTAATGGACCACAAATAGTGGCAAATATGCCAATTGCTGGAGATCGTGGGCCACAAAGATATGCAGAGGGGTATCAGCAAGTACCTCCGGTGGAAATTCAGCCATATCGTCAACAAGATGTTGATGCTTTTTGCGCCGATAAAATAGCAGAAATTATGAAGGATCAGTTTGGGATCAAGCCCAAGGTCAATACCTATTCTTATCGGACTCCATATCCTCCGGCATACGATTTAATTCATCTCCTAAATCGGTACAAGGTGCCAGATTTCACTAAGTTCTCTGGGCAAGATGATACATCAACCATGGAACATGTTAATCGCTTCATTATTCAATGTGGAGAGGCAGCCAGTAGAGATGAATTAAGAGTTCGTTTGTTTTCATCATCTTTGTCTGGATCAGCATTTACATGGTTTATTTCATTACCGCCAAATTCTATTATTACTTGGGCTGATCTGGAAAAGCAATTTCATAAATATTTCTTTGCTAGAGTTCATGAAAAGAAGCTTACCGATTTGGTAAAGTTGAGACAGCGCAATGATGAATCGGTGGAAGGCTTTGTGCAAATGCTACGAGATGTAAAAAATAAGTGTTATAGCCTGGTATTGGATGATCGGCAACTTGCCGATTTGGCCTTCCAAGGATTGTTGCCACACCTTAAGGACAGATATGCTTCTCAGGAGTTCGAAAGCCTAAGTCATCTAGTGCAAAGGATTTCTGATCAAGACACTAGGGTTTTTGAACCCAAAAGGAATTGGAACAAGAAGGTTTCATTTGTCGGAGAGGTAGAAGATTCTGATTCGGATGAAGAACCAGTTATCGGTTTGGCTGAGTGGGTTAAGAATAAAAAGCCGATATCTTGTCCCTTTGGTCAAAAAGATCCAGAGAAGTTTACTTTCGACATCACCAAAGCTGATAAGATATTTGATCTTTTGTTTCAAGAGGGCCAGATTAAGCTGTCACCTAATCATGTGATCCCATTGGCAGAAGAGTTGAAGAAAATGATGTATTGCAAATGGCATAATGCAACTTCACACAGTACAAATGAGTGCAAGGTGTGTAGACAACAGTTACAATTAGCTATTGAATCTGGGAGAATTAAATTTGGTAATTCCAAGATCCATAAGCCGATGAAAATTGATCAACATCCTTTTCCAGCAAATATGTTGGATGCTGAAGGAAAGACTAAGATGTTGACATTAGAAACTGCTGATAAAAACGCATCAGTGGATCCCCAACATCGGATAACTACCGATGATGCAAAAGGCAAGGGGCTACTAAGAGAAAGTGGAAGTTCTGGAAAGCCTCCTCGATCTGGCATTGTGATTACCCATCAAAGGCAACAGGAAGGCTGGCGTCAGCGAAGGGACCGATATCGACAACAGCAAGAAGAAAGACGCCGAGAGGAGTGTAATCGGCATAAGGATCATTGGAGGTGTCTTTTTTTATTCATTGTTGGGAAGAAGGTATTAAGTTACCTACTGTTGAAAATTGCCCAGAGTGCAATGGTTATTATGGGGTTAATCGTCCAGAAAGGAGGTTTCAATCTGGTAATCAAGGTTTGTCCATCAATGAGCCGATCAGAGGTAAAGCATCAGTACATGATCGGCTGGGGGGCAGGCTCAGTGTACATGAGAGGCTTGGTAAACGCGTTGCATATTTTCTGAGAAACCAAGAGGAACTTGAAGAGATGGCAAACGCAAGAGTCCCTGATGAAGAAATATTTTACAGGGATCCTAATATACGTCGTATAGAGTCAACCAGGACCTATTATCAGCCAGTTTGGAAAACTAAACTTCCTCAATGGTGTCCAGAAGGTTTGACAAAGACACAGAAAAGGAGAATGCAGCGAGAGCATCAAGAGGACTTATACCAAGAAGAGAGTTCCTCCAATGAGAGATCTGGTAATTAGCAGTGGCAAATAAAGCACAAAAATAAAGGCCCATCGGCAGACGTCAATATGGTGTTTATGTTGCCGATGGAATTTTTTGCACTCCCTGATAATGAGGAAGAAGTTGTTTTCTCTGACCAAATAGCTCAATTAACGCTAGAGCCAACGATGGCTATTTTTGATAAGCCTACCGATGATGAGAGACAGCATCTCATGGCTTTGTTTGTGAAAGGCAGAGTTGATGGGCAGCCTGTATCTAAGATACTTATTGATGGAGGAGCTGCGATTAATATTATGCCTTATGTGATGTATCGGAAACTTGGTAAGGGAGATCAAGACTTAACTAAAACCGATATGATGTTAAAGGATTTTGAAGGCAATGTGTCACCAGCTAAAGGGGCAGTGTGTGTTGAGTTGACCATCGGCAGCAAAACCTTAGCAACGACTTTCTTTGTTATTAATGGCAAGGGTGCATATAATCTGCTTCTAGGAAGGGATTGGATTCATGCTAATTGTTGTGTCTCTTCTACAATGCATCAGTGCCTTGTACAATGGATTGGGGATAAAATTGAAGTGGTTCTTGGTGATTCTTCTTATATCATCGCATCGGCAGAATCAGACACTTATGAACGAATCAAGTGCATATCAGGAGAAGCTTGGGAAAAAGAGTTCCTCAAGGCTGCCGATTACGAAATTCCACCGATCCAAGCAGTCGGTTCTGAAGAAGAATTTTAATGGATAGATTTGCCGATGATGGAAAATTAGGTCAAGGGTTTACATCGGCTGATGATTTAGTAGAAGTAGATATTGGTGAAGGTGATAGGCCAAGGCCTACTTTTATTAGTGCTAAGTTAAATTCTAAGTGTAAACAGCAATTAGTCGATTTGTTAAAAGAATATAAAGATTGTTTTGCTTGGGATTATACTGAAATGCCTGGATTAGACCGATCGATAGTTGAACATAGGTTGCCTATTAAGTCTGGATTTCGGCCACATCAGCAGCCAGCGCGCCGATGCAATCCTAATATACTTCCTGATATTAAGGCCGAAATAACTAAATTGATTGAGGCAAAGTTTATTCGGCAGTGTCGATATGCGGAGTGGATTTCTAATGTGGTTTCTGTTTATAAGAAAAATGGGAAACTTCGTGTTTGTATTGATTTCAGGAATCTCAATAAAGCCACGCCGATGGATGGTTATCCAATGCCGATTGCTGATCTGTTGATTGATGCTGCAGTAGGACATCAAATTATCAGCTTCATGGATGGTAATGCGGGTTATAATCAAATATTCATGGCTGAAGAGGATATTCTCAAGACTGCTTTTAGGTGTCCATGTCATGTGGGATTATTTGAATGGATAGTTATGACGTTTGGTTTGAAAAATGCCGGTGCTACTTATCAAAGAGCTATGAACTTTATTTTTCATGAATACATCGGCACATTAGTAGAGATCTACATCGATGACATAGTGATTAAGTCTAGAGATATCACAAAGCATCTAACCGATCTACGAAAGATACTGGAATGCACAAGGAAGCATGGATTAAAGATGAATCCTAATAAATGTGCATTTGGTGTATCGGCACGACAATTCTTGGGTTTTATGGTGCATCAGCGGGGCATTGAAATCAGTAGGAAGTCTATTGAGGCAATCAACAAGGTTGTTGCTCCTGCCAATAAAACTGAATTACAATCTTTGATCGGTAAGATTAATTTCATCAGGAGATTCATATCTAATCTGTCGGGTAAGATCAAGGCCTTCAGTCCATTACTGAAATTGAAAGCCGATCAGGAATTTAGATGGGGAGATGAGCAGCAATTAGCCCTAGATGAAATTAAGAGTTACTTAACAAATCCTCCAGTGCTAGTTCCACCTCAACACGAAAAACCTTTCAGATTGTATTTGTCAGCTGATGATATTGTTATCGGTTCAGCTCTTATTCAAGAATTTGAAGGGAAAGAACGTGTTATCTATTATTTGAGCAGACGGTTAGTAGATGCTGAAACCAGGTATTCGGCTATCGAGAAATTATGTCTGTGTCTATACTTTTCTTGTATTAAGTTGAGGCATTATTTATTATCGGCTGAGTGTACTGTCATATGCAAAGATAATGTGGTCAAATATATGTTGTCGATGCCGATATTAAGTGGTAGAATTGGCAAATGGATTTTAGCGTTATCAGAATTTGACCTATGTTATGAATCGGCTAAGGCAGTTAAAGGACAGGTTATGGCTGATTTTGTTACTTAACATTGCAACACAGTGGATTCTCTGGAGATTGCTCCTTGGACACTTTTCTTTGATGGGTCTACATGTGATGAAGGAGCAGGCATCGGCATTGTGTTAATTTCCCTTCAGGGGAAGAAGTATGAGTTCTCATTACCGATTGTTTCTACATCAACAAACAATCAGGCTGAGTACCAAGCCCTGATAAAAGGGTTAGAATTGCTTAAGGAAGTACGTGTCGATGTTGTTGAAGTCTTTGGTGATTATATGCTAGTTATAAATCAGTTGGCTGGGATCTATGAATGCCGAAGTGAATTTTTAATTTCATATTATGAGAAGTGTTTGCAGTTGTTGAGAGGGTTTAGGAATTTTCATCTGGAACATGTTTCTGGATTGCATAATAAAGAGGCTAATCGATTGGCTCAGCATGCTTCAGGGTATCAACCTATTCAAGAAGTGTTAACATCGGTAGTTGATACCGATGACTGGAGAAAGGAAATTATTGATTATTTAAAGAATCCATCTAAAAAGGTTGAAAGACGTATAAGGTTCCAAGCTACCAAGTATGTGCTCCTCGATGATGAATTATATTACCGTACCATAGATGGAGTTTTACTCAGGTGTGTTGGCATCGATGAATCAAAAGGCCTGATGGGTGAAATTCATGAAGGAGTATGTGGGGCTCATCAGTCAGCTTTCAAGATGAAATGGATGATCAGAAGGAATGGATATTATTGGCCGACTATTCTCGAAGATTATTTTAAGTATTTTAAAGGATGTCAGGAATGTCAAAAATTTGGTAATATTCAAGCACCCGCATCGGCTATGAACCCCATAATTAAGCCTTGGCCATTCCGGGGTTGGGCTAGTGATCTCATCGGTCAGATTTATCCACCATCGAGTAAGGGGCATAAATTTATTCTGGTTGCTACCGATTATTTCACAAAGTGGGTTGAAGCAGTTCCTTTGAAAAAGGTGACATCGGCTAATATGATTGATTTTGTGAAAGAGCATATTGTTTACCGATTTGGTATTCCTCAAACCATCACTACCGATCAGGGTACCATATTTACATCGGGCGAATTTGATGAGTTTGCTATAGGTACGGGGATTAAAGTTTTGAATTCTTCACCATATTATGCCCAAACTAATGGTCAGGCTGAGGCTTCTAACAAAGGAATTATCAAGCTCATTAAGCGCAAAATTAAAGAATATCCTAAGAGGTGGCATACAGTATTAAATGAAGCCTTGTGGTCATATCGGATGGCGTGTCATGGTGCAACCAAGGTAACACCTTATCAGTTGGTATATGGACACGGCGCAGTATTACCTTGGGAGGTTAAAACTGGCTCTAGGCGAATACGTTCTCAAGATCAATTGACAGCTGATGACTATGATACCCTTATGAAAGATGAGTTGGAAGATGTAGCAGGTCATCGGTTAAAGGCTTTAGCTAGCATCGAAGAGAATAAGAAAAGGGTAGCCAGATGGTATGACAAGAAGGTGAAGGTAAAGGAGTTTGTCGATGGAGATTTGGTTTGGAAGTTGATTTTACCGATTGGGACTAAAAGTTCTAAGTTTGGCAAATGGTCACCTAATTGGGAAGGTCCATATCGGATAAATCAGTCTGTCCCTGGTAATGCGTATATTCTCGAAACCCTCGAAGGGGTTGTGTTTCCCAGAGCATTAAATGGAAAATACTTAAAGAAATATTACCCTAGTATCTGGATAGATGCATAAGAGTATAATTGCCGATAACAATCCTATCGGCTAGAGTTAAAACAAAGTATTAATATCTTATTGTCGATGCACTAGATGAGAATTACAGGTTTAACAAAGATTGGATAGCCGATATTGCACGCAGGCGAATTTCATCGGCTTCCTTTAATTCTTTAGCGTCTTCATCAGCAGCTCCCTCCACAGGTTTGAGTTTCTTTTTCAAGGCCAAGGCCTTGCGAGTTTGGATGTCCCTTTCCTGCCGAAGGGTTTTGATGACGTCAGGAAGTTGGTCTTCTTCTTGCTTGGCGTGGGTTAAGGCTGCTTCAACTTCTTCCAGTTCAGCTAGAAGAGCTGCTCTCTTTGCCAATAGATCCAGAATTTTCTGCTTAAGATCGGCACCCGATGTTTGCAAGTTGCTGATGCTTTTGTGCTTCTCATCGGCATTTTGTTTTAGCTGCAACATCTCTTCCTTGAGCTGGGCTTGAGCTGCTCTATCGGTGATATGGTGAGCAGCCCGTTGATATTGAAGTTGTCGGCTCTCTAGATGGACTGCTGGGAAGATAGTTTCTTCAACATCGATGGGAACTTGACCACGGATTGTCTTGAAAATAGTCTTTACAGGATCTGAATCGTTTATCAATTGAGCAGTATCTTACTGTAACAGATTCAGAAGGGCTTCCAGCTTGCCATAGATTTCTGCCGATATTGTTCCCAATGCCAGGGAAGAACTCGCCTCTTCTCCATCATCATCGGAGACGTCGATAGTAAAAGAAAACAAGCTATCAGGAGAATCTTGTTCCTATGAGGAAAAGGAAGTCAGAAATTCTACCTAAGGGTAGATATGGATATTATAAATCGAATAGGTCAATCGGTTTACCTACTTCAAGGCGATTTCTTGGGCCTGGCTTAAGGGAGCAGCTTGAAGGGGGTCATGCAAAGGATCGGCAGAGGTTGCCGATGGGATGTCTTCTACGACCTCATCAGTAGTTGGCCCTTGGGGTATGATAGCCGAGGATATATTTTGTGCAGGAGGGTCAATTTGTTCAACTGCATCGGTTGGCTGACTAATGGGTGTTGGAGCGGATGCAGGGACTAGCGTAGATTTCTGTCGCTTTTGTTGAGCTTCGGCATCGGTTAAAGCTTTACGCTTTACTTGGGTCTCAGCGACAATTGGCTGGGGGGCATCGGCACTTGTTGATTGAGGAGCTTGAGTGCTTGGTATGCTTGCCGATGTACCCATTTGTTGCTGCAAAATAAATGTGAGATCGGATATTTAACAGATAAAATGTAAAGATAAAAGAATACCTCTGAAGGCTGGTTAGAGGTAGTGGTGCTTGATGTTGGAGGAGTTGCCGATGACGATCTAGCTGCAGCTCTTACACCCTGATGGTTACATGTTAATATAGTTTGTATCGGCAGTGAACAAAAATAAACAAGGTTATTACCTTAAAAGCCTTAATTAGGCTTGTAGCAGCAGCCATTGGAGTGGCCCTGGATGTTGCCAGCTTTGATCTAGAGGTGATAGTCTTGGCACGGGTCCTCTGGAAGGTTAAAGCGGCTAAGGTGGGGGCGTTGTAGCCGATTACTGAAACTGGGGAGATAGGTTGGAGGTTGAAAGGTCTCCCACTCTTGCTTATGGATGGAACTGGATCATCGGCCTATTACGAGAAAGATTAGCTGCCGATATATATATAAAAAAAGAGGAGAAAGACAAAAGAAAGTTAAAAGAAACTTACTGCATCGTCAGGAATGGCGTAGTCGGGATCGATCATGTGCCGATATGTGTGGACGGATGTTGAAAATAACTATTCTTTCCACTCTTGCCACCATTGCTTATATGATTCTGTAATAAAAGACGTTGGTGACCAGCGGAGAGATCAACATTTGAAATATCGGCATCGGGGGCGAGTCTTACTACCCTACTCCACTCAGTTCCAGTGGTGATGGTTTCTCTAGGCTTGATCACATCGGCAAAGCACAGCTTGATTGACAGTTGCCCAAAAGCCAGTTGACGAGATACTGCCGATGGATTGTAGAACTCATAAGTAGTATTGGAATTCTTCCCACTACCAAATGTGTTCACCGGGATTGCCCTGGGAGTAATGATGACCATCATAAGCTCATTATCTTGGTTCAGATCACTATCGGCAAAGTTGAAGAGAAGGGGGAACTTGTTATCTTCATCAATATAGGGTACCCAAGCCCTAAGATCGCGAGGGAGACCATTGTAGAAGTTCTAGAAAAATCTGCCGATTTGATCTTCATTAGCCTCTGTTCCAAGGAGGACAATTATAGCTTCACCGAAGTTGAGAGGAGGGCGTGTTGTCGATTCCTCATCTCCAAGAACATAATCTTCGGCGATCTCTCGTGGGAATTCTTGGGCGAAGAAATCCCACTGCAGACGCTTATGCATATGGACGTTTAGCCACATATTGATGAACCAGCATGGGCCTCCCAAATTGCCGATGGGTTCACCAAGTAAAAGCTTCTGGGATACTTGGTGGAGAAGGTGGTAGGTGGAGCTCAGAAGATATCGGCCGAGCGAGAATCTGACACCATTGGCCAAGAGTTCGGCTGCAGGAAGGAAGGCGTTGGTTGGTCCTACCGATTAGCCACAGAAGATAAATTTCTCCAACCACATATTCAAGAATATGGCGTGTTCCCTCTGGTTGACAGTTCCAGTCCTTTGGTATTCCAGGATGTATCATGTCCAGCCGCCGATGTTGCGTGTGTTCACTCTATATTCAGCTTTTCTGCCATAGATGGAGCCTTCGTCGATAGTTGAGATATCTAAGCCAGTGAGCATGTACACATCGGCAAGAGTAGGGGCAGATGGACCATGACCAAACATAAAAGTATTTGTGGTGTCTGACCAGAAGTGAGCAGCGGCTATCATCATGGATTCATTCTTTTGCATATCGGCAATAGAGAGCCTAATACACTGATCTATCTTTCGCTCTGCCCAGTACACCTGCATCGACCTGTTAACCCTCAGGTACCTGTCTTTCCACCCTTTGGTGGGTTTGGGCCAAGATCGGAATGTATCTTTCCATAGATTCAAAGAAAAATTTTGAGCTTTGAATGGAATTTTGTTAGCTTCTGCATTGATCAAGTCAGTTGGATCTGGGTCGCCCATTGGACCTAGGCATTGGAGGGGTGGTTGGTTGGTTGGAATAACCAATTCGTTGTGTAGTTCCTGAGTTCGGGAGATCAAAAGAATGGAAAAAGAAGAAAAATTACCAACTGTAAGAACTTGCAAAGACCAAAGGGATCGAGGTAAGAGTAACAGAAGAAGTACGAACCACGGGAACGTTGAAGTTGATCGCCATTGCTCTGAGAAGGATGAGGGCACAAGCTGAGGACTTGAAGTTGATGCTGGAAAGAGCTCTGGTGGGTTGAGGACGCGTGGTTGTTCGTTAGGGTTGCCGCCGGAGAGAGAATGCCAAAGGTCGAAGTTTGAGGGTAGAAGATGAACGATCCGGGGAAATCTATTTATAGGCCGCTTGGAGTAGGGGTATTCTTGACTTATCTCTATGCCGCGCGCGTGTGGATCGAGGTGGTTCAGTTGGATATGGTAACTGTTCACACAACAATCAAGGGATTGTACAGAAGATTTGATGGCAAGTAATCATGACTTGGAAGAGATTTTGGTACAGGATCTTTTAGTTCTAAAATGGTGGTGTTGTTATGATAAGATCTTACCGATGGGTTATTATTTTGGTATCTCAACCGTAATTAGGGCAAGAATAGTTGAAAATTGTGCGATATTTACTAAGATGCATGAATCAGAGCTAGATTTGATTAACTTCGGTGACAGATTATGTTATGCTTGGAGAATGGGTTGAGAAAAATAGGTAACAGCAAGCATTATCTGGAGTAAATTTTGGAGCATCAGTATCTTATACTCCGAAATTGGGGGACATGTGTTGACATCGTTTTTTGGCACGTGTCAAGATGGTTAGAAGGGGCTAATCAGCAGAGGAAAGATTACTGTGTAGGTCGATAGCTGATGAAAATGAGCTTGTAAAGAAGGCTGCCTATGAGTGGTGGTGGTGTGTGAAGAAGTTGATTTAAATTGAAGTGTTGCCGATGAGGTTAAGGGTATTATTGCCGATGTCGATGAAAGAAGACTTAAAGGCTGCTGCCGATGAAACAGGGAGTGTGCCGATGAAAAAGACTTGAAGGCTGC
The DNA here is from genome assembly GCA_022457205.1 of Saccharum spontaneum. Taxonomy (NCBI): domain Eukaryota; kingdom Viridiplantae; phylum Streptophyta; class Magnoliopsida; order Poales; family Poaceae; genus Saccharum; species Saccharum spontaneum. The sequence goes on from CM039597.1 coordinate 18,793,399, forward strand.
TGCCGATGAAACAGGGAGTGTGCCGATGGAAAGTGTTAACGAATTAGGCAATTTCCAGATTAAAAGCATGATTAAATCTAGAACATAAATCATGATAAATATAAGAACTAGATTAAACATGTATGGCATACTAGTATAGCAGATCAGCATATTCCACAGCATCAACATGACAAGCATTGATAGTCCAGCAGATAGATTAGATTGTACGAACGTCAAAATTAGATCACGAGAATTATACCTTTCGGTTGTAGTAGTAGTAGATGGTGTTGAAGATGTAGCTGGCGGTGGTGATGGAGCGAGATCGCTGATGTCGATGTCGTCGATGTTGAAGTCGTCGTCAAAGTCGTCGATGAGAGGCGGAGGAGTATTCTTGATGACGATCCCGCGAGCTCTAGCACGACGAAGCCGACGCGCCGATGCACCCTTCGGAAGACGAGCCGTTGTGGAAGCTTTGGGAGCAGTCGCGCGAAGAACGCTTCCCAAAAACCTTATTCGTCTTCTCCCGGTGCAGGATCGCAAAGACGAGGGTTCCGGAGACCTGCTCACCCGGTCGCTGGTGCACGCAAGCGATCGGACTGGAGTAGCTACAGCGGCGGCGCAATAGCGAGTAGAGGCAAAAACCCTAGGATTAACTGGATGCGTTTTGGCGTGGCCGGCAGGTTGCTTATATAGTCCTGTCCAACCAATCTCGTGTCGCGATCACGATCTAAATTGATTTAGGACTCTTAATTTGTAACCGGTTAGGACTCATGCAACTTGAAGGCCAAGAAACCAAAAAAACGAAAACAGCAAAAGGAGACCGCGCTCCCGCAAGGCGAGGAGCCGGATTTCGGCGGACCATTCACGCAGGTGCCGCGCACCCGCGCCCTTCGCCCCGCCCCGCCCGGCCCGGCCCGGCGAGGCGAGGCGAGGCGAGCGAGCGCGCGCGTGTGGACTTCTCTTACTCCTCCTCACACTAGACTTGAGGAAGTGGGGAGGACTTCCATATTTAAGTATGACTACCTCCACTTCCACAAGCAAGGTGGTACTAAAGAGTTCCCACATCCCCTCTTGCTCACATGAATGGGCCTTTGAGATTTATTAGGAATTTCACAATTGGTTATTGGGCCAAGCCCATATAAATTCCAACAATCCCCCACCAGATCTCAAATACCCATTTAGAGATTTGCCTGTTCTCACTACTGTTTGATATACCAGTGTTTCGGCAGAGACTGTGAAGTTGAACTTCCGCCTAGAATCTCAAGCTACACTCATCCACAACTTGAACAATGGACTATGCCTTGAATTGCAAGTTTTGTGTGAATAAGCTTTGCTCAAAATCAAACTAGTACTTGGCTACTAGTAGCCTTACTCCGTGGGTGGAGCATATACGTCGTACTCCCTGGTCTCTTCATGATCTTACTAGAGACCACCCAAGTCTCATAGACTGCGACGTTCTACAGTCAAAATCATATAGGCATGTTCTTTCAAGAATACTCTGTAGGACAGCATCTTCGCTTGTTAAAGCCAATAAAACATGTTAAGGCATTAGCCAACCTACCATACAGTGCCTCAACGCTTTGAGAGTATTGCATCTTCACATAGAGAGGGTTATAATTATACTCTCCTCAGTTTACCAATAGTTTGTTCTTCCCAGATCCTAAGTCACGGGATCTCCGATCAAAAAGGTTGGGTTACTACTACTGTAACTCATATGGGTCTCAAACCCATCTCCCTTGATGCTATTTCTATCACATTCCGTGATAGTCCTTTGGTAAAAGGATCTGCCAGGTTCTTGTCTGTTTGCACAAAAGCCACAGTGATTACTCCGGAGTTTCTCAACTTCCTGACAGACTTCAAACGTCTTTTAACGTGTCTTGTTGACTTCGCATTATCCTTAGCACTATTTACTTTAGTGATCACTGTTTGGTTATCACAGTTCATAAGGATAGCCGGTATTGGTTTTTCAACCACCGGCAAGTCTGACAAGAGCTCACGCAGCCACTCTGCCTCTGCAGAAGCTGTATCCAAAGCAGTAAGTTCTGCTTCCATGGTAGATTTAGTCAAAATAGTCTGTTTACTAGACCTCCATGACACTACGCCACCTCCAAGAGTAAACACATACCCACTAGTAGCATAGATTTGATCAATATCAGAAATCCAGTTCGCATCACTATATCCCTCTAGCACAGCTGGGTGCCCAGAATAGTGAATCCCAAAACTCATTGTACCTTTGAGATAACGCAAGACCCTCTCAAGTGCATGCCAATGATTTTCACCCGGATTGGACATGTACCTACTCAACTTGCACACGGCAAAAGAGATATCTGGTCTGGTTGCACTAGCTAGATACATGAGTGAACCAATTATCTGAGAATATCTCAATTGATCTCTAGCAATCTTCTTATTCTTTCTCAATATCACACTAGGATCATAAGGTGTTGAAGTAGGCTTGCTATCCATAAAGCCAAAACGGCTCAAGACCTTCTCAACATAGTGAGATTGTGACAAGGTAATCCCACTATCTTCCTTAATCAGCTTAATGTTTAGAATTACATCAGCTTCTCCTAGATCTTTCATGTCAAAACTCTTTGACAAAAAAGACTTGACCTCATTAATAATATCAATGTTTGTTCCAAAGATTAGAATATCGTCAACATATAAACATAATATAACAGATTGGCCCCCACCATGTCGATAATACACACACCTATCAGCTTCATTAACAGCAAAGCCCGCACCAGTTAAAGTAGTGTCAAACTTCTCATGCCATTGTTTAGGTGCTTGTTTTAAGCCATACAAAGACTTCAGTAATTTACACACCTTCTGCTCTTCACCTTTTACCACAAATCCATCTGGCTGATCCATATAAATCTCCTCATCCAACTCTCCATTAAGGAAAGCTGTCTTCACGTCCATTTGATGAACGAGAAGACCATACGAGGCAGCCAGAGAAAGTAGCACTCGAATAGTGGTCATTCTAGCAACAGGTGAATAAGTATCAAAGAAATCCTCGCCTTCCTTCTGGGTATAACCCTTAGCCACAAGCCGAGCCTTGTACTTGTCAATAGTACCATCAGGCCTAAGCTTCTTTTTGAACACCCACTTACATCCAATTGGTTTACAACCAAAAGGTAGCTCAGATAACTCCCAAGTTCTACTAGAAAGAATTGAGTCCATCTCACTACGAACAGCTTCTTTCCAATCATCTGCATCTGGAGATGCATATGCCTCTGTAATAGAAGTAGGAATATCGTCCACAAGATACACAATGAAATCATCACCAAAGGATTTTGCAATCCTTCGTCTCTTGTTCCTCGCAGGAACTTCATTGTCATTCTCCTCAAAGACTTCTTCAGGTGGTTGCTCAAATGATTCAATAGAAGACTCAATAGGTACCGTAAAATCAGGAGCTATCTCAGAGGAAAATCTAGCATTACTACACATATCTTTCATAGGGAATATATTTTCAAAAAATGTAGCATCACGAGATTCAAATATTGTATCAACATGCATATCAGGAACTTCAGATTTTACTACTAAAAATCTATAGGCAATGCTATGGTGAGCATATCCTAGAAAGACACAATCCACAGTCTTCGGTCCAAGCTTACGCTTCTTAGAAATTGGAACATTGACTTTCGCCAAACATCCCCACGTGCGCAAGTATGAAAGTGATGGTTTCCTTCCAATCCAATTCTCATATGGAGTTGTCTCTTTATTTCTGTTTGGAATTCTATTCAGGACATGACTCGCAGTCAATAAAGCTTCCCCCCACCATGCCTTAGATAAACCAGCAGTGTCTAACATGGCGTTCACCAAGTCAGTCAGCGTGCGGTTTTTCCTCTCGGCAATCCCGTTAGATTCGGGCGAATAAGGAGCTGTCCTCTCATGAATAATACCATGTTCCGCACAGAACTCATCAAATAATATAGAAAATATTCACCACCACGATCTGACCTTAGATGTTTAATTTTTCTCTCTAGTTGATTTTCAACTTCAGCCTTATAGATTTTAAAGTAGTCTAGCGTTTCATCTTTAGTTTTAAGCAAGTAAACATAGCAAAATCTAGTTGCATCATCAATTAAAGTCATGAAATATTTCTTTCCACCTTTTGTCAACACACCATTCATCTCGCAAAGATCAGAATGTATGAGTTCTAGAGGTGCCAAGTTTCTCTCCTCTGCTGCCCTATGAGGCTTTCGAGGTTGCTTAGATTGCACACAACTATGACACTTAGAACCTTTGACAATAGTGAGATCTGGAATTAAATTCAGACTAGACAAACGTAACATCAATCCAAAGTTAACATGACATAAGCGAGAATGCCAAACACTCGAATTATCATTAATCGTGCCACAAATATGATTCACTGACTTATTACAAAAATCTGCTAAAGATAGGCGGAACAAGCCTCCGCAATCATAGCCTTTACCAATAAATTGTCCATGCTTAGACATGACTACTTTATTAGACTCTAACACTACCTTAAACCCATCTCTCAATAGAAGGGAGACGCTAACAAGGTTCTTGCGAATAGTAGGGACATGCTGTACGTTCTTCAGCTGCACGATCTTTCCCGAAGTAAACTTCAGATCTACCGTGCCAACACCACGAACAGAAGCATGTGACCCATTCCCCATCAGGACGGAGGAACCTTGGAGCCCCTGGTAAGAAGAAAACAAAGAGATATCAGCACACACGTGAATATTAGCACCTGTATCAACCCACCAACTTGGAGATTGAAACACTGAAAGTACAGTAGGAAAATTACCATACCCGTCATCAGCACTGCTAGCAGTCACGAGGTGAATTTTCTTTTTCTCTTTCTTGTCCGCTCGCTCCGGACAATCTTTAGCAAAATGACCAAGCTCTCCACACGCGAAGCAAGGTAGCTCTGCTTTGTCTTTCTTCTTCTTCTTGAAGGCAGTATTTTGTTTGGCATTGAAAGCAGGTTGCTTAGGCTTTCCCTTGTTCTTGCCATGGTTTCTCTGGACAAAGTGGGCGCTAGATTTTTCCTCGTTCCCCTTCTCAATGCTATCTTTAGCCCGAGCTTTTTCCTCGACATCAAGAGATGCTATCAGGTTTTCAACTGATATTTTCTGTCTCTTGTGTTTGAGACTTGTGGCGAAATTCCTCCATGAAGAAGGTAATTTAGCAATAATGCACCCAGCCACAAACTCATCGGGTAAGACACATTTAAGGAGTTCAAGTTCCTTAGCCAGGCGCTGGATCTCATGAGCTTGCTCGACTACTGATTTGTTAGCAACCATCTTGTAGTCATTAAAGCTCTCCATGGTATACAGCTCTTTGCCTGCATCTGAAGCACCATAAGTAGCATTCAGATGATCCCATAAAGCCTTTGCGTCTCTTAAGTGCATCATAGTATCAAATAGATAATCTGAAAGCACATTACGCACAGCTCCCACAAAGATATCATTAGCTTCCTGGAATTTTCTCTGATCTTCATCAGAGATGTTTCCCTCAGGCATGCCATCTTTGACCCAGAAAACTTTCATGGCAGTAAGCCAATCAGTGACCTTGACAGACCACCTTTTAAAATGCGCACCAGAAAACTTTTCCGGCCTCAACGCGTCAACAAAACTAGCCATAGATAATTCTGGAAACAGCCTATAATAAGGTTTTTGGATTGTTAACGAATTAGGCAATTTCCAGATTAAAAGCATGATTAAATCTAGAACATAAATCATGATAAATATAAGAACTAGATTAAACATGTATGGCATACTAGTATAGCAGATCAGCATATTCCACAGCATCAACATGACAAGCATTGATAGTCCAGCAGATAGATTAGATTGTACGAACGTCAAAATTAGATCACGAGAATTATACCTTTCGGTTGTAGTAGTAGTAGATGGTGTTGAAGATGTAGCTGGCGGTGGTGACGGAGCGAGATCGCTGATGTCGATGTCGTCGATGTTGAAGTCGTCGTCAAAGTCGTCGATGAGAGGCGGAGGAGTATTCTTGATGACGATCCCGCGAGCTCTAGCACGACGAAGCCGACGCGCCGATGCACCCTTCGGAAGACGAGCCGTTGTGGAAGCTTTGGGAGCAGTCGCGCGAAGAACGCTTCCCAAAAACCTTATTCGTCTTCTCCCGGTGCAGGATCGCAAAGACGAGGGTTCCGGAGACCTGCTCACCCGGTCGCTGGTGCACGCAAGCGATCGGACTGGAGTAGCTACAGCGGCGGCGCAATAGCGAGTAGAGGCAAAAACCCTAGGATTAACTGGATGCGTTTTGGCGTGGCCGGCAGGTTGCTTATATAGTCCTGTCCAACCAATCTCGTGTCGCGATCACGATCTAAATTGATTTAGGACTCTTAATTTGTAACCGGTTAGGACTCATGCAACTTGAAGGCCAAGAAACCAAAAAAACGAAAACAGCAAAAGGAGACCGCGCTCCCGCAAGGCGAGGAGCCGGATTTCGGCGGACCATTCATGCAGGTGCCGCGCACCCGCGCCCTTCGCCCCGCCCGGCCCGGCCCGGCCCGGCCCGGCGAGGCGAGGCGAGCGAGCGCGCGCGTGTGGACTTCTCTTACTCCTCCTCACACTAGACTTGAGGAAGTGGGGAGGACTTCCATATTTAAGTATGACTACCTCCACTTCCACAAGCAAGGTGGTACTAAAGAGTTCCCACATCCCCTCTTGCTCACATGAATGGGCCTTTGAGATTTATTAGGAATTTCACAATTGGTTATTGGGCCAAGCCCATATAAATTCCAACAGAAAGGAGGTCGATGAGAATACCATCGTAGTTGAGGCGGATTAGGGAGTAAGATAGGAATTATTTTCCTTTTCTATGTTTATTAGAGTCTGAGTTGTATCAGAGTCATGTGTTTCCTTAGGTTTGGATTTAGTGTCCTTGTCGTATTTGGTTACGTTTCTGTAGATCAGGATATAAATATAGAGTGAAGGGCAATGTAATAAAAAATCAATCAATATCAAAAACCAGCTTTTACTCTTATTCATATCTATTTACTTTTCGGTGACTTCGTCAACTTGTATACTTTTTCCTTTTTACGAGTTCTCATCGATTCTGCGAGTTGCATTGCTCCAGTGCAATCTTCGATGATCCTCGAGTTCCGCGTGAGTACCTCTTGGCCGTGACTTCTGGGCGTATCGCTGTTGTCAGGACCAAAGTGCTCGTATCTTCATCCTTGTCGATTAACAGGTCAAATTGACTGGCACGCTTTGGATATCGATTTCGGGTATTAGCCCTTTGTGTTTGCAGATCCACTTTTGCATCAACACTGCCTCTACTAAGCATTCTACCTCTTTCCTGGTGTGTGACCTAATTAGCATCAACATACCAATGCACTCAAGTCATTAAGTGTCATCACAGTGCAATTAAACAACTGACAAGGCATTTGTGAGAAAAATATATATTCGATCCTTCCGTTCAATGGAAGAGACAGCTTTAATGTTTCCTTCCGTAATAATGCATTAGTATTTTCTTCACAATGTTATATGACGGATATCAGAGACAATCTCGGCCTGACCTATCCAAAAACTGCAAGTGGACGCTTAGGGTTCAAGCCTTCAAGGATTCTTTCGCTACTACAGCTTGCATTGTAAGTTGTCTTTCTTATCGAGATCGCCAGGCACATAGGATAGTTTTCAAGCCCATGCCTAAATTTGACAAAGTCGTTGCGAAAACCTCGAGGTCACCTCTGCAAAGTCAACCACTGCGAGAACATAATCGTTCGGGTGATCTAGGGAGGCCTGTGTTGATCTCCAAACATGCATGCAGTCCGTTAAGACTTCATGCATGCAGGTCGTCGTTTACTACTGTTAGTACGTATAATGCTACAGCCTGATCACAAAAGATATGCAAACCCTGGGTTACATTACTTTGGGTGATCTCGTTATCTTTTGATTGTCGTTTCACCAGCTGTGCATGTTTCACAGTGCTGGAGAGAATGGTCAAATTAATGCAGAGTCATGAGGATCATGCATATTTGAGTTTATTGTAGTACGCATGTTTAGGGTTCAAGCATTCAAGGATTGTCTCGCTACTCATACAGCTTGCATTATTGTACTGATTAATTAACCTTTTGAGCTGTCTTTCTTATCGAGATTTCCAGGTACACATAGGAGTAGTTCTCAAGTCCATGACTGAATTTGTCAAAGTCGTTGCGAAAACCTCGAGGTCACCTCTGCAACGTCAACCACTGCATGAGGAATAGAATCCTTTGGGTGATCAGGGGATGCCAGTGTTGATCTTCAAACGTGCCCGTTGAGACTTCTTGCATGCAGGTCGTCGTTTACTAGTTTTAATGTTAGTATAATGCTAGAGACTGATCTTAAAAGATATATAAAACCCTGGGTTACATTACATTACTATATGGGTGATCTCGTCATCTTTTGATTTTCGTGTCCACCAGCTGTACATGTTCACAGTACGTGCTGGAGAGTACGGTCAAATGCAGAGTCATGAGCATGCATGAGAGTATATTGTAGCATGCATGCATGTTTTTTGCATGTCTTTCAACGGAAACAATTCATCCCAAGCAAAAGCCAAGAAAAAGTTTATATGTTCAAGTAACGGCCCATTATCCTTGTGAAACTATTATCACTCTACCTTTTGTTCTCAGGTCGCGTGAAATGGAGTCTATGTATTAGATCGAGCTTGGAAGTTGCTTGTACTCCCTCCGTTCGAAATTATAAGTCGTCTTAGCTTTTCTAGATTCATAACTTTTGTTATGCATCTAGATATATATTATGGCTAGACACATAATAAAAGCTATGAATCCAGAAATGCTAAAATGTCTTTTAATTTGGAATAGAGAAGGTACTATTCTTTTCTGTATGGGATCTTTGTCCAGAAACACAGTACATATCGAGACAAACCATACAAATAATTTTTATGGAACTAGACCCAGCATTCAGCTAAATATGACACAAAAGCAGTACAGTCACTACAATATCACACATTTAGTATCAGTGCAGGTCCGAATATCGGCAATGACTCGATGGATAACTTCACTGTAAATCGAGACAAAGAATACAAACAAAGTGAACTACTTAAACCGGAGCAACAAGCAGCTTTAGTTTCAATGGGCCTTCCAAACACTGATGAATGCTAAAACTTTGTGCCATCCATTGTCTTATCTATATGGAGATGAGACTTAGCTGACCACCATCTAGAGAGAGCGTAACAAGTGCCTCCATCACCTTGCTACTTGCATGTACTTTATGGTCAAGTCAAGAAGCTCCATTCATTCCAGTGGATTTTAAAAGCCTCCACTTGGTCTCCTATTGAAATACCACTACCATACGTGCATGCTATGAAGGTAAAGAACCACTGCATGGCCTCAAGCACTATAAATACCCATGCAGCATTCACTGGGAAGTCATCTCAACTCAAGCACTCTATAGTGTTAGCTCACAATGGCAGGCACAAAGCTGGTATCACTAGGGCTCATTGTCCTCATGAGCATGGGATTAGCTAACGCTGTTAGGGTGGCTAGATACTCTAGTGCTGATGGGACTGGCACAGGACAAGGAGGGGGTGGGGGATATGTGAATGGTGGGGGATCAGGGTCAGGGTCTGGCACCGGATCGGGTGACAGTGGTCCTTATGGTACCCATGCAAGTGCTGGAGGGGGCGGTGGAGGTGGTGGGACTAGCCAATACGGTGGGTCTGGATATGGTTCAGGGTCAGGGTCAGGGTCAGGGTCTAGTACATATAGTCAAGGAGGGTATTCTGGCTATGGAGAGTCTTCTAATGCTGGTGGTGACGGTGGGGGTGGGGGTGGAGGACAAGCCGGAGGTGCATGGAATTCCAATGCTCAAGGATCCGGTAGCGGCACCGGTTCTGGCTCTAGCTATGCTAACAGGTATTGGTATGGATCAAGTGAAGCAGGTGCAAGTGCTAATGGCAATGGTGGTGGCACAGGAAATAGTCAAAATGGTGGCGGTGGCGGCGGTTCTGGTGCCGGAACTGGATATGGCAATGCCTACCCATAAATTCCATATAAGCCAATCTAAAGTTGGAGCCCATCGTAGTCCTTCCTTGTTTGAAGTCGTAAAGTTATTTGATTTCTTTGTCCCTTTGTTACACTTTTGTTAGTTTTAAATTAATAAAGGGTCCAACTGTTCTAGCAACAGTAGCAGTCTTGTAAGGTTCTTATATGAAGATGTTGTAGTCATGTCTGTTTGTGAAATGAAAAAATAACTTGTCCATCCTGTGGCCACTATATCTAAAAAAAAAATCTCATGTTCTCTTTGGAGTGATTAAGTTGAGACGCCTACACCATGCATGTTCACATGGTTATTAAATAGTATATACCAATGAAATTCCTAGAGTTGTTTATACCAATGTAACAGTAGTAGGAATTTCACCGATGCACTCCCTCTCCGGCCAGGCTGCCTCCTCTGTCCTGCGCTGCATCCATCTTCAATCTCCAACCCGCTCTCCTACCACTCCACCGTCCATCCGTTGCTTATTATGTTCGCAAAATCCATGGAGTCGGACTGTCAGAAGGAACGGCTGCTGCGACTGGTGCCATGGGAACTCGCCATATTCGCCTGTAAACATAGCACATTCGGTCAAGGAGGCCAAGCAAGTGGATGAGGAAGCTCGATTGCGCCCCTGCATGGATGCTCACCGTCTCCACGCGTTCTTGTCCCTCAATGCCAGTGCCCGCGACCCACGGAGGCACGGAGGAGGGCCTCACCTCTTGGTGTCGTGCTTGTAGAAGTAACGCAGAGAAAAGGTTCAAGGAGAGTGGCTTCGCGATCTAGTTCCTCGGAACCACCAGGCACCAGCCATGACCCATGGAGGACGACGGGCTTTCCCTTGCGCTAACTCAGGGGCCGGGCTGCGAAGGCAAGATCAAAACCTTTTTTTTAAAAAAAAAGGTTAAGATCGAAACTGGAAAGAGTCACTCAGCAAAATGAGTAGCTTAAAAAACTCAAAATGTGCCGAACAAAGGCCACGACGTCGACGAGGAAAAGCTTCACCAGTGTCACTCAGGGCATAATGGATGTGATTGGTTGGGTGGCTATGCTCCTAACCGGGCTTGCCTAATGCACCGGAGCCATGTTTGGCTGCCCATGCCATATTGCTTGGCTTAGATAACGCAAAAGGGAGAAGCTATAGACAGCCTTAGCCGAAACACAAAGGAGGTCCGTCCGTTTTAGCATCACCAGGTTTGCATAGCAAATCGGTCGCCTACCAGGATGCATCTTCTCACCATTCTCTGGTTCACCAACGTTGTCCATTGAAGCCTCCGAGTCCACCATCTGTGCCGCTCCTTCTGCAGTGTGCTCGAGCAGAGCATGCGGGTGTGAGTGCAAGGACGACGACAGCCACCGGCGGGGCTCGGAGGAGCAAAAGGGGATTTTTCTAATCCTCTATTATTCAATATTTTAATAATAACCACTACCAAAAGAAATGTTGATCACACATGTCCGACTAACACAACAAATCACATTGTCGCACCACATGCGTAGCAAGATCTGCCACATTGGAGGCGCTTTCAACGTGGAAAACCTTGTCACTCCACTTCCGTAGTATTGTTTTTTCACGCCACTAGGAGTGGCGTAACAAGACTCAACATTAGAAAAAATCATTACTTTTTGATATGGATAAAAATAATTTTTATATCAAAATTGTAGATCTCGATAAGATCTACAACTTTCTATTTTTGAGTTCCCTCTTTAAAGCTTTGAAAGCTCTATAACTTATACCTACTTTCTTTCTTTTGAATATATAAAAATATAGGTAAGGGCCTCGCTCCCTAGCTACTGACAGTTTCAAAAGAAATGTAATTTTAAATCGAAGGGTTGATGATGTTTGGGGTCACACTCGATGGGCTGTACTCTGATTTGACCAAATAGTACTTCTATCACTGGTAGTTTAATTAGATATAATGGATGAGACAGAACAAATTAGATTTATTTGACATTATTCCAATTTCATCAGTATGCATGCAGTTTAAGCTTTGTTCTAAACATTCCTAGTGATCAGAACTACTCTCTGTTGTTGTACTCGCAGCAGCAATTTAGGACACCGAGCGCGATGTAGCAATGTTTTCTGTAAAATTGGTGTGCCCCCAATGAGACACATAGCTGACTGCTGACACTTGCCAAGAGTACATTCTGTCATCTTATTGCAATCCACTGCAAAACGTAAAGTAATGATTACAGAACAATCATGTCGATAACAAGGAAAAAGGATATAAACAAAATAGTTAAATTACATATAAATGATTCTCCACGTCCTTGAGCGAAGCAGAGCGACATGATCAACACCATGATCGCCGTACACCACAAAGAAAGGCATCAACTTTTTTTTGACTTGATTGCCTTTCATTACAAAAAACCGGCCGAGGCCTCCGACATCACCAAGTCCGATACACATGCTGGAGTTACATGCCATGTCTCCGGTCGATGTGTATTGGTGACTTGTTTAGCTAATACATGATCTATATTATTACATCGTCTATTAACATAAACAAATGTGGGGTGTCATAGTGTACGTGGCAAATAATGTATGGGGTCAAGGATACATACACTGTCCATGTGTTGATTGCAAAAAATAAAATGCAGTTTAAGAACATCCAACAGACATAATTTTATCTGCTAAGTAGGGGTTTCATAAAAAACTATACATGATTTTATCTGCTAAGTAGGGATTTTATAAAAAAAATATATGGTAATGCTCTCTACCGAGTGTCCATCCGACCGGACACACGCCTTCGCTAGGCCTGCAGACCAGGTCTGACTGGTCCATTATTAAAAAAATCTGGTCGCTTGCACCGGCACAAAACCGCCTCATGCCAGCACCCTTACGCCATGCACCTCGTGCTGGACCCCGCTTCATGCCATGTGTCCTTGTGCCTCACGCTGGACTCGCTTCATGCCGCACATCCCGCATGTGCATCACGCCGTGCGCCGCCCATGTCTCGCGCTGCACTCCCCGCACCCGTGTCGACCTTCATTGAGCGGTAGCAAGTAGATGAACACATATTCCAACTGTATGTTTCATGTGTTTCAGATGTATATTACTTATGTTTTAATTATCTAGATGTTGCAAAAGTAAATCTGGTGTTTCATATGTTGCAATGGCTATATACGTGTGTTGCACGTGTATGTTTCAAAGTTTTAGCAGTTTTAAACATATGTTGCAAGTGTTTCATCTAGATGTTACATATGTTCAGTGGATATACATGTATGTTGCAACTGTGTTTTCAAATGTTTTAGTTATTTCATCTGGATGTTGTATATATTGCAGTGGCTATACACGTATGTTCTAAGTGTATATTCCAAATATTTCACCTATTTCAAACTTATGTTGCAAGTATTTTTATTCCGGATGTTATAATATGTTGCAGTGATTATACACATATGTTGCAAACGTATGTTTCACCTGGTTTCAGTATGTTGCAGCAGTGCTGCTCCCCACGCGCTTTGACTCATGGGCATGCATGCGCTGCATGCACCTATTTAACGTTGCCTATCTATGTCATGCAGGCCAGCTCCAATAGTTCGACGTGCACACAACGGACGGTCAGTACCCAAATAGCCAATCACTCCCTGGTCAAAAGTGCATGCGCACATGTAGAGTGCCAAAGCGGGCCAACACCCAACGTACGCAGAATCAGGTACCCCTACATCACCAGGCTTGGTCCCCAATGGTGGAGCATGAAGCCAGGGTCAACACGGGTGCGCGCGATGTGCTAACACCCTCTCTCTCACATGCAGTTAGAAGGGCCCCACGCACATGCTCTCCCGTGCAGGCACAACAGTAGCACGTGCGGACCCAACAGTAGTGGTAGGTGTTGACGGTCGTTAACGTCAACAATATATAGTGAAATAAATATGATAGAATGGTCAAAATACATGAAAACATAGAAGATTCGGATGTTATATGACGAATTCCACGAGCTTTGTTGAATTTTAATGTTTGTAGGGAGTTATGTAGAAAAGTGGAGAGATATCTAATTATTAAAAGAATTTTTAGAATTTCGCCGTGAGATAAATACTTGTATATTATAGAAGACCCCAAAAGACACCGGAACGAAGCGGAGACCAAGTGCCTGCCAGGTGGGGCTGGCCGGCCAAGGGGTAGCCGCCTTTTCTCTCCTTCCACGAGCTTCGAGTATTTTTCTACCGACCTTGAGGATCAATCCTAGCCCTACATGAAGTCAGTTTGATCCAATGACACACGTGCGTCCCAACGGGATATAAATACAGGGGCAGACCCCCTAAAGGCATCAAGTCATTTGAAGATCAGTTCATCCGGAGCCAGAAACCCTAGATCATCAGAGTTTCTCTAGTTCATAGCTTTAGCATAGTTGGATCAGGTCTAGAGGAAGTCAAGCTGAGTCAACCTAGTTTGGATTCCTGATCGTTGGCGAGCGTGGAGTTTTGGTAATGTTCTAGTTCTCCACTCCTATCGTAATTTTGTCTTTGCACAATTATTGCAATGTCAACATTATTCTTCATCTTTATTACGTTCTTGAATGCATCACTATTTAGTTCGATCACATGTTCGTATAGTGCTCGTTTATTTGGCCATAAGATGAGTGGTATGCATTATGTAAGCGTAGTGCTTAGATGCTTTGCATATCTGCGGATGCCTCTAGTTGTTCAGGGTTGTGTGGTAGATCGTGGGTGTGACTTTTATAGGCCCATTGAATCCTCTGTAGTCTTCCCCCTGTGCAGTGAATTATTAGTAGAGCAGCATTCTCTGGTTAAGGATATAGTCGTATATCAGAGGTTTCTGAACTCAACTTCTCTTGTTCATGGCTCCATTGTGGTTGGGACATATGGTAGTATTACTTGACGATGATTATTAGTTGTAGTAGCTTTACATGTAACTTGAATACTTAGGAATTATTCCTCTAATATTCTGATTGGGTTACGTTATTAGTAATAGTTAGGGAACTCAGAGTCTATCTACTTATTTATTTATGATGACTGATCATTACTTATCATATATATATATATATATACACGCGCTATTCTACACCCTAGGTGTAGAATACTATTCTACACCGAGGTGTTATACTGAATAAAATTCAGTACTGTTCAGTAGTCGCGTTTCAGTATTATTCAGTATTTCGTGATACTGTGCGTAGTACTGACTGATATTGACGGTTCAGTAGTACTCAGTATTTTTTTAGGTCAGTTTTGGCTTGCAGTGTAGAATAATATTCAGCGCTGCCGTAAGAGTGCATAACATTGGTTTACTCTCTTTATCAAGAATATAAAGTTTATATTTTATCATGTGACTTATCTCTCTTATTGAGTAAGAGTACATAACATTGGTTTACTCTCTTTATCAAGAATATAAAGTTTATCAATACTCTAGATAGAAGTTTAGCTAGACATTCCCAGTGATAAAATTATAAATGATAACCTGGTAATACTCTAGGTAAAATGCTACAATGGTATCGTTGGTAAATCTAAAGTAATTTGAAGTGGTTAATTATAGTAGAGATAGTGCGGTCCAACAGTTGATTTGGTCCATTCAGCATGAAAAATAGGCCTCGAACTACCACACAGCCACGAAGGCCCATCTCAGATACATGGTTTAAGCATGGTATATCCTTTTTCTATTTCATTTTTTCTCCTTTTATTAAAATAAATCATTTTTTCTTCTTATTATTTATTTTATTCTAATAATTATTTTATGTGGCATTTTGCATAATAAAAATAGGGAATATATAACCCAGCCTGGCCAACCGGATGCAGGAGGAACAAAAACGCCAGCCAAACAAAAAGTTCTGTCGCTGGGCCAGGAGGAACAAAAACGCCAGCCAAACAACTTGTCTCAACCAATCAGGCCCATAGTGCTTGTCTTTGGGCCCGTTGGGCCAGGCCAGCCCACCTGTCCGACTTCGAAATCCAGCCCAGAGAGCCCACGTCTGCCCCGTTGACTTCTTGGTAGATGGCATTTGCTGGCACTGGGAGCAAAATTGGGGCGGAGGGGATGGAAGTGGCGAAGGCGGAAGGCGGCGCCGGCGTGCCGGAAGAGCGCAGGGAGAACGGAGGAGGATTCGACTGGCCCGGATTCTTCAAGGTAAGCACGTACTCCTGCTTGTTGATCAACACAGGTACCTTATGCCCTTTTATCTGTAGTTTGAGGAAGAAAGAAAATCGAAAAATCTGTCCAGAATTGCCTCGCCGAGTGCCGTCATCCCAAGATTCATGCTGTTCCTTTATTATCTGGCGGGAAACTTGTGGCGTTGGGGATTCATTGGTTTTCGCGCATCTATAGGGGTTTCCAACTCAGCACTTGGGGACTGGGGGTCGCCGTTGTGGCCGGGAGCGGCACGGCGGCGGAGGGGCTTGCCTCGGTGAGGGAAGTTAACGGTGCCGGCTCTGGCTGCCCAAACCCAGTGGGCGTTGTCATGAATCGGTCACTGCACGGCTCTGTAAATGAGTGAGTGGGCAGATAATTCAGAGGATCCAAATAAACCACCACAGCCGCTACTCTTCACTGTTACCGCCTGCCGCGATGGCTGTAATAGGTGTGATGCTCGGTGCTCCTGCTACCCATGCCGCCATGCCTGTTGCTGTTGTAATCAGCTCCCTCCAGTTTTGGCCTTCCACCAGAACCACCAGCTGCAATGTGACTTCATTCGAACTCTGCATGCTTCGGGCTAACTTTGGTAGGATTCCTCCGATTGCTGTTTTGATTAACTTGGCTTCGTTGAGTTCAGTAATGTGCAGCGGAGAAGAGTGAAGTCAGTGAACCGTACCTGCTGCTGCCAGTTTGGAGCTTGTATGTCATTCAAGAAAATTTGGTTGATTGATATGGGTTCTAGAAGAGCCTGAAAATGCTTACAAAGTTCTCAAAATCATGGGAAGTTCAGCCATATAAAATAGTTTCGAAGTTGCTGTGATAAAAATCTTTACATCTTCTGTGCTAGTGTTAAAACTTCTGTGATAGCCAAATTTCAAGAACTTGCAGTTACACAGGATAGTGTTAGGATAGTTTGCCGCACAATATTCCTAACTTCTAGCAAAAATGGCATCTAGTGTCTTCTCTGCTTTTCTGCTTTGTTCACATTTCAGTTAATAAGTCCAGCGGTATGTGGTGGTAAATCAATTACTTAAGGACATTTGTTAGGGACAACAGGTGAGTCCATGTGGTCATGGGAACTTACAAGGGTTGGGTTCATTTTTTTTTTTGAACACTTCAACGGGGGGGATCACTCCCCACCTTATTTTATTGATTTGTAGCACAATTACATGATTACAATAGATTTGTACAAGGAGGGATTTTGCTAGATTTGGTGAAGGTCTAAAATTACATTGGGATTCTGTTCACCGAGGAATCAAAGATTTTTGACCACTCATCTATGACTCTCTTGCTTTTCTTGGGCATTCTTGCTCTCCAGAGATGTGCCTCAGTTTTACATGATAGGATTAATTGCCGGGTGTTGAGTTGGTCATCTCTGAAAACAAAGGCATTTCTTCTCTTCCACAACTGCCAGCAGCATAGAGTGACAAACGCACTATATTGGTCATCCGGTATACCTCTGATCTTCTGAATGTTGTGCCAGTTGCTGCTCTGGAGACTGTCGCTTGACTGTAAGCCAACCACAGCCCAGAACTGGGTCGCTATGGGGCAGTGGAAGATTATGTGGTCCGGGGTTTCATGATCTGCACCGCAGACTGGGCAGGCTGGAGAGTCAACAATCTTCTTACGGTGAAGGTTGGAGCGGCGCTGGATTCTTCCTTTTAGCAGAAGCCAGAAGAACAGTTGCACTCGCGGTGGAGCAGCATTCTTCCAGATGAAGGTGGATGTTGGATCGTTTTCCTGTCCTTTAGCCTTAAGCAGTCGATAGATGGCCGATGTATCCAATTTGTCCTTAGTTCGGCTGAAAACTGATATCCGCGTGTCCGGCTGATCGGATAGTTGTGAGTCCTGGATGATAGCGTTCAGTTGCTGTAGTTCTAGGAGTGCTTCATTTGACATCCGGTTCACAAAGCAGCCCTGCAGGTTTGAATCGATCACTTGCTGTACCGTAGCTGACTTGCTGATGCAATGGGAGAAAAGTCTTGGGAAACGATCTTCTAGCGCTTCATCTCCCGTCCAGACATCCGTCCAAAAAAGAGTTGTTTTCCCATCCCCCAGCTCCACTGTAGTGATTGCTTGATATAATGGCAGTAGAGATCTGAGGAGGTCCCAGTGGTGACCCATGTTATCTCCCTGCATGTTGGCGATGTCTGCATGTTCCCTAATCCAATGTGCCCAGGCAGACGAGTCCGCACAGTGAAGGCGGTGGATGAGGTTTGGCAGCATAAGGCAACATCAGATGCAGCATGTGTCAACACATAGTGAAGTAGATGCTGTCATAAAGCTTGTGAGAATCTTTAAAAAAAATAAAGCTTGTGAGAATGGCAACAAGGTTAGGGGCAGACTGAGTTTTGTTACTCATGGGATTGTGGAAGCCCAAGTATTTGTGCGTGCATGTTTTTTCGCTGTTTGATGGCTTGACTTGTATGACTATTTAATCCAATTTTGAATGAGCTATGTACCATCTGGTTGAAGTTGCAAATACCACCCAGTTTCAATCAGAGGCAGAACTTTATTCAGGCCAAAGTGGGCCATCCCCCCTCCCCCCTCTCCTGCTGCTTGGTTCAAGCTGTCCCACTGGTTCCACTGCTTTTGTTTTCATAAGCTCCTCAACCATTATACTGACAACGCGTAGACTATCTATCCTTCCGAAAGTTTCAGTGAGACTCTTTTTATTACAGTAATATCACTATATGCTAGCGATAGAATTACTGATATGTAATATTCTCCATTATGATAATTATGACAAATGCAACTGTTTACAAAATTCATAACTAACATTTTAAATTTCTCTGTTTTTTTTTCAGAATCCTTATGTATTGCTACAAATCGTCTTATATGTCTATCTGTTTTACACAAAATTACCTGGCCTTGATGAGGTGGGTCCACTGATGGTATGGCTCCTGCTTCTTTTGCCAATGTGCGTGTTGAATCTGCTGGGAACCCATAAGCTGAAAGAATTAGCTGATAGACGTAAACGTGACAAGCAGAATTAGCAATTTTAGTTTAGTTTTGACACTCTTAGCTTGCATTTATGTTAAGTGTGGTGTTGTAACACTAGCTATTATGCACTTATCGATAAAATATTTAGTTTTTTTCTTCTATTTAACTAGTAGTATATGCTGACATGTAGCATTTGATGACAATTCTGTGGTGCACCATTGTGGATATGTGCTAAGGGCCATGTTGAAAGAAGTGTGTGATCAGCTAAGCCCTAGACTTGGAAAGAAGAAAAGCACAATGGAATAGCATGGGATACTGTTAGTGACTTTGTGAATGTCTTTGCAAAAAACAAAACCAGGGTCTGGAGCCTTAGATATATTGTATTCAGGAGAGATGCCACTCAGTGTGTTTGTGTCACCCTGACTAGATGAGACCTGTCTTTGGAGCACATAGGCCTGACTCCTGAGATATGTGAGAGTTAAATGCATCATAGCCGAACACTGTTTTCATAAATGAATTATTGTTAGCTTCCAGATGATGTTTGATCTCAAGAACATATTGCATGTTAACTACAATGTGACAGAAGCCTGGGTCATCAATTTCACAGGAAACGTGATTCTTTTAATTGGTTGCAAGCTAAGAAAAGAATCAGAAGATGTAATGAAAACATGCAATCAAATTTGTGCAAATATCAATGCTGGCAATGTAGCTGAAGGAGCAGCAGACTATTCACTTGCGAAGTTTCTTTATTGTGCACCAATCAGTGTTTATGCTTTGCTGTCTTAATACTCAAAATCAGTATTGTATCTGTTGTAGCGATATTATGTTCAAATTTGTTTGCTAACTAGGTCCCATGTTCCTTGGAACATGGGTGCCAATGCTCCTTAAACATCAGATCCAAGTTGGCAACCATGTATGTCAATACCAAGTTCCATTTCATGGAGGGGGTTATTGCTTTGAAGTTATGGGTGGAATTGAGACTGCAGAACTAGTTGAAACGAATAGGGAATGAAGAGAGGCTTTCTAATTCGGTATACTAATGTTTTTTATTCTTTTGTCAAAGAGCTGGCTTGGTACAGACCGAATGGGTTCAGCAGTTAATTTATAAATAGCTGCCTTTTTTTTTTGTCTATTCCTTTTTTTTTTGTCTATACCAATGTGCAGCCAAGTGCAGTGTAGACTTAGTGATTTAATTATGGATGTGTCCTAGCTATCTACTGGAACTGGAGAAGTAGATAGGGAATTGAGAATTGGGGGATTGGGTTTATATTCAGGTCTGTATGGCTGGGGTTTTGTCTTAACAGTTGCTAAGCTTCTCCCACTCCACTTAGGTTCGTGCTGAAGTACATTAGTGTTTGTGAAGTACATTAGTGTTTGTGTAATCAATAACTTGAGAACAGCACCAGATATTCACTCTAGATTCTACTAGAGCAGATACTACTGGTGCTTCCTTGCTAGTTGCTACACACGCTAGTGACTAGTCCTTGTACTCAGGTAAACAAAAACAGCAACAATATTCAGACAGAGCTACTAATCCAGTTAAGCAATACAAGGCACTGACCCAGGGCAGACAACCTCTACTTTTTTTTTCAAAAAAATTGTTCGTGACACGTCATCTTGGCTGGTTTTTGGCTCTCACGGTCTCACCAGAAGGTTCCTCTATTTACCCAGACGCAGGAATACAGAGAACTATTTAGGTGATAAAATGTCAATTAATGAATGGGAAACAGTCTTCAACTCTGTCTATTTTGTAGAAACTAGATTCCGCTGCTGCTATAAACTAAATCGGATAATAGCGGTCTTTTATCTTTGTTTGCATCTCAGTTAAAGCTCCTCTGTTACAAATTATAAGTCGTTTTAGCTTTTCTAAAAACATAGACATTGCTATACATCTGGGTATACCTACTGTGTGTACTCCTGAAACGATGTTAGATGCGTAACTATGTATCTACTATGTCTAGATAGGTAAGCCGGACACTGAGCATTCTGCATTCAGAACTCAAAAGCACTTTGTTGCAGGCTGCGGGATCGAGCTGGGTTCAGTATGGTACAGGCCAAACTTGTGCCTCCCTTATGCCCTATAGGAGAGAAGAGTGTGCAGCCATCAAGCACGGATCAGCTCAACGACACATGTGAGCACTGATCCGCTCACCACAGCCCTGCACTCATGCTGACGCCTCTGGGTAGTGAAGCAAATGCTTGCAACCACGCTGGGTACATTTGCAGCAGGGCTAAGAACAATACAATCATCAACACACAGGGAAAAAAAGGATACAACATTAGGAATTGAGAAACTGGTTGTTGTGACTACAGAAGCACCATGCAGCGTGTGAAAACTCAGAATGCCTTGGTAGTGCCCAGAACAATGGCCACATCACATTTTGATCATTCGAAAAGTTTCAGGCCTTACTGGGAGAATATCATTGCTTGTTCTTATGGATTATTGGAGCTTAGCCAAGATGCAAACCGGTTTGAGAGGTCAATCGAAGCAATCAGTAGAAAATTTGTCAAAGTTTTGGATAGTGGCAATCTTCTTGCTAAAGATCTTATCAAACAAGAGACCGAGAGTTCAATTCAGTGCATCCTAAACGTGAAAAATCCTTGTTTTACACCACATTTCAATAATTGCAGATGGGACCCATGTACTTGTTAGCGTGCATTTGTCAATGTTGATTCACGTGTGTTGAACATATGGACGACAAGCTACTTAGAATGTGTTGGCCATACGTGACTTGGATACGAGGTTCGTTTTTGTTGCTATATAGGATGGCCTGGCTGCTTTACGCAGATATGCCAACAATTTCCCATATATGTCCTCCACAAGGTATTGTGTGCATGCTCGTTTTCATTAAAGAAGCAACGATCTCCACACTTTGTGTAATATAGCATTTTCTCTTTTAGGTAAATATTGTCTTGTTGATTATATATAGCTATCCTAATCGAGAGAGTTACCTAGCTCTATACAAATTAAAGGAGAGACATGCCATGTAGTGGAATTTCAACGATGCCCTAGTCCTACCTTTAGAAGGGAGATGCATCCCTTCACAATGTGATTGAGCGATCATTTGTGTTTCAAAGATTAATTAAGCGGGTATAATATTATGGGGCCTCCCAAACCATCGTATGAATAAGCAAACAAAAATAACCACTGCATGCATATATAGCTCTCCATAATTTCATTGAAGATAGTCCATTAAGAGATAGAGATTTTGATAAGTGTCATAAATATGAAAATTATATGACCGAAGCATCTTCATCCCAGGAGATATTGTCAATGAAGTAGGATATGAAACTCCTGGCAAGGATGTGTTTTGTGCTAGTATTGCTAATGCTTTGTTTGCTATGACGGAGTAGTTTTGATGTATTATCTGTAAGGGCAAAATTATGATTATCATACAATATAATGTATCTTATCAGGCTAGTTTTTTATGAAGAAAAAATAAGGACATAATAAGTAGGGCAAATAATGATATAAAATGGATAAAAATAACTAGATATACAAAGATGGGGGTACTGTGGACAATGCGCAACAAGAAACAACTATCCAGCCCTCCGACAATTCAGGACGCTAAACAACCCTAGATATTTACAATCTTAGCTATTGCAATCCTGTTTTTATTTACAATATATAAACATATTTTCATTCATGGTGCACTAAAAAAATATATGTTGGACTACATTGTAACTAATAAAACTAAACTAAATCTAAGGATGATCCTGACACATCTAGTCAAGAACCTATAGTTTCCCTTGATCCGTCTATGCCGATAGAACACATTGAGCAAACATTTGTGGAAAATCTCGAGGAAGATAATGATGAAGTTACTCAAAAGAGTAAGAGACAGAGGACTACAAAATCCTTTGGTGATGACTTCACTATATACCTCGTGAATGACACTCCAATAATCATTGTAGAGGCATACTCTTCTCCTGATGTTGACTATTGGAAGGAAGAGGTACAAAGTGAGATAGATTCTATTATCTCTAATGAAACTTGGAAGGTCATTGATCATCCTTATGGATGCAAGACTATAGCGATGTAAATGGGTTTTCAAGAAGAAGCTTAGGCCTGATGTTACTATTGAAAAGTACAAGACAAGGCTTGTGTATAAGGGTTATACCCTTAAAGAAGGCGATGACTTCTTTGATACTTACTCACCTGTGGCCCAATTGACCACAATTCGTGTGCTAGTTGGCCTGGCTTCCTCTCATGGTCTTCTCGTTCATCAAATGGACGTTAAGACAACTTTCCTAAATAGGGAGTTGGAGCAGGAGATCTACATGGATCAGCATGATGGGTTTGTGGTAGAAGGTCAAGAAGGAAAGGTGCGTAAGTTATTGAAGCCTTTGTATTGCCTAAAACAATCACCTAAACAATGGCATGAAAAGTTTGACAAAACTATGATATCTGCTGGCTTTGTGTGAACGAAGCTGAGAAATGTGTGTATGGATCACTATGGTGCGGGAGTGATCCTATGTTTGGATGTTGATGACATGCTTATCTTTGGAACCAACCTCAATGTGATTGAAGAGGTCAATGACTTTTTGTCCAAGAAAGATTTGGGAGTGCCTGATGTGATTCTAAACATTAAGCCCCTGAGAGAAAGAAATGGTAGCGTTACACTTGTGCAATCCCACTAAGTGGAGAAGGTCTTAAGTCGCTTTGGTTATAGTGACTGCAAGCCCATTTACACTCCTTATGATCCAAGTGTGATACTGAGAAAAACTAAAGGATAACAAGGGATCAATTGAGATACTCCCAAATCATTGGCTCACTACTGTAAGCTAACGCCATGAGGCCTGAGATCTCGTTTGCTGTGAGCAAGCTAAGCTAGTTTGTTTCAAATCAAGAAGATGATCGCTGGCATGCTCTTGAGAGAGTGACGCGCTATCTAAAGGCAACTACAAGTTATGGGATTCACTATGCTGGGTACCCGAAGGTACTTGAGCGCTATAATGATTCAGATTGGATATCTGATGCTGATGAGTTGCAAGCCAGAAGTGGATATACCTTTACACTTGAAGGTGGCCCTATTTTATGGAAGTCTTGTAAGTAGACCATCATAACGAGGCCAAGAATGGAAATAGAACTAGCAGCACTATATACCGTCATGTTGAGGCTATATGGCTTCGTTGAACTCCTTATTGTTTTGTTGGTTGTTGAAAAAATATACATGTAGTTTCTATGAACTGTGACAATTAAACAATAATAGTCAAAGTGAATAGGTCTAAGGACAACATGAAGACAACTAGACATGTAAAGCGGCGGTTGAAATCTGTCAGAAAACTAAGGAACTCTGGAGTGATAGCATCAGACTTTGTCCATACGTCTAAGAATATAACATATCAATTCACAAAAGGACTATCACGCAATGTGATAGGCAGTGCATCGAGTGAGATGGGCTTGAGACCCGCATGAAGTCTATCAATGTGGTAAGCTATATCCTACGTGACCGGAGATCCTGTGAAGTAGGATGATGAAACAAAGCTGTTGGTAGACTAGGAGAAGAGACCCTTACATGGTTCATCTCTTTCATGATGCACTTCTCTTCTTCACTCTATGGTAGGCTAGTGTATACCTTAATGTGATCCGAGTGGCTTATTCAAGTAGAGATGTCAGCCTACGGGACATCTTCAAAGGAACACACCTATGTGAGTTTGATCTACCAGATTCTATGAGATTCGGGTGATCACTTGATACTCATCAAAAAGGCATGGAGTATGACACATATGCTCCAAACAGAGGGGATTCTTTAGGCAGCGTAGTGCTAGTTCAGGAATTCGATAAAAGCTTACTCACATAAAACTGTCAATTTAACACATAGTCCATGGTTTAGTTGTGGATAAATGTAACCCCCTTTATAGATGGATGTTTAACTTCTCAGTCTCCATCGAAACATTGGCATATCAAACAAGTCAAGAACTAAGAGCATTCATTGTGTGCCTTTTGTAATTTGGTGGGATAGTTGGATTAATTGGTCTTGGCCCATAACTAGTCTAGCAATTAATCAAAGAATTTCAAAGACCCACAATTAACGCTAAGTGATAGTAGGATCAGTACCACAAGGAAAACCCACTAGGAAGGTGCTCAACTTAAATATGAAGCTAGTGTGTGCTCCTATAGACAAGTTGAGAAGAATAGTTGGGGGAGGGGGGCACACGTGCATGCTGACGTGCCGAGCTCGGGCCTCAGCCTTGGCCAGATGAATGGTCAAGGCAATAGTCAATAAGGGCACAATGGATAAATGGATGAGCGCAGAAGGGAAAATGAGTAAAACGTGTGGGCCTGACATTGGCAGCAGTACATGCACGAGTTTACCGTGCCTCTTCTCCTTCCAGAAGAAGCCAACACTTCTCCTTCCTCCACACACTCCACTGTGTTCTTGTGCTTGAAGCTACCCTATGAGATATCGGGCGTGAGTCCCTAGCGCCTAGCACACACAATGGGCTTGGGCGAGCAAGCCTCTCCGAAGTTTGCGTTCCGCCCAAGGGTACAGTCTGAACTCAGCTTTGGCGGCTGTTCGTTCTGCTAAAATTTGGCTTATGCTGATTTGTTGTGAGAGGAAAACACTGTTTGTTCGCTGAAAAATACTGCTGAAGTAGTAAATAGAATCAGCTACTACCTTGATCGGTAGCGGATCTGCATATGTGTATATGCGATGAATGGATTGCTCATGCTTAGGATGTGCTACTACCTTGTTTGGTAGCGGATCTGCATATGTGACGAATGGATTGCTAATGCTTGTTTATTATGTCATAATGTATGTCATATTGTATTTATGGATTAAAGCATTGCCGTAAAATGACTAAATATTGAGCAGAAACAATAAAATTATAACTCTAGGTAACAACGACTTCGAACTCCAGCAATTTGGCCTAAGGAATAACCTGCGCTGTACCACACAACCACTTCTACATTTGGCTCAGCAACGTAACCAACTTCATCTACACCTTATTCCTTCCCTGTGGACTCTACATTTTCCTTAGTCAAAAGGCAAGCACTTAGATAAATGGAAAATAAGCATAATAATAACATGAACTTTAGTACAAACAATTAAATTATTGCTCCCGTGTGAAAAAAATGTCACCATTTTAAGCTCTCAATTTTCCTCAACCACTGAATGTTTTAAGTTTGGGTTTTGCTACGGTACCCCTTAGGAGGTAAGAGTTCGAATAAATCACAGCCGTTGAATTTTAGAACATATTAGACAATTAAATAACCAAATAATCAAGAAAAAATGTTGGCTATATGTATGCGCTGCTTTCCTTGCCATATCTGGTATAGGAGCATGCACGCCAGTTATGGCACGTATGCATCAGATGCATAGCGTGGATCCGTCCTTTACGGCAACCAACCCGTCTTTCCTAGGATAGCTTCTTTCTTTACTAGATTATCTCTTACTTCCTCCATTCCAAATTATAAATCATTCCTAGAATTTTGGAGAGTCAAAGCATTTCAAATTTGACCAAAATTATAGAGAAAATTAAAAAAATTTATAACATCAAATAGGGCCTTGTTTAGATTCCAGATTTCACCCCCAAATTCCACTATGAAAAAAAAGATTCCCCATCACATTAAAATGTCGGCACATATATGGAGTACTAAATGTAGATGAAATAAAAAACTAATTGCACAGTTTTGTTATACTTTGCGAGACGAACATTTTGAGCCTAATTAATCAAAATTTGGACAATTATTACCACTAAAAAACAAAAGTGCTACAGTGCTCGGGGGTGGCACTGTGCAAATTCGGCCACCCCCGAGTTAGGGATCTAAACAAGGCGTAGGTATACTATAAAAATATAATTAATGAAGAATTTAATGATACTTGGTATCATAAATGTTATTACTTTACCATATAAATTTAGTCAAACTTGAGATCCTTTGACTCTCCAAAATTCTTAGAATGACTTATAATTTGGGATGGAGGGAGTATTTGTTAATGTGCATGTGACTTAGACATGTATATACATATGGATCCTCATTGCATTATGTAAGTAATAAAATGCAACTAACATATATTTTTACATAACACGTTTTGTTAGGGTATATATTATTATGTTGTGATACATATACACCGGTCACATTACATTATTTTTATATAAAATAACTATAATCCTATTCGCTTGATCAGTCAGAATCAGCCAACCATTTAGTAGTGTTTTTCTCTTACAATAAATCAGCATCAACCAGAATTAGCTAGCTAGAAACCATCTAGCGAACAAGCTTCCAGATTTTTTGACAAATTTGTCACGTACAAAATGATATGGTTACATGCATGTTTTTTTCATAGTTGTCAATGCACGTTCAGCTCATTCACGTTAAGAAATGTTTAAAAAAAGTCATCATAGATGTCATGGCTAAATAAAAAATAATGCTAATAGAATTATGTCATATCCAAAGTTGCAAAATTAAAGGATTTACCATATCTAATAACAGATCACGCATGCATCAATTATATCCAGAAAAAAATATATCTAAAACTTCCTTATTTATCCTACTTAACAAAATTTAAAATTAAATAATTATATATTTCAACTATTACCTTCTATGAAGTAATAGATTATATAACCCTCCGATCTAATTAAATGAACGGCTCACAATCATTCGGGGTACCACAGCAAGGCTTCCTGATCTCATTTAGATTGTACAGATGCCAGTTCACGTGACAATTTTTTTTAGAAAACCATACTCAACACATCCGCCATAAGTGAACAAGCAACAAAAACAAAGAGCCCAGGCCACTGAAAAAAATTTTAGCTCCAACATCCAACAGGTGAATAAGTGCTGCTGTCCAATACAAGTTTCAGGTACTAAGACCGATCCCGTTACAGGAAACAAATACTCTGCCACAAAATTCAACTATGAACCGATGCAACCACTAGCATAAACTTAAGCTTAATCCTATTATGATGTCTCCACCCAAACTTCCCAAAGACTTCCAACACCATGACTTCCAGTAGAAGACATCCTTCCTTCATTTGCATTTGCTCTTTCTCTTTAGATAGTTATGGCCAATACCTGATCCAGTATGCCCCTCTAAAACACACCTGCAAGAAAGAAATTAGTTGTTGTTTGGCTAAACACAACATTATTTCTACACAACCGTCAGGCACATCGCCACTACACCCACTATTACTTGGATCCTTAGCCTTGGAGAAAAGCTCCTTAGCCAAGACCCAAACAAATGGGCTATATCCTTTGGTGGTTGAAAATTAAAGGTGATGAACAACGAGTTCCACATACACCTAGCTATATGACAATAAAAAAGAGTTGCTCAATTGTTTCCTCCATACCACAAAAGCTGCATTTAGTTTCCCCTTTCCAACCCATCTTCGACAAGTTATCCTTTGTTAAAATTACCCCCTCTCTTTAAATACCAAAGAAAGATTTTTATTTTTAAAGGTAATCTAGCCTTCCAAACTAAGTTTCTTACTGGAATTTTGTCTCTCTCCATGATATCTTTATACAAAGGCTGTGTCAAAAAGAGACCATTTTTATTTAACTGCCAAATAAAAACATCCTCATTCTCATTCAAAGTAGTTGGCAACACTAGATACTAGACTGGTGTTTGTGCCCTATGTTTCCTTAGTAAACACCAGCGACTGATATAATTTCAGATAACTCACAATATAATCAAGTAGGATCGATGCTTTACCCGTCTAAAGTGCCTCTGCAGGAAGATCGGAGTGAGCCCTCTCAGACATCTCTGTTTCATTTTCTCCAACGTAACTGGTGTTAATTTCTTCCAAAATCTGAACCAGGGAAGAAAATCAAACCAAGTAAATCATGTCTTCGCATGTTTTTAAAAATATAAATACTACTATTATTTATTATCAAAGCTACACATGTGTACCTTTGGCCACTTTCTGCGGAAAAACCAAAACCAACCGACCACTATAGGGCAGAAGCCTATGCATACAATTCCAATCATCCATAGAACCCAGTCGGGGGTATTATTTGCAAAACGTTGCAGTATTAATATACAAAATACTGCATAGAGGTATCCCAACACTACTGGAGCTGGCGGCTTTGCCGAGGGCTCCAGGCTCTCAGCAAAGCCTCTCAGACCCTCGGCAAAGGCTTTGCCGAGAGCAGCTCTCGGCAAAGCTGCCTCGGCAAAAACCCGATCGGCAAAGCCTTCTTTGCTGAGAGCCGTTTATCGGGCTCTCGGCAAAGGCTTTGCCGAGAGCCAACGCGGCTCTCGGCAAAGAAAAGGCGCTGTTAACGGGCCCGCTTTCTTTGCCGAGAGCCCATTTGGCTGGCTCTCGGCAAAGAGTTTTCTTTTTTTTTTGGAAAAACTCTTTGCCGAGAGCCAGTCTGGCCAGGCTCTCGGCAAATATTTTTCTTTTTTTTTAAAAAAAATGTTTGCCGAGAGCCTGGCCAGACTGGCTCTCGGCAAAGAGTTTTCCAAAAAAAAGAAAATTCTTTGCCGAGAGCCGGTCTGGCCAGGCTCTCGGCAAACATTTTTTTTTAAAAAAAGAAAAATGTTTGCCGAGAGCCTGGCCACACTGGCTCTCGGCAAAGAATTTTTTTTTTTGAAAACTCTTTGCCGAGGGCCAGTCTGGCCAGGCTCTCGGCAAAGCCTGTCCTTTGCCGAGTGCAACGGTCATTGCTCTCGGCAAAGCTGGGAATCGGCAAAGCTGGGAAATAAGACTGCAAAAATACCCATTTCCCAGCTTTGCCGAGGGCAATGACCGTTGCACTTGGCAAAGGTAGCCTTTGCCGAGAGCAACCCTCGGCAAAGTGAGAAATTTTGGTTTTTTCTTTTGATTTTCCACTTCATTACACATATAAATCACATTCATCACATATAAATCACATTCATCACGTATAAACACATATATCACATTCATCACATATATGTCACGTTCACATACACCACGCATATAGCACATTCATCACAATATTTGAACTAAACGAAAGTTAACCATTACAAGTTATCATCGAAACATAATAAGTTTTCATTCTAAAGTTCACAATCTACTAGAGACGACACTTAAAACATAGTCATGGCCAACCTTGCCCTGGCCACCCCGGAGAAGCAGTCCCAACCGAGCAGGGGGCCGAGGAGGGCTGTCGCCCAGAGGGGCCCCACGAGGAGCGTCGTCTCCCAGGCCACCCCCAACGCCGTAGGCTGCTCTAGCACCCTTGCCACCGCCGATGGCACGTACCCCATCGGAGTCGGCTGCCCGGGCTGCGACGTGTGGGGGGACAGATACAGTAGTGTGTGTGTGGGTGGGGGAGGAGATGAGGCGCGCGACGCGGCGTAGGACGGAGCATGGCCTGGGAATGGGGAGCTAGCATTGCGGGTGGGCGTGTGCGTTGTGGGAGGGAGCAAGTGGCGGGGAAATGTGGCGGCAGTGAGGCGAAGTGCGGGTGCGGCCAGGGGCGGATTTTGGGCTAGGGCCACGGCCCTAGGCGTGGCCCAAAGAACACCTTATAGTTGTATGTCATTTCTTGGCCTAGTTTCAGATGTTGGGCCACAGCCTCCCGGCCCATCACAAAGAGGAGCAATCGAGAGGCACACGATTCTCGAGGGCAGCACTCCTCCGACTCTGTTCCTACTTCTCTCCGTGACTCTGTAGTCTGAACCTAGCTACTGGGTGCCGTTCTTCACGGCACCGTGCCTCCGCCAGTCCTCCCTCCTGCCGGACCTCCACGAATCCACCACACTTGGGCTTGGCCGCAAACACAAGGCGTAGATACCCTAGCCAGGGGCGTGACAACTCGGTGCGGCGGTGCTGCCGTGCCGGCAGTGGCAGCTGGAAGGAAGGCCGGCATCTCAGCCTTAGTGTGGCCCGGTGGCCGCGTAGGTAGGCAGCAAGCTACACGCACACGGCATGCGGCTCTGTGTTGCTTGCTAATTGCACGGATGCCTCCCCTGATTGGTAGTCCCCATTCCAATTCTCAAATCTCAAATCTAAAGTTCTTGGTACTAGGTCTATGTTTCTTGCCAGATATGCGTCTGAATCAGTCCCTCCGCGGCGCTAATATAATGCACAGATGCACTAATTCTAGCTATTTCATGCACACATGTACTGGACGTGGATTAATCTTGGAATTAGTAACCAAAACACATGGTACTGAAGCCGGGCGGCCCCATCCATCTACATATTCGTGTTGGTGGCAGTGGTCATTTTCTTCATAGTCCTACTGTTCCTGGTGTTTTGTTTCACGGGCTGCAGCAAAACTCCACAAGGGGCACCAATAGAGACCAACACACAAGACAAGGAGGACGAGGACACCAAGAAAAAGAAGAGCATACATGCCAACCGTAAGTACCTCATGTTGCTAGGGATCCTTGTGGCAAGTGTCACTTACCAGGCCGGCCTAGAGCAGCCGGGCGGAGCTTGGCAGAGCAGCAGTGGTGGGTACGAAGCCGGCAAACTGCTACATACTGCTAACTTGAATTGAAGGGCCCGCCGGTAGGTATAGCTATGTGATCATCACTTTGTCAATGGCAAAGCAGCAGCAGCTTGAGCATGCACATGCAAGCTGGACAGTCAATGGCTTGTGGTGTGGGGAAATGAGGCCTACCTACTGCTAACTAATTCAGAGAAGTCTTGCATCCAGTGGGAGGACAACGTCCTGGTTAATGACCACTAAATGTTTTTTCTTGAATAAAAATTTATTGGGATTATTGAATATGTTTTCCTGAGAATTATAGTGAAACATCTGTAGTGAATGTATAGGTATAATGGTAATATCATTACATACATCTGTAGTGACTAGAGATGTCTGTTTATACATCCATCACAAACGGTAAAAACAGTACATAAAAAGTAACCGCATCTTGACTATCAAGCAAATATTTTCACTATATTGCATGGTCTGTTACACTATAAACTCAATGTCATCCTGGGAACACCTTGGTTGACTAACCTGAGCACCATTTTCCGGGGCTTTACAAATCTACAGATGAGATTCCAAAAGGGAGAACACAATATCACCTTCAGCGACATCACTAGTGGTCAAGCACCGCGCAACGAGCTCTCCATCACCGCATCACCATCAACAACAGTAGTAGCCCGACAACTACAGTCAGCTACACTACCATCTTCAACACAGCTGCTTCACCACAACATGAGCCGAGCTGCACGGACATACCGATTGAATCGGTTGGAATATGTTGATGACACCGCCATCATCTTCAACTATATCAATGCCAACTACAACATCACCATCTACATCCTCGGCATAGCATGGTTGGACAAGATTGAGATGACCTACTGCAACTTCAGCACTAGGAGGATGAATTCA
Organism: Saccharum spontaneum; assembly: GCA_022457205.1. Lineage (NCBI taxonomy): Eukaryota > Viridiplantae > Streptophyta > Magnoliopsida > Poales > Poaceae > Saccharum > Saccharum spontaneum. The sequence continues at coordinate 18,825,647 of CM039597.1, forward strand.
AAATGGGGCAATCTCACCAACGTCTACAGCAGCACTACACCAGCATCTATGCTACTTAGAACCATCAGCATAGGGCATCACCTCCCGTCGACGGTGGTGGCAATGACAGTGGGAGGGAGGGACAGTGAGGGAGGGAGGGAGGGAGAGGGAGGAAGTACCTGAACACGCTGGCGGTCAGGCCCTCCCTGGCTTCCCCTCCGTGGACGGCGGCGGCGGCGGTCGGCGGCGCCGCAGGAGCGGGGGCGCGGCCCTGTGGGGGTGCGGTCGCGGGCCGGGGCGAGGACGCATCCGGGCAGCGGCGCCGGCGCGGGGGCGGGGGCACGGCCTTGCGGCGGCGGCGCGGGCGAAGGCGCGTCCGGTTGGTGGTCGGCGGCGGCGGCAGTGTGAGGCGCGGCGGCGGTAGTGAGGCGTGTTGTGAGGGGTGGGGCGCGGGTGGTGGTTTTGATTCAGATAACTCCTCTTTGCCGAGAGCTAGATCAGGCGGCTCTCGGCAAAAAGTTTTTGTTTTTTTTTATTTTCTTTGCCGAGAGCCCGAGCCCAGGCTCTCGGTAAAGAGGCTCTTTGCCGAGAGCCACCTGACCTAGCTCTCGACAAAAGATATATAATTTTTAAAAATTTCGTCCGGCGTTCTTTGCCGAGAGCTAGGTCAGGTGGCTCTCGGCAAAGAAAACTCTTTGCCGAGAGCCACCTGACCTAGCTCTCGGCAAAATATATATAATTTTTAAAAATTTCGTCCGACGTTCTTTGCGGAGAGCTAGGTCAGGTGGCTCTCGGCAAAGAAAATAAAAAAAAATAAAAACTCTTTGCCGAGAGCCACCTGACCTAGCTCTCGGCAAAATATATATAATTTTTAAAAATTTCGTCCGGCGTTCTTTGCCGAGAGCTAGGTCAGGTGGCTCTCGGCAAAGAAAATAAAAAAAAATAAAAACTCTTTGACGACAGCCACCTGACCTAGCTCTCGGCAAAATATATATAATTTTTAAAAATTTCGTCCGGCGTTCTTTGCCGAGAGCCCCCAAGCCCAGGCTCTCGGCAAAGAGCCTCTTTGCCGAGAGCTTTAGGACGCTCTCGGCAAAATATATATATATATTTTGGATTTTTGCTCCCAATTTTTTCCTGCAGCCTTGATATAGTACTAGGTGGCTATGTTTGAAATTTGGTGTATTTTCCATTCTTCTTGTTATATTTCGCGCATTTTCTTTATTTTCTTGATTTTTTCCTCAAGACGCACATTTAAAGTGCAGGTGCATGAAATAATGAATCTCAGCGATTTAAAAAATGATATTCATTCTTCCGAGAGTATTTCAACACCATATCTAGGGACAGACGCGGAAACTCGACCATCTCATGCACGAGACATAGCGACCAAGTTGTGTAGGATTTGATTTAAAAATATATAAAATGCGAACGGAGTCAGAAAATCATGAAAATAGATGGAAGGCCTTGACACGATACGTAGAGTTTATGGAAATAATTTGGGAATGTTTGGAGCAAGTTGTGACACAAGATGGTTGAAACCCTGAGATCTCCGCATGCGATATCTTGTTATCACATGTGGAGATCTAAGGGTTTCAACCATCTTGCGGCACAACTTGCTTCAAACATTTTCAAAATTTTTTATAGCTTCTACATGCGATGTCAAGGCCTCCCGTCCATTTTCATGATTTTCCGACTCCGTTCACATTTTATATATTTTAAAATCAAATCTCACGCAACTTGGTCGCCATATCGCGTGCACGAGATGGTCGAGTTTCCGCGTCTATCCCTAGATACGGCGTCAAAATACCCTCGGAAGAATGAATATAATTTTTTGAATCGCTGAGATTCATTATTTCATGCACCTGCAGTACAAATGTGCGTCTTGCGGAAAAAATCAAGAAAATAAAAAAAAATACACGAAATATAGCAAGAGGGATGGAAAATACACCAAATTTCAAATCTTGGCTTCTAGTACTGTAGCAAGGCTGCACAAAAAATTTGGGACCAAAAATCCAAAAAAAAAATTTGCCGCGAGCCTAACAGCAGGCTCTCGGCAAAGATGACAGCGTAAGGGTGCCGTTTGTGGGGTTGAGGCTTTGCCAAGATTTTTTGTTTACCGAGAGTCGAGCTCTCGGCAAAGTTTGGCTTTGCCGAGAGCCGATCTTTGCCGAGAGTCGAGCTCTCGGCAAAGCTTGTCTTTGCCGAGAGCCGATCTTTGCCGAGCGCAGACTCTCGGCAAAGGATTCTTTGCCGAGCGCCTGATATTTGGCACTCGGCAAAGCATATGACACTCGGCAAAGATACTGTTTCCGGTAGTGCAACACTAAGAGCAGTGGCCATTTAAAGATTGCATCACCAAAACCTTCAATTGACTTGCTGTCCTTCGAGTAAGAAGCACGTACTGCTAGAATAGAGCTGCTTATAATTGCTATGACACCTCCCACGCTAATGACATCAGTCCAAGTACCTGTCTTGTTCCCCAGTGACATTTGAACAACGGAGTATGCAGCCGATGAACTCAAGATACCAAGACAAATTATAAGCAGCAAGATGGCCATAGTGTTCATGGAACCCCGAAAATCCTAAGTTGAAACAGTGGAGTAAGATAAGCAATCATTAATACAAAGGTCAAACCAACAAGAGCAACAGAATTCCAAATTTATTTTCTGACTGTGAGATATATGACAGATTTCGATGGATTTAGTATATAGTCTGGCTTAAATCACCTCTATCTTCTTCTTCTTCATTTCATCATCACCAGCATTTCCAATGGTAGGAATATCAGTAACCATTGCGTTGTTCTCTACCACCTGCTATCACGCATCAGGAAGATGAATAAATCACGATAAAAAAGGACAAATTAATTGAGAGACAGAGAGAGGGAAGCAAAAAAGGAATAAGTTCCTCACCGCAGGTGCAACATTAGGACTCCTGTTACGACTCCTATCATGCATACTAGAATCACTTACGTCTGTTTCCATAGAACTGAGAACCCCCTGCCCAAGTACCAAAAGGCAACAGCAAACGGCAATGTCAATGCGTTCGTGTTCATCAGGACAAAGTTCAAAGGGATATATATGATAGCAACTGGTTAAAAGAAAAAAATAGCGTAAGTTAATTAGCATATTGCATGTGACAGTACTATGTACAGCAGCTCATGCATAATCGTCATCATATATAATAGGAGTAGAGAATCAACACTGTTTGAACTTAAACATGCTTAGAGCATGTCCAAGAGATAGGCTTAAACGTTTTGTAAAGCTATAATAGCTATTATTGGCAAAAAAACGACTCCAACAGATTGTGTAAACGCCTCTCTAAATTTAGTCGTTGTCTATTCCTGAAAATTCGGTCGCTAGATTTGGACGACGAGAGTCGCTGGCTATCCGACCTTTTCCTGCATGGCGCCTCATCCCCCACACGAGAACGTGCGTTGCCAGTGCTGCTCTGGACCCCAAAGAATGCTGCTCGTCACGCTGGCCGCCTGGCCGGATGCTGCACCGGCATGCGCTCGCGTGGCCGCCGCCGGTGCCGGACCTAGCTAGCGTGGTGGCGCTGGCGGCGTGCACCAGCTGCAGTCGTGCACCTTGAGCTTTGCTTCTTTATCGCCCTTGACAGGCTGCGTCACGGCCTCAGCGGCAGTGTCGGCGGCGGCGGCGCATGGAGCGGGGCCGCGGGGGTGCCACTATTGAATGCGCTCGTCACGGTGCTGAAGCATTTGCAGGTGCGGCAACGCCGGGATGCCCCGAAGCAACCGCTGCTCACCATTAAGGTCGAGCTCAAGCAGCTCGTATTCTCGATCGCTCACTGCTGCTCGCCATTAAGGTTGTGCTCAAGCAGCTCGTCTTCTCCATCGCTCGCTGCTGCTTGCCTTTAAGGTCGAGCTCGAGCATCGTCCTCTCCACCGCTCGCGTCGCCTAGCGAATGCCTACATGAACCCTCGACTCGCAGCTGCTGCAAGCGGCAGCAGAGACGACGCACACAAGGTGCTCGACGCCATGCTCCCATGACGTGGCAGATTTAAATAGCAAGACTGGAAATTTTTTACAAAGGCTGTTGGAGTAGTCTTGATTTTTTGTGGATGTTTTATTTTACATAATAGCTAAATTAGGAGATTTGAAAAATAGGTTGTAAGAGCCTTGTGAAATATGTAAAGAACCATGCTATATAGTGCATGCCAGATTCAGTATCTATGCTTGGAAATGGCAGGTTTAATCAACATATGGCAGTAAAAGACCACCAAGCAGCCGGTAAGAATAAGCCTAGCTAGCACACAATAGTATATGAAACGAAGTAACATAAACAGAGTCCCACAAGCATAACCTCTAACTCTACAGCAAAATAGGAAGTAGTAATTGGGGTGGGGAACAAATTGGCACACAGATGAAGTAACCGATTCAAAATTCGAAGCAGGAAAATAGAGTTGGGAAGGAAATGGATATTTCGTGTCCGCACCTTGACCTCCGGAGCGTCCACGTTGCCAGCGTTGTCACCTCCACTACCAGTACCGCCGCCGTCGGCCATGGCGCTGCTGCCCGTTCGCAGAAGAGCTTGCGACGTACGCGGATGCTCTGAGCTTTGCAGGGAGTGGCGAGGCGGCCGGGGGAAGAGGAGAGGCGAGGCGGCTGGGGTGCAGGGGTTAGGGTTTTGGTTGGCTCTGCGTGCCTCCGTATAATAGAGAGCCGAGCCGGGTCGGGAGCGGCCGTTAGCCTCGAACCCTCCGCCCTGGTCCCGGTGTTCGGGCTCCGCGTCTGTTCCCGCAACGCGTGACATTTTCTCATTGTTACTGGTGGACCACAGGCGCCAAGCGCATGGACCACGCCGTCGTTGTTCTCCTCATTGTTGCCGTCGACACCGTTGTCTTCGTTGCCCTGTTAGTTGCGAAAATAGGCACGTGCGTGAGAGGCAGGAAAGGCGCTGGAGCCAATTCGTCAATTTGCTTGGTTCCCGCGTCTCCTCTCCTCTTATCCGATGGTCGCCATTGAAATAACGTACCCGTAACTTTTGTCCGATCCTCGAATGCTGGAAATGCTTAAGTAATTACTATTTTACTCACCCGCGTCATGTCATGTGGTAGTCGTTTCATAATCATTGGTCAACGTTTGAGCTTTGCCACTTCACCAGCTGCCGCTGCCGCATGCTGGAGTACTCCCGAAACAATTTCTTCTCATTGCTACGAACGACCTGAAATGATCGAGTAAAAGCATGCATGTTTTACATTGTTACATCATTCTTTGCGTCCATCAATACTTGACATATTTCCACTTAAAAAATCTGAGCCTCGCTTTAATAAATTGTTACTGCAAACTACATATACATTTAATGTACAATAGTCGCATCAATAATATATTACTATGCAAAAGATTTTTATATATGATAATAAAGAAAAACATATATACCAATATATTGCAACAGAAATTTGAAAACAAAATGTACTTTTTCAAGACTTGCTTTTTCCTAAAATCAAGGCCCTGATTTTGCCAAATTTTTCAAGATTCCCCGTCACATCGAATATTTGGACGCATACATGAAGCATTAAATATAAATAAAAAATAAAACTAATTATACAGTTTAGACGAAATGGACGAGATGAATCTTTTAAGTCTAATTAAACCATAATTGAACACTATTTACCAAATAACAACGAAAATGCTACAGTGCCATTTTGCCAAAATTTTGTAACTAAACCGGCCCCAAGTATGTCTGTGCAGGCAGTCATGATAACCACACGAACGTAATTACTTTTTCAAGACTGTTATTGCATCCGTTAAAGTCCTTCAAGGTAGGGCCCACCTGACATACTCCTATTTCTTTCTTCAACCTTGGCCACATGCCCACATCCATGGCAGCTCGCCGGCGCAGTGGCCCCGCCCAGGCGCCCTCCGTTGCCGGCGCAGCAGCCCCACCAGGCAACGCCTTCGTCGCCAGTGCAGCGGCCCCGCCCAGCCGCGCCTCTCTCGCCGATGCCGCAACCCCGCCATCAGGCCCGGCCTGGGGGCGGGCGAGCGAGGCGGCCGCCCTGGCCCCCCAAGCCGTCAGGGCCCCCCTGTATACGGTGCAGGTGTAGCTGTCAAGCCTTGTATACAAGTAGTATGTTTTTTGGGATTTGGAAACGTTGTTGGGGCTTGGCCGAAGTACAAAGAGTGCAGGCAGGCTTGTCAGTGCACTGCTGTACGAGAGGCCACGAGCCTAGGTGTAACACGCCAACACGTGCATCAATTCTGTCTTTGAGCTAGTTTTCAATTACTAATGTATTTCAAAAATCCAAAATATGTCCTCTATAAGTGATGCCGTTAGTAGTTAGAAAATAAAGAGGAGAAAACGAGTGATCACATAGAGGACGCATCCGATATTTTTTAAAAAATAATATGAACACAGGGGAAATATAGATGAATCAATAATTATTGCTTATAGGAGCAAACAAATACTTCCTCCAATCAAGATAGAGAGCAACTGTGGGTTGCATGCTAGTTAAAATAGTTCACATTTGATCAAGTTTCTAGTGAAATATTTATATTTATGACTTCAAATATATTTATTGTGAAAATACATTTATAATTAATATAATGGTATTAATTTGATATCATAAATATTGGTAATTTTTTATTTATAATTAGTAAAACTATACTAAAACATGTATGTACTACTAATTCCCGGATAGCAAGGCCTTACAGTAGATAACAATTTGGACATCGATGAGGATGATAACTAGTACATGACAAGATAATTTTTTTGAAAGTGTACGGTGCAAGGAGAATAGGTAATGCATGCTAGATAACTACTCTTAATTTAGCATCCAAACTGCTCCTGCAATAACAGATGTACATATGTTCTAATGGCCTCAAAAAAATTGCGAATACTAAGGGCCTCAATTTTTAGTCTTGCCCTGGGCCACTAAAATCTCAGGGCCGGCCCTGCCGCCATGGCCGGCGCCGCTCACGCGCACGCAGTCACCCGCCCACCTGCCGGTACCTGGCCGCCTGCGTCGGGTCACGTCACGGTGGCGACCGAGCTCCCCCACGCCCGCTCGTGCCATGGCCGGGACCGAAGCTGCCCCGAACCCGAGAGCCGAGATGGACCTCGTGTCGCAGGCTCACAGCCGCCGTCCCATCCGTCCCTGTCGCTGATGAGGTAAAGTTTCGCTACGTTCCGCCTCTGATGACTGGTGCCCCACGTCTTGGGGACGTCTTGACTTCACTCGTCATTGGCATTAGCCTCCGGGCTAAGCAGCTACAACAATCAATTACGAGTATTCGTTATCTCAGATCCAGAAGTGCTTCTCACATACATAACTGGTCAACCGGTCGAAAGTCGCTCCAGCGAAACCATCAACTGAGTTTGCAGATCTGCAAAAGTAATGTTTTAACGAAATTTGTACATTGAAGTAGGAGTAGTTCAGAAGCAACCGGCTATCAACCACCAAGAACTGCAAACCAGGGATTTACCATGAGTCGCGCCAAGCTCGACAAACACTCAGCACTCAGCAGCCTCAGCTCGGTACTACTCCAGTGTAGTTGTGTGCGTTTGGTTCCAACTACGTACAAATGGGGAACCCTATCATTCAACACCCACAAAAATTCATAACTGACCCACGTTCCCTTCAACTTCAAGTCAAAAGACACGTAAATGAATGTTGCACACACACAATATATATGAAACAACAACAAAATTTTGACACACGAAAATTCATAGATCAAATCAATCTTCGGAACTCTGAGCTCGAAAATATGAACCCAAACCAGTATAAAAAACATTTGGACGGATGAAAACCGCGCACGGATGGTGGTTACCTGAATAGGAGAAGAGCTAGGAAACAGCCATGGGTTGCAGAGATCTGGCCTGGATTGTGTTGAAGTCGCATTCAACTTAGACTAGATCCGAGGAGTTTGTGATGTCCGTCCAGCTCGCGACGACGATGCTGCAAAAGCTATGACAGAGAAACGAGGGAAACATATTATGGGTCATGTGATGTCTCAGTAATGAAAAGACGAGGAAAAAATCTCTAAACCTCAGGAAGACTTATTATCCTTACTCCAATAACTCCATTGAGGCTTCAATCGTTTCGAAAGGCTTGACCTTAGTCATCCTCATGCGGTAGCAATAGTGGGGTCAAATGAATGGCAAACGTGGGGTAGAACGAATGCGTAGCTCGGAGTTTAAACAGCTGAGTGAAGAAGTCAGCGGCACGGTGAAAGTCAGAATGTCAGATGTGATGATCACGTTCCCTCCAGCTGGAGTCATCGTTTGCTGCATATCTTATTACTTCGATCCAGTTAGCCCTGCACAAGATTCCCCTCGAACTAAATGCACAATTGTTCAAGGAAAACACAAGCCACGAGGCATTTTTCCATTTCCAATTCCAATTATAAGTGTTGACACGAAATCCAGTTACACACCAGCGATGGCCAGCTCGCCCAGGCTGCACGTGCCCGAGACACACAGCGGAGAGACGCACGAACAGAAGCCCTAGTGGTCGTTATTCGCCGGAAAGATCCATGAACATCTCTCGGGAAGATCCATCAAGGAGTAGCACAACGGGGTTGCTCTAGGGTCGACAAGGCCACGAAAAATCTCTAAACTAGAATACGTAATCACAAGCATCGCTACCAGTTCATAAGCCTACGCTACTAAAAAAGGATTTGTAGCTATGCCTTCTTTTCTTTTTTTAGGGGCGGCTCCATATTAAGCCACCCTTATAAATAGTTCCTAAACGAGTCCTCCCTACAAATTCATTTGTAGGGGCTGCTGGTCTTAGGGCATGTACAACGGATAGACAGGGGGTCATCTGTAAGTACCTCGAATCCACCATACAGACAGATATAAAGACAAGTCATATAACACATAGTCTATCTCATTGTCTGCAAGCTATTTAATGCATTGTATGTAGCTAAGATCAACTACAAATAAATTTGTGTATACCATTGTGTGGCTATTTGATAGAAAATGTGTCAAGCATAAATAACAGCAATGATTACACTATTTTTTAAAAACCATCAATATATTATCTTCCAAAAGCTCCAAACGGAGACCGGACTCAACAACGTTTGCATGCACGGGAAGTAAAGACCGTGTGCATACAGAGCAGCACTACAGCAAGGGCCAAACAATTATATTATTGTAATTCCTTTCTAATTTCCTATGTTGCCATAGCGTTGCCATATATGCTCGATTAGATCCTTCTTGAGTTTTCTATGTGTCGGCCGAGCTTTGATAGCCGAAATTATACGAAGTGCCTCTGCAAAGCTTGGATTGGGGTTGTCATTTGTACGCACTTCAGGTGGGAGCACTATCGTCGCACTTGGATTCTCATTCAAATCCAAGACTTCTCTAATTGATTCTTTCTCATCTTCCACTATCATATTGTGAAGGATAACACAAGCTTGCATTATGTTGATAACGTCCCCTTGCTTCCATAACCTTGCTGGTCGACGAACAATATCAAAGCGTGATTGCAGTACACCAAATGCGCACTCGACATCTTTCCTCGCCCCTTCTTGCATCAATGCAAATAATTGTCTTCCACCAACTGAGGGGCCATCACTGTCTTCACGAATACTGCCCATTCAGGATATATTCTATCGGCAAGATAGTAACCCATGTCATATTCTGTTCTATTTACATTATAGTGTACCGTAGGAGCTTCCCCTTTTATTGCTTGAATGAACAATGGTGACTTGTTTAGAACATTTATGTCGCTCTGAGACCCAGTGGTACCAAAGAAAGCATGCCATATATGGAGATCCCTAGTTGCCACTGCTTCAAGGATCATAGTAGGAACACCCTTGTCACCACGTGTGAACATCTGAGGGAGAACTACCTCCATTGGTTTCAGGAATAGATACATTGATATGGCTACTGTGAGAAGGTGTTCCAACCAAATGAAAATTATGTGCCTGATTGCCGAATTACCTCATCAAACCATCTTGTGTATCTCCATCCCTAAAAAAGAAGGGTTCCAAAATATCTATTTCAGAAAAAAAAACATGCTACTGCCAGTCCATCTATTCTCTGAAAAACAAACATGCTGCAATCCTTAAGTACAGAACAGCAAAACATATCTTCCAAAGTGCTTGATACAAATTGACACTTCTGAAACTAGCTTGATACAACATACTAGTCAATCGACACTTCTGAAACAGATAGATACAGTACACTTGTCATTTTTTTAGGAAATTGACTTGTTCAGATATAACTAGTTCAGAAAAATCCCATGACATTCAGATAGCAGTGCAAATAACTAGTTCAGAAAAATCTCTTGACAAGCTAACTGAACATAGGCTACAGGTTTTTAACTGAATTTGATAACTAAATTTAACGGATTAAGCATAAGGCGCAGAGCACAGATGCAACTTAAGACAGGTCTTCTGCAACTCCATAAATCAGAATGACACCTCCATACATCAACAGCTACATGACAGCACCTTTGGTAGATCAACATGACAGCACCTTTCATTATCTCAGATCAGAGATACAAACATGCCCTGCACAGTTAGAAAATAGCAGCATCAGTTAAACATGACACCTCCCAAAGACTTCTTAGATTATACTGTACAAGAATTAAAAGGCATACCAAACTAGATAATTTCAGGAAAAAGCAACTTCCTCAAACACTTCATGGCAGCAACTCGCTCAGCCTTTTCGTCATCGGTCATTGAACTTGTATCTTGTGAGATGAGGTTATTATATGCGTCCATCATCTTCGATTCTTTCTCAAGCTTCTTCCCTTTCATCTCAAGCTTCTTCCCTTCCATCTCAAGCCTTCTCCCCTCCATCTCAAGTTTCTTGGACTCTCTATTCTCCTGTACTATGGGCAAGCCTTGTGGTCTCAATCTTATCAGAAGATAGTTTTTGCTGCAGCTCTAGCAATTTCAAACGGTTTGCATTGACATCTTCTTGATACTTGCTCAATTTATCAAGCTTTTCCACATTAATTGCAGATTCCTTTGATTTTCCAGCATCACTCATTGTCGCAGAATTCCCTTTTGCAGCAAGAGCGGCCTTTTTAGCTGCATTTTGTCCAATTGGTCGCTTTGCATCTCATCTTCACTTGCAACATTTTTCACGTCTTCTTCGTGGTGATATGACTTCCTTTTACAAGCGTTCTTTAGCTCGTCATTGTATGTTTTCCACTTCAGCATTTTACGACAGGTTTTCCAAACATTCTTAATCGTGAAGGGTCCAATCTTGTGATCCAAATAGAACTCTTCGGCTGCATCTGTCCACATCTGATCGTTGTAGCCACTTGTAAACACCTTGCGAGCCTTCAAATAATCACCTTCAAAGAGGTCACACCACCTATTAATCTTGTGCCATCTATCCTTCGCTTGCTTTGCTTTCCTTTGCCTTTGCGGTGGGGTGCCCTTGTTGTATGACTTGATAATATCACCCCAATATGCTTCGCCCTTCCTATCGGCTCTGGTGGCTGAGTCTGTTGAATTTTCAGTCCAAGCAGTCATCAATCTTTCATCTTCATCTGGTGTTCACATAATCCGCTTCTCAATCCTAACCATTCCATTCTCGTCATTGACAAAAACAGGTTCCTGCTCTGATATGATCTCCACATCTGAGGGAGCACTACCACCATTGGTTTCAGGAATAGATACATTGATATGGCTACTATGAGAAGGTGTTCCAACCAAATGAAAATTATGTGTCTGATTGCCAAAGTACCTCATCAAACCATCTTGTGTATCTCCATCCCTAAAAAAGAAGGGTTCCAAAATATTTATTTCAGAAAAAAATATGCTACTGCTAGTCCATCTATTCTCTAAAAAAAACATGCTGCAATCTTTAAGTACAGAACATCAAAACATATCTTCCAAAGTGCTTGATACAAATCGACACTTCTGAAACTAGCTTGATACAATGTACTAGTCAATCGACACTTCTGAAACAGATAGATACAGTACACTTGTCATTTTTTTAGGAAACTGACTTGTTCAGATATGATGTGTTCAGAAAAGTTCACATGCAGTCATCTACTGACTGCTAGTCCAGCATCTCAAACATGCAGTCAAGGCTAATTAAAATTCAACTGACTGCTAGTCCAGCATCTCAAATCACTTCATATCTATTTTCAGGGAAAAAAACATGTAGCAATCTACTGCTGCTGCTACTATTTGTCAAGACTGCTAAAAAATCCACTGCTACTGCTAGTCCATCATCTCAAAATCTCAAAATACACTGAACAGGCATCTAAATGAAGAGGATCTGAACAACAAAAAACAATGAAAGCTTGTTGCATCTGATTGCTGAACTGAGGAACACCCTGGACTAGCGGTATCCGAGCCCCACCAAGCCGGAGATGGAGATGGAGGGAACGGGAATCCAGCAGGTGGCGACGAAGTCGTTCCGGCGAAGCCACCACCGCCGTGGCTAGTGAAGTCGCTGATAGGGGGGATTTGGCCGCACTGGATGCAGCCATGGATGAGGACGATGCTGCTTCGCCATTGCCGCTGAGAGGTGCCGCCGGACTGGAACTGCGACCAAAGGGGATGAGGCCAGCCGCCCGGCTGGATCTGCGACCAAAGGGGAGGAGACTGGCCACCGAGGTGGATCTGTCTCCAACGGAGAAGAGGCCTGCTGCCCTGCTTGGTCCATGACCAATGGAGGAAAGGCTTGCCCCCCCCCCCCCCCCGCCGACCTTGCCCTTCCGCCCTGCCGCCACTCTTGCCACCGCCGCCATGCCCGAGCTAGGGTTCTCCATCTCGCTCGTGTTGAAGGCAGTGGGAAAGAATGGAGATTATATGGAGAGCTGTGGTGGATTTGGTGCGCGAAATCCATTCCCGCGCGCCCTCATTTTCTCTTCGCACGCGCCTGCACTGGATCCTCCCCTCGGCGACTACCCCGTACAATGCGACGCTAGGAGACGGCGACTTCTTTGGGCCACGAGCCGCGTCCGTCGACTCGCGAGACGCTGGGGTCAGGTCGTCGCCTCACGAATAGGGGGTTTTTTGTGAAATGTGCGGCATACAGCTAGGGTATACAGCCCCACTGTACGTGCCCTTTACAGCATGAGCCACTTGTCATTTTTTATTTGGAAAAAATATATAATTCAAATGGACCTGGCTGGGCTTATCTTAGTAGTTGCGTACCAAACCAAACGCGGCTCACTGGGCTTTGGTTGATCTAGAGGTTAGAGCAAGTATAGTAAATCCTACTCAGCAGGCTGTAAGGTAATCTACGTCATCAAAATCCTATGTGACGGCGAGAGGAATGAAAGGGGCGCTTGCCTTACCGCCCGGCGCAGCGCGCGTAACGAGACAAACAGCTTGCATGCAGCCAACAAGCAGCCATGGGAGACAGCCAAAAGAAGACTTTTTTCCCGCTAACATGCTAGTATTAAATGTCTAAATTTCCTTTAATTTATAGCTAACCTCTTAGCTTGCTTAGTATACGTGATGGCTTATACTCTCGCACACAGACTGCTTGAAGCCCACAATTGGAGTTTCTATTAGCCTTGCTCTTATCCACTCTTTGTCGTCACATGCTCACTATAGCTATCGGTACGGACCATGTCTCGTACAACTTTTAAGCTGTGTATGACTAAAGTAAGTTAAAATCAAATGGCATGACTTCCTACGTCTTTTTGAGGCCACGCTCCTCCGCACCGCTTCCACGCAAAAACTAAATCACGACAGTTTTTTATTGACCGTGTTTTTCCACACTAGGATCATACTCGTGTGTTGCAACGAGAAAAAATAATGTCTGACCATCTCAACAGAGACAGAGCACTAACCAAAGCCAAAATTAATGGATACGCAGGTCAATGCTCCATCGACCTGCCCGCATTCAGGTTTAAACGACACAAGAATGTCATTGCGGGCTTGCGGCAAACCTCGGCAGCCGGTAGCACATCCTTAGGAGAGACGTGCCCACCACCCTTAGGAGAGACCCTAGCTAAGATGCCAAAGCATAGTTGTAGTAAACTTCTCCGACACTGAGATAATAACAAAACTAACAAAATAAATGGACTGTTAGCTTAGATCTACGATACTCCCAGCAATGTACAGAGCTTATAGTCATATTAGATGATGGATCAGGGCCTGATATGCCTAGTGCAGCAATACCACAAAACAGGCCAATTTATGCCTCCCAATGGAAAGCTTTGCACCACACATGAGCACTCACAAGTTCACCATTGTCATGCTCAAATATTGCTCATGCCCCTGGGGAGAGAAGCATGCATGATGCGAGCACACTGGCCCACTGGGTAACTCAATTTCACCACAAGGCTAGAAATAGGTACCACATGACTATTGATACACACAAGACATGAACACACAATAAAATCACCAGGAACTCAGAAATTTATCAGTGGAATATACCACGCAGCAAACAAACAACTCAAAGATCACAAAACCAGGTCCTGATCATGATCTTATTAAGTACAGCAACTTCGCATCCCGCCTCTCCTCTGTGTGTGTGTGTGTGTAAGATCCACCATTCACGTGGCATAGGAATGCGTAACCATAATACAGTATAAGATAAGGTACAGCACTAAGAAACTTCGTTGCTTTCATTGGGGCAAAATTGCATTGACTATTATAAGATCCACCATTCACGTTGCTTTCATTAGCTCCCCAGTTCCCTCCACATCACACTTGGACAGTGCATATGCCGATATGATCGATGGGCCAGAGATTTGCACAGTATATGAATTATCCTGCACTCACGAAACAGCAATGTCAACAAACCCACCATGAAGTCCCTTCCCTTGCATCCAACATTGTAAACACTAAAAACAGTAGGGAAGCAAAATTGTATGCACCTACAGAATCTCAACGAGAATGATAAATAGGCAGAAACTAACAGCCATGACAACTCAAGAAATCTACCTACTTTCTAGTATAATTTCAAATAACCCAGAATATAAAAATGAAAGTATGATGCTTACCCGGTGTAAACCTTGGTCCGAGGCAGCCTTGGATTCAGAATTCTCGGGGAACGCAACATTTTCTGGCACACAAAGTCCCTTCAGTTCTTCCAAAATCTGAAAAGAAACAAACAAAACACATGAATTACATCTCTCATCGCTACTTAAACGTGAATTCAACTGTTACTATTAACAAAGCCATTTTACCTTTTGCTGCTCCTTGTAAAAGCTCAAATACCAAAAGGACACTGATATGATCGAGAATAAAGCTCCAAGAGGCCATAGAATAAATTTGGATGTATGTGCAAAAAGATGCAGAATCATACATAATCCTGGCCAAAGGGCGAAGAATACTGGAAGCATCAGCCATATAGAGACTTTAAATAGAACACCATCAATTGACTCCGTTTCCTTGAATTTTGAAGTGAAAGCCAACAGAATAAAGCTGATGAAGCACATCACAAGACTTCCTGGGATAATGACTTGCATCCAAGGGTTGTCAAAGTTCTGTCCTGAGTTTGACAGTAACCATAAGAAGATAGGACCACAGAACATCGGCAGCTTATCTGCAGTAGAGCACATGGGACCTAGCAAAGCCTGATTTGAAACAATGAAGTGAGATGAACAAGCATTGACATATTCATGATTCAAGCGTCTGTGTGTTTACTGTATGTATGAACTATGAACAAACTGAATAACAAACCAACAAGAGGTTTAGTGAATTCAAGAAAGATTTGCATGACATCAATTACTAGGATATCTGACATTCTGACAGCATTTTAATTGTTTATTTAGGTGTTGTTGACGTCGGATTGAACCTGAATCAAACACCAACAGGGCCTTGGACGTCCGGGCTGCTACGGACCGAAGAACACAGCTAGGATGTCACTCTATCGTGGTGAAGAGTGGACAGGTTTACAAGCAAACCACCAAAGGATAACCAACGTACTTGCATGACAAAGAACCGGCTAGTTTTCAGGCAAACTAGCAAAAACACCGTCGAAACTCTCATCCAGGAGGGACCTCGTCAGGGCAAGGACATCGCCATGTTGCCCTAGGTCAGCCGGCAAGCCTAGGGCGCCATCCTTGATCGTTGGATCAAGAGATGAACAACATGGGGGTTGGAGAAGAGGGTAAAATGGTTGGAGTAGAGGTAGTAGATTGATTTATTTGACGATTGAATAGATGGGAACTCAATCAGCAATGTACCCCTTATATTATAAGGGTAGGGGTGGTCTTATCATATAGGAAAACCAATGTGGTACTATTATCATATCGCTGTATGAAGTTTTTCTTAAATTGGGCCAAAATGTCATGGGCCTATTTAAATTGGCTTGGGCCCAATTTGAATGTCAACATATGCCCCTCTGTTTCCAGATGAATGATGCATGAACCTGAAAACACTTAATCAATCAAAATAAAACCAAACAGCGATGATACCCATCTCATCGGTTGTTTAGCGACTAAGGGCGATATATACATCAGCCATTTTTGTTCTAAGGACGATACATGTATCGGCCATTATTTGGAGAGCACTTAGGCTTCTTGTCAAACACTTAGAAAATACTTTTCAAACACCTCCCGTTGATTGCTCTTGTGAGACGTTTACCTTCTAATGTCTCTAGCATATAAGAATTTTTGAATATGACTTTGATCACTTTGTAAGGACCCTCCCAATTTATTGACCACTTGCCAAACTGATTGCTCTTTGATCCAATTGGTACTATGGTTTTTCACACTAATTTTCCCACTTGAAATGATTTACTCTTGACTTTCTTGTTGTATACCTTGGCAACGCAAACTTTGTCTTTCTCTATTTTCTTGAGAGCTTTTAATCTCACATCAGTCACCTCATCGATATTGTCCATCATCAAATCATGATACATAACAGCAGATAAATTATTTTATTTAGCAAGCCTGTATGCATCCAAATTTACTTTGACAGGCAACATGGCCTCTTGACTATATACCAACTCAAAAACTAGCACCATGCCTTGAAATGCGATGTGCCAATAGAGTTTTATACAAAACTTCATGCCACCTCCTTGGATTCTCCTCAATCTTCTTCTTGATAAGCTTGATCAAAGTCTTATTACTAGACTTAGCCTGGCCATTAACTTGAGCATAGTATGGAGATGAATTGAGCAACTTAATTTTATATAATTCGGCAAATTCCCTCACTTCCTTAGACACAAATGATGTCACTTGATCTGTAGTTAATGTTTGAGGGATGATGAATCTATGGATAATATCCTCGGTGATAAACTCAATTACCTCCTTGTGTGTCATATTCTTCAAAGGAACTACCTCGGCCCCACTTTATAAAGTAATCCGTAGCAACTAACATAAAATGGTGTCCCTTTGAAGATGGGGGATGTATTTGGCCAATGAAGTCTAGCCCCCAACCACAAAAAGGTCATGGTTTGATAATAGGATGAAACATAGCAGCAGACACAAGCTGAATATTCCCAAACTTCTGGCACACTTCGCAGCCTTTGTAGTAACGAAAACAATCGGCCATCACAGTAGGTCAATAAAAACCGGCTCTACGTAATAGCCACTTCATTTTTGGGGCCGATTGATGCGTACCACAGATGTCTTCGTGGACTTCTCCCATAGCCACTCTTGCTTGATCAGATCCTAAGCACTTGAGCAACAAATTTTCGGTAGTTCTCCGATAGAGCTCATCATTATGTAATACATACTTGAAAGTGCTCCACCGAACACCTTTATCATTTTAGCACTTGGATCACATAAATATCTCAGCAAGGGAGTCCTCCAATCTTCTAAATAAGCCCCAACATTACTAGAAGTTACATTAGGCTGATTTGAAAGCTTCTCGGGCGAAGTGACTGGGTTGGCCATAGGGGAGTCGGCTGAGCCGACTGGGGCAGTCGGCTTAGTTGACTGGGCTTCAGCAGACGGGGTCGGCTGAGCCAACTAGGACAGTTGACTTAGCCGACTGGTTTGCACCTGCCCGGGAAAATTGAAATTTCCATGCATTGGTCATTCTTGAATATAGAAATTACGCCCACCGACGTCATAGCTAGATGCTTGTAGAGCTAACATGTTGGCCTTTTGATTTTCATGTCTTAGATCAAGGCACATATTAAGATGAACATCAAGTGATCTTTCTAGGCATTGAAACTCATCAACTACTTGCTGTGCCACTAGCAAGGAATCACCAAAGGCTTCAACATGTCAGACCCCATGGATTGCAATATGGCCAAGCCGAATAAGAAAACTTCATATTCGGCTCAAATATTGGTGCAAATATAATTTTAATCAGCTTGATGTCTCAAATGGAACCATTATGAGAAATAATTATAATGCCAACACCTTGGCCTTATTTGTAATCTAATTAATCATATTGTCACATCCATGAAGTAAATCAAAATACATATATCATGCCCCTCGTACCTTAAAGCCATCAAAGTAAATTCCATGGGGCTTTCTAATAGCACGATGGTCGCAAGCATTCATCGGCTATATTTTTACACTAAGAGCGATATCAAAATATTGGCCATATGAATTCATCCATAAAAGTATGCATAACTGAAATAAATATTTCAGCTCTTGATCATCGGTAAGCAAAATATTTTGATAACCCTCCATAACATAAAGATCCATACCAAGAATCAAAATAAGGAGCTAAGGGATAACCATACATACTAGGGGATGAATTCCATATAAGCATAGGCAGAGAGTATGGATGATGCCATGACCAATGATTTTGATGATTTGATGTAAACCTCTAACTTGACAATTGTTTCTTGAATCTCCTTCTCTACTTGCCTTTGTTGCACCACTTGCTTGAGCATCATCCTTCTAAGCTTGAATACTTCCTTAAGGAACCCACGCAAGCCCTTTTCTTTCAGCTTCTCTGCACTAAGCTTCTGTAACTTCTTTTCTTGCCACTTTGGTAAACCGATTGAGCATATCGGTTTTACTTCTATTTTGGATAGAGACAAATCTTTCTTGATTTTGGGCACTCTCACCTTCTTTTATTCAGATTTGGCATCTAGAATATCAATAAATGATTTTCCCACTTCTTTGCCATCAATAGCCAGATTTTTCATCAATGTAATCGGCTTTTCAATAGTTAAATTCAGATCTAAACTTTTCTTCTTTTGGCCATCATACTTCACAGGGTAAACTTGTTTTACCACTTTTTTCTTTGGTTGAGCTCCAGACTGATTTTGATCAAAATGGTCTTTACAAAATGATGATCTTTCTGAATGTCTAGGAGCTGCATACTCTACATATTGTGGCCTAAAATATGATGGAACATGTGCCTCTTGATCAAACCATCCCCAAGATGAATAAGGATGAAAATATGCAGACTGAGGTCCATATGGCATGGGAATTGGCTGCTCAAAAGGAGAATATATTGCTGCTATGTGGGATATATCTCCTTACCAATTCGACTCTTGAGACTTGCGCTTTGGAGACAATCTTGATGATTGAACCTTCTTTGACCGACTAGTTACATTTGCTTCTGTTATCTTCTTGTATTTATGTATAAGCTCCTTGAAGCTGAGCTTCGGCCTTCTACTTTTCAGCTTGTCATGGCCTTTACCTCCATTAGCTTTATGGGCGTCCTCCTTCTTCCCATCTTCACAGACATGCTCCGACTGAGGATCCTTAACCAATTCCCTTTGCTCGACAGGATCAATCGGCTTTTGCTTTAGTTGGAGAGATTTCACCTACCCCAGAGCTTCGGCCTTCTACTTTTCAGCTTGTCATGGCCTTTACCTCCATTAGCTTTATGGGCGTCCTCCTTCTTCCCATCTTCACAGACATGCTCCGACTGAGGATCCTTAACCAATTCCCTTTGCTCGACAGGATCAATCGGCTTTTGCTTTAGTTGGAGAGATTTCACCTACCCCAGTTTCTTTCGAAATTGTGATAACATTGTTATCCTCTTAAGTATCTTCAATTTGCAATTCATGGACAACAACCTTGTCTTCACTTAAGGGTTCCACATCTCTCTCTTGGGTATCCGAGCTTTGAGCTTTCAGTGAATCGGCTAATGCAAGCCGATTCGAAACATGTTTGCCATCAAGACCAATTGAATTCAATTGGTCTATTTGTTGAGCTTTAGAAAATCCTAATCGGACTTTATCAATGGCCGATTGGATCACTCGATGAAATATATTGCAATTTGAAGTATTATGATCAGAAGAATTGTGCCATTTGCAATATGTAAGCTCTTCTAAATTTTGAACAGATGGCAAAGTATTATGATCAATGATTCTAATAAAACTATTCTTGAGCAAGACATCAAAGACATGATCATAAAATATAAATTCAAAGGTGTACTTTGATTCCTTGAGTTGACTCTTTTGTGGAGTCGGCTTTAAAGCTAAGCATACGAATGGATCAGATTTGATATCAATCCATTCGGCCACACCTTTGCAATTGCTTTTGGGAAGTTTTAGCTTTGACGAACTACCACTATCGACCTTGCCATATGGAACAATGTGTTGGCTGATAAAATCTGAATTTATGTTATCATCAACAAGTAAAGTATCTTCCTCAATCGGTCTTTTAAAACTACTAGCAAGAATATCGCTAATAGATGTAGCAATTGAAATAATATGACCAGATTGGGAATTTGGTAAAATACTTATACCTTGTGCCTTGTTGATCAGTCTAGAGAAGTGCATATCCTTGATTTGAATGATGTTGCTCTTCATATCCAAAAACCAATCAAGAAGAGGGGTCAAATCACTCGGAAGCACCTCAACAACGGCTAAAACAGAGGAAGTCGGCTTAGGCGCTAGCAGGCAAAGCAGTAGCAGGGGTAGTCGCCCTGACCGACTGGGAAGTTAGCCTAGCCGACTTAGGGCAGGCGGCAGAGGCAGTCGGCCTAGCTGACTCAAGGCAGGCAATTATCATCTCAGTCGACTTCAAAGTTGGCTCAGCCAATTCTGAGCAAGCAGACAGCCCTCCTTTCTTATTTGTAGGGGCTTGATCTCCATCAATGATGTAGTAATCACTAGATAAATGTACAACCCCTTTAGCTCCTAAAAAATCAAGTCTAGCTATTTTCTTGTGTTTTTCATGCTTTTCTATAGCAAGACTTGTTTCTTGATATGTGATTGATTCGGAAAGGATATTATGTTGTTTGGCTTTTGTAGCCAAACCTTTGCTTACATCCGAATCAATTCTTTCATTCATGCCCACTAGCAATCCTCTTTTAGCCAATGACTCAACTGTGATCGGCCTTTTCTCATTGGTCTTTCCAAAATATTCATAGAATTGCTTCTCTAATTAAGACCATGAACCAACAGTACACCGGGACAAAGATGTAAACCATGCAAAGGCAATATCAGTAAGAGATAAAGGAAAATTCCGCACTCTCATATAGTCTTCTTTACCGGTAAAACCCAGTTGTGAGAGATATATACTAATGTGTTCCATAGCGGTCTTATCATCTTCACTACTAAATTCATAAAAATCAGGTACCCACCAACCATCAGGAGTTTTCAAGTAATCATAGCATAATAGGTACGGTCTATGATAAACTGACACCTTTCATTTAGAGGCACCATATGGATTTCTAGTGTGAGCTAAATCTTCATCGATTCGGCTTGATTTGAGAGCAACATATGAAGCCGAATCATGATTGTTTGCATGTGCACACATTGTTGAATTTTCATTGATTCGGCTATAATTATTAGCAATATGTGAAGCCAAATCACGAGTTTTGGCACTCGAATGCTTTGTTGAAATTTCACTAATTCAGCTATGGTCATGAGCGAAATACAAAGCTGAATTGTGGGCATTGATCTTTGTATAAGGTGCTGAATTTTTATTTATTCGGCTATGGTTACTAGACATGAAGCCAAATCATGAGTATTAGCACTAAAACACATTGCTGAATTTTCAATAATTCGGCTCGAGTTGGGAGTAACATATGGAGCCAAATTATGAATAGGAGCATTGGCATATAGTGCTGATTTTTCAGAGCAATTGGCTAAATAATTAGCATTGTTATATCCAATTCTCTCATTCATTGGCATGTCTTGTGGTGAAACCACATATTGTGAACTTATAGCCGATGAATAACGATTTACATGTTGTATGTTGTTAGTAGCATCAAAACTCAAAGAATTTACAACATGCATTGGCTCTTGACCATAATATCCATAATTATGATGTGTATGATGAGGAGCATTATCAAAATTATTAGCTGATGCAACATATCTAGTATGATTATGACTAGCAACATCAACATGAGAGTTCATAGAACTTACAAAATAATTATTGAGATCATAAGATGCATTTATAAGTTGTGCCTCAGGGTAATTATGTAGTTTTGTGGTGAACCATCTTGGTACTCCATGATTTAGAACTTGACCGCCTTGCTGAATTTTCCAATAGCAATGCAACACGTTACAAAATAGCAAACGAGAACACAAGGGGTCAAAACCAGATACGATCGGCCTTTTGGGCCAGATGCAACAGTAATAGCGAGCTCAAGAATTTAGATCAGTAAGGAATAGGGCTAGGGCAAGAAGATTTGGCTACAAAGTAGAGCCAAAGCAAATTCGTCCCCAACGGAGTCACCAAAAAGTGTGTTGACGTCGGATTGATCCTGAATCAAACACCAACAGGGTCTTGGACGTCTGGGCTGCTATGGACCGAAGAACACAACGAGGATGTTACTCTTTCGTGGTGAAGAACGGAGAGGTTTACGAGCAAACCATCAAAGGATAATCAATGTACTTGCGTGACAAAGAACCGGCTAGTTTTTAGGCATAGCAAAAAAATCGTCGAAGTTCTCGCCCGGGAGGGACCTCGTCAGAGCAAGGACATCACCAGGTTGCCCTAGGTCAGCAGGCAAGCCTAGGGCGCCATCCTTGATCGTCAGATCAAGAGATGAATAGCATGGGGGTTGGAGAAGAGGGTAAAAGAGTTGGAGTAAAGGTAGTAGATTGATTTATTTGACAATTGGATAGATGGGAACTCAATCGGCCATGTACCCCTTATTTTTTGAGGGGTAGGGGTGGTCTTATCCCATAGGAAAACCAATATGGTACTATTATCATATCGCTTTATGAAGTTTTCCTTAAATTGGGCCAAAATTGTCATGGGCCTATTTAAATTGGTTTGGGCCCAATTTGAATGTCAACATGTGTGTTTTTTTATTTTTTAAAAAAATAGCAAAAGAGTGTGCCTCTTTTCATTGCATAGAAAAGAAATGTTTTAGGTATGAATGGTAGGTAGGGAAAGATATTGGGGGTAAATTACCTTCATCCTCCTTTTCATAGCTTCTTCGTTTGCTGGAGTACGGATCACCTGATTGGAGGCATGAACAAGTTGATGTCATCACGGTCTTGGGGGTATAAAGTTAATTATTTTATTGACTATAAGTAAAGCAATAGAGATATTACATAAGTTTATCTTGGTGATGTTTCTTATACTTATTTGGATACTAAGACTTAGATTCATCAAAATAGGTCCAGAAAAAGGAGTATTTGAAATTATTTTGTAAGTTCAAAGATAAGACATACTCTAATATAAGGACGATAAATTTTCTTCATTAGATATATGTTGACATAAGCATTATATATAAGTATCATAATTAATTATTATAATTAAGTCATAAGTATTATAATTAAGTTATGAGTATAATCACTAAATTAATATACGCCCTTAAAGCTTATGACCGGGATTCTTCGCAAATTTTATGGACCCTTGGAAAGTTATAACGTATTTTTGCTTTTATGCATATAAAGTATAACATGCTCATGAATAAGATGTCTAGTAACCACTAAGTTATAGGTTGCTATGACATTAATCTTCTTTTGCAAGATGTGTTGATATTAAGAAATCCACATAAGTATTTATCAACACTCTTGCCAGGGAGATCCAGTGGAATGGCTTCAACCTATCTTTAAAGTATAGCTTTTAATATGAAACTAAGCTATAGCATGTTTAATTAATATAATTTGAGTTCATCTTAGTTTATTAAGAATAAAGTTATTACTATTATAAGTAACTTTTAGCATAAGATATTCATCCTAGAATATGTTGTATGTAAGAGTGCAGTTTCTTTTGGTTCGAGTAACATGCCATGTGGTTTTTGCCAAACCAAAGATAGTGTGAAAGATCGACCCAGAATCAAAGTTAATCATATAAGTTTAAGATGTTGGTGCTCTTTAAGTAAGTTTAAAGTTTTAAGTGTTTAAGTTCTAAGTGTTGAGCACCATATTCAATTTAAGTTCCCACCACAGGTCTACCTTAAGTTGTCGGTATTAAGTTTACTGGTAGCCTACCATATGGGATAAGATTGAGATCTCAAAATTATGACTCTAGAAGTACAAATAATTCTTTGTATATGCACTAAAGTATAAGTGAAAACAAACTTCACAATAGGACCATGAAGAGGCCATCATAAGAATAAGAATGAACTATTCTGAGATATGAATGGTGCGCTATAGTGATTGGGTTCATCAGTGCTTAATTGACTGTTGCAATCGTTTTATCTTGGTGTATTGTTTTGTCGAAGAGTGGTTTTAAGACAGATAATGTTATGTCCCCATAAGTTCTTTTTTAATAAGCGTAAGTAATTGTTCTATTCAATGTAGATGGTCTACTAGAGATGCTTGACCTAATGGTGCTTAACTGGCTTATGATTTTTCATTTTGTATACTGCTCTATTGAGAATGGAACTAAGCCATTGGATCAAAGGGAAGAATGTTGGAGTGATCATGACTTAGTCAAATGACTACCGAGTCATTAAGGGCTTAAGGACCCACTAACAAGTCCATGACTGATGGACCCCACGGGTCTAACGTCCACTGGCCTGGTCCCAGGGTTCCCAAGCTATAAGAAAGGGGTCACGGTACCTAATCAATTAGCAATAATACTGCAATTAGACACCCTAACATCCTATCAGTCAAGGTAAAGCTCAGTGATCCCCTGAAGACCAGGAGCCAGCCGCCGGCCACCCTTGTGTTGGCGTCCTTGCCACTGATGGCCACTGCAGGGGAGTTTGACGCTATGCCTAACGTTCGAGCAAGCACAGGGACTTCATCGGCCCTATGGACATCTCCGATCTAAAGGTATGCACTAAGAACAGTGAAGTCTCAAATGTCTAAGGTACCTAGGGGTTCTACTGCAGAGTTAGGGGATTAAGATCCCGTGTTTAAGGCTCATAAGTTGTAACACCTATAAAAGGTGAGGGGATTTAGCATCTCAAGACTATCGGCACCGTCTAGTTGAATTCGATGGTCGCTCCTACACGAGTGGCAATGCATTTCAGCTAGACTACCATGCATTGTGTGCACTGTTGTAAGAAATATCAACGAGACAAGAGCATGGTTATCAATTTATCATCAGAATTGGGAAAATAGAGTGTCCAAGTTTAGCAGGGCAAAGGAAAAGTATACCTTATGGGGAAGACTGGTAAAGGGCGTTGGCACCGCCTGGCCAGGCGTTTGCACCGCCCGGCCACCATGGGCGGGCTCCTTCATGAGTGGTAGTGGAGCCAGACATATCAGGCGCCGAAGGAAACACAGAGACAATCAGCCTTTGATTTAGGCTTCAACTTGCAGTGCTGCAGAAACCTGATAGAAGAAGCATAACGTCATTAATTTAAAACTGTACAAAACCAAAGATGGTGGAGATTTGGCTCTCAGGGATTAATTCGTCTAGCTTCTTGCATCCAGCGAACACCCAGCTTATCAAATTGAATAATTGATCTTTGCTCTTTATTTTTAGTGGGTACCTATATCTGACTGATGGATCATCATTTTTCCACGGTTTGTGAATAAGAAAATAGAGTTGGCATGCACCGTAGGGTTGCAAAGACACACTCCTTTGAAAACTTTTAGTGGAAAATTGCTAACATATAATCCATTTTTTTAAAACTAACATATAATCCATTTTAGCGTCATATAGCGATGACACAATTGCTATGATGTCTCTTGCTTCTTAATGTCCACTACTAAATGGTTAATATGTTTTTTTTTGACAGAGGTAAACCGAGCTTTTATAGAAAGCACAATTTTACCATTGTTCCAACAGAAAATGGTTAGTTTTATTTTAAAACAACTAAGATTGTTGACTTTGCTTATGTTAGCGGTGGGTGTGTTTGTGTGAACTTGGTATACGTTTGCCCAGGCTCTAGAAAATATTTGGGTCCGCCAAACTGGCAACATATATTGGACTAAAACATTGTCAACAAATGTTTTGACTTGCTTAGAGAGCATTCGGTTATTCATAAGCCTTGGGAAGAGAGGTACTCCAGTGGATCGGAGCTCTTCTTTGCAAAAACTACTAGAATCATAGAGTACACGCTCAATTAATTAAATGATCATCATGTGTGGGCCTGGTCGGCTGGCCCTGCGTCGTTGATTAGTACTTGCTGGTCGCCTAGTCCCCAGGTCCAGCCCACCGGACATCCAGCACCATCATCATGCCCAGATCGACCATGCAACGACCGTTGCTGCTATAAACTGCCGTGCATGATGATTTGGAGCCAAAACAAGCGTTTGATAGACAGGACGCAACTTGAAAGGGGAATTGAAGATCTGCAGCCGGGGTGTGTGGCATCGGACGTATCGACACAAACAAACAAACAAAATAAAAGAACCTCACGCATAGCACATAACTCGAAATGAACAGACTAATGTTAGCTAAATAGGTAGGATAGAGAAATTGTCTGAAGAATCAAATTTATTTATCACACGATGGAATGAAAGCGGTACCTTTTTTGGCGAGATGGGCGGAGTTAACGATGCCGGGGCCTCCGAGGCGCTATTTAAAAGCGGACGCGGCCTGCCTGGCGCGTGGGCCCGGAGGGGCCACAGATGGGACGCACTAACCACATCAGCGACGGGAAGTCTGGCCCCGTACACGTGTAGAGCCCTGTTTCGCTAGACCCCGGGAGGCGTGACCAAGATCGCGAGGCGCCGGACGCGGGCCGTCCGTGGCTCGCATCCGACGGACGGGTTCCCCTTGGGAAAACAGGGTGAGTTTTCTTTTTTTTAGCCCAGCCCGCGTAGGCGATAGACGGAGGGGGCTCTCGCTGTCCCGACGCAGGCACGCAGCCGTGCTGCTATTGCTACACTCAGGCGCTAGCAGCACAGCCCGGGAGGCTATTTTTGCCCCACCATGCTCCGCCTCTGATTACTCCCATTGCATCGGCTCCACCACTAGATCTGGCCACTCGTCGTTGGCCCTCAACTTCTGCAAAAACAATTAATGTACCAGCATCAACGCATCATCATCAAGGGAAGGAGAGTACCCATCAACATGCATGGCAACGAAACAGAGACAGACAGTTCCATCAAAAAAACGAAACAGAGATGGACAGATTATTCAGTGCTGGGACGGGCCCCTCCTGCAACTGTCCCATAAGCAATGGAGCCCCCCTTGATCGAACTCCTCCATTTTTGAGGAGACAGAAGCAAGGAGAAAGGAGAAGGAAGAGATAGAGGGGAAGAAGCAAGGACGACGGGAGAAGAACCAGAAAGCGTCCTGTCCTGCTTACCGGAACTCTTGGTCGAAGTGGAGATGAAGTATTTGTTGGGCGACTTAACTTCTCATTGTATGAGTAGTTTGTTGGGAGTACTATAAATAGAAGAATGAACTCTTCGTCGTGCCAGATCCAGAACTGCTTACCCACCTGGCCACATGAAAATTTCGCTGATGAACAAGTTAACTGACTGGCCCTCAGCCAATCCAGCAAAACCATTAACTGAGTTTACGCTTACCTGCTGAAAGGAAAACTTGCAGTCTCGTTACAAATTGCAGAGCAGGAATCGGCCATTTTGTTGCTGCCTGCTTCGCCGTGGCCGCATTCACCGACCGAGCTTGCTTTCGAAAACACAAAAGCACTTCAGAACTCAAGTTAAGCTAGAGCTTTTCAAACTAAAGCTTGAAATGTGATGGAACGTTACCACGATAGGACGGAGAAGAATAGCCAGCAGGCGTTGCAGATCTGGCATTGTTGTAGTTCATCTTCCTCTCAAGTTGACCTACAAGCATCGTTATTGCTCCAGCTCCAGAGACGTTGACCTGCGAGCGTCCAACGATGCAAGGCTAAGAGGCAGACGTTGGGTTTTTAAACCAGGCTGCACAGAATCACAAAGTGGGCAACTTGGCGACCACGCCTTTACAGCATGAGCCACTCGTCATTTTTCATTTGGGAAAAAATATATAATTCAAATGGACCTGGCCGGGCTTATCTTGGTTGTTGCGTACCAAACCAAACGCGGCTCACTGGGCTTTGGTTGATCTAGAGGTTAGAGCAAGTATAATAAATCCTACTCAGCATGCTGTAAGATAATCTACGTCATCAAAATCCTATGTGACGGCGAGAGGAATGAAAGGGGCGCTTGCCTTACCGCCCGGCGCAACGCGCGTAACAAGACAAACAGCTTGCATGCAGCCAACATGCAGCCATGGGACTGGGAGAGAGCCAAAAGAAGACTTTTTTTCCCGCTAGCCTGCTAGTATTAAATGTCTAAATTTCCTTTAATTTACAGCTAACCTCTTAGCCTGCTTAGTATACGTGATGGCTTATACTCTCGCACACAGCCTGCTTGAAGCTCACAATTGGAGTTTCCTTGCTCTTATCCACTCTTTGTCGTCACATCTCACTATAGCTATCGGTACGGACCATGTCTCATACAACTTTTAAGCTGTGTATGACTAAAGTAAGTTAAAATCAAATGGCATGACTTCCTACGTCTTTTTGAGGCCACGCTCCTCCATCCACGCAAAAACTAAATCACGGTAGTTTTATATTGACCGTGTTTTTCCACACTAGTATCGTACTCGTGTGTTGCAACGAGAAAAAAATAATGTCCGACCATCTCAACATAGACAGAGCACTAACCAAAGCCAAAATTAATGGATACGCAGGCCAATGCTCCATCCACTACAACGGACCTGCCCGCATTCAGGTCTAAACGACACAAGAATGTCATTGCGGGCTTGCGGCAAACCTCGGCGGGCGGCAGCACATCCTTAGGAGAGACGTGCCCACCACCCTTAGGAGAGACCCTAGCTAAGATGCCAAAGCATAGTTGTGGTAAACTTCTCCGACACTAAGATAATAACAAAACTACCAAAATAAATGGACTGTTAGCTTAGATCTACGATACTCCCAGCAATGTACAGAGCTTATAGTCATATTAGATGATGGATCAGAGCCTGATATGCCTAGTGCAGCAATACCACAAAACAGGACAACTTATGCCTCCCACTGGGAAGCTTTGCACTACACATGAGCACTCACAAGTTCACCATCGTCATGCTCAAATATTGCTCGTGCCTCTGGGGAGAGAAGCATGCATGATGCGAGCACACTGGCCCACTGGGTAACTCAATTTCACCACAAGGCTAGAAATAGGTACCACATGACTATTGATACACACAGGACATGAACACACAGCAAACTCACCAGGAACTCAGAAATTTATCAGTGGAATATACCAGGCAGCATACAAACAACTCAAAGATCACTAAACCAGGTCCTGATCATGATCATATTAAGTACAGCAACTTCACATCCCACCTCTCCTATCAACTCCACCATGCTGCCTGTGTGTGTGTAAGATCCACCATTCACGTGGCATATGAATGCGTAACCATAATACAGTATAAGGTACAGTACTAAGAAACTTAGTTGCTTTCATTGGGGCAAAATTGTATTAACTATTAGCTCCCCAGTTCCCTCAAGACACTCCTCGGTAGGGTGAACCTCCACATCTCACTTGGACAGTGCATATGCCGGTATGATTGATGGGCCAGGGATTTGCACAGTATATGAATTATCCTGCAGTCACGAAACAGCAGTGTCAACAAACCCACCACGGAGTCCCTTCGCTTGCATCCAACATTGTAAACACTAAAAACAGTGGGCAAGCAAAATTGTATGCACCTACAGAATCTCAATGAGAATGATAAATAGGCAGAAACTAACAACCATGACAACTCAAGAAATCAACCTAAACTGTCGTTTGTCGGTCCACTTCTGCAAATACGCTACTTTCTAGTATAACCAAGAATATAAAAATGAAAGTACGATGCTTTACCCGGTGTAAACCTTTGGCCGAGGCAGCCTCGGATTCAGGATTCTCAGGTAACACAACATTTTCTGGCACACAACCTCCCTTCAGTTCTTCCAGAATCTGAAAGGAAACAAACAAACAAAACAAAACACATGTATTTCATTTCTCATCGCTACTTAAACGTGAATTCAACTGTTACTATTAACAAAGCCATTTTACCTTTTGATGCTCCTTGTAAAAGCTCAAAAACCAAAAGGACACTGATAGGATCGAGCATAAAGCTCCAAGAGGCCACAGAATAAATTTGGATGTATGTGTAGAAAGATGCAGAATCATACATAATCCAGGCCAAAGGGCCAAGAATACTGGAAGCAGCAGCCATATAGAGATTTTAAATAGAACACCATCAATTGACTCCCTCTCCTTGAATTTTGAAGAGAAAGCCAACAGAATAAAGCT
This sequence comes from Saccharum spontaneum, assembly GCA_022457205.1. Lineage (NCBI taxonomy): Eukaryota > Viridiplantae > Streptophyta > Magnoliopsida > Poales > Poaceae > Saccharum > Saccharum spontaneum. Next base: position 18,855,995 of record CM039597.1, read on the forward strand.
GATGAAGCACATCATGAGACTTCCTGGGATAATGACTTGCATCCAGGGGTTGTCAGAGTTCTGTCTTGAGTTTGACAGTAACCATAAGAGGACAGGACCACAGAACATAGGCAGCTTATCTGCAATAGAGCACATGGAACCTAACAAACCCTGATTTGAAATAATGAAGTGAGATGAACAAGCATTGACATATTCATGATTCAAGCGTCTGTGTGTTTACTGTACGTATGAACTATGAACAAACTGAAGAAAAAACCAACAAGAGGTTTAGTGAATTCAAGAAAGATTTGCATGACATCAATTACTAAGATATCTGACATTCTGACAGCGTTTTAATTGTTTAGGTGTGTTCTCATTTTTTTAAAACAAAATTGGCAAAAGAGTGTGCCTCTTTTCATTGCATAGAAAAGAAATGTTTTAGGTACCATTGAATGGTAGGCGGGGAAGGATACTGGGGGTAAATTACCTTCATCCTTTTCACAGCTTCTTCGTTTGCTGGAGTACCGGTCACCTGATTGGAGGCATGAACAAGTTGATGTCATCACTGTAAAATCAAAAGTAGAAAAACGGGAGAGGTTGAGAGACAAAACCACATAAGTTTCTCACCACAGCTGCTGTACTAGGGCCCTGTCTAGTGGCTAGTGGCGACGCGAATCCGGAAATCCCCATCATTGTTGTCAGGCGATTATCGATGAGAACATGGAAGTCCACTATTGTTTTCAGGTGCTTGTCAATGGAAGCAAGGTAATGCTGTATTGTTGTCAAACCAAGCTTAATTTGCTCAATGTCATCATTCTTGTTGTCATTGCAATGGATTCGCTCAGCTCCCACTTCACTCTTAGCCCCCTGTGCAGCAACAAAAAGGGCAACAATCCTGTTTGATAAAAAAAAACAAAAAAAACAAAAAAAGGGCAACAAGCCAAAAAAGACGTCGTAATAACAAGGCTAAAAGGGGGAGGGTCTGAGAGCAGGGTTTTTTTTAGGAGGGCAGCAGGGTTTGAGCTGAAAAATTACCCTATGCTAAATCGAAGTCGAAATCAAACGACAAGCGTAACTGTAAGGCCCCATTTCGCAGGAATCATAAATGAATTTCACAGGGATTGTTTTTTTTTCCCCCTACGATCCAAAGCAGGCCTAATTCTAAAGACAAACGGAACGGAACAAAGCTATCCATCCAGTCCAGCACCAAAATGGACACGGAACAGAGGAACGATGCGGTGCGCCTCGTTCTCGATCTCTTACCTTGGTGGGCACGAGATGAGCTTCGGTATCTTCCCCATCGTCGCTGCCCGCACTGCCGTCGCCTCCGCTTCCTCCTCCCGCACCGCCGTCGGAGGGCTGGAAGAAGAAGGAAGGGCAGCCCCAGCAGCTGATTCCGAGGAACGCGATGATTCCGAGGAAGGAGAGGGGGCGGGGGCGGGGGCGGGCTGAGCGGGAGCTGCAGCAGAGGGTGGAGGAGCAGCACCCGAGGGCCCCCAAAGCCATGGCGCGGCCGCGGAGGGTGGATGGGAAGGTAAGGTCGGCGGGGTTCTGGATCGGCGGCGCAGCGCGTCGGCGGGGCGGGACAAGTTGGAGGACAGGAGGAGTGGTTGGTCCTGGTCGCCTGGGCAGAGAGGGACGGCCGGACGAGCACGGGAGGCGGTCGCTCTCGCCGCCTGTTGCTCTCAGTCGAGAGATGGCTGAGGTTGACAAACAGACGAAGCTCTCACAAGATTCTCTGGTCCGGTCCAAATCCTTCGGAAGGTCAGAGATTGGCGGGACCCACCGCAGGGGGCGGGAGGGGTTTTATTATTTGAATATAATAGAGACTTTTTTGGTTGGAGCACAAAGCTCATTCAACACGTGCACAATAGGCAACAGCCCAGTTAACTACAGCACAAATTAACCTCCGCAACACATAACTAATCAGTCAGACAGTTCATTTTCACACTACACATCGGTACCAAGTTTTAGCTGCAAGCGACAGCCTCGGCTCCCAGTTATTCGTAGACGAAGGGAACAGCTGGGTCGCGTCGTCGCTAGCGTTCGTCTCCTAGCGCTGAACGCGAGCTCTCGGTCGTCCAATACCAATAGCAATGTAATCGTTTCAGTTTCTTGCCAGGACAGTGCGGTGGGTTCTCTGGCATGGCTGCCCCTCGCCGGTTCGCCGGTTCAGATTCTCAGCGTTGAGACTTCTGGCACGATCACGAAAAAGTTAATTCATTCTCAGTCCGAAAATTGCACAATCAGCACAAGAATTGAGACAGAGAATCCATGTGGCCTTCAAATTGTCTCATCTCACCCAGCTCTTACAAGATTAACTGCTCCAGAATTCTTCTGCCTTGTACATCAGCAGCAAGGCAGCAACTCACCACAGGAGCAAGCATTCTTTCTCGGCACCAACTACAGAGAGGAGACACGAACCTCCTATCATCTAATCTAACAACTCACCTAAACTACAACTCATCAAAATATAAACAGCAAACATGCCGCTGAATCGTACTGGCGAGGCGAGCCAGCCTACCTACGTGACACGGGCTCAAGTGTGTCTGGATGCTCGCAAAAGTCCAGTCTCATCTTGACATGCATCGTGATGCGGTCGACGGTAGCTTCCTGCCCTCCGCAGCAATATATCCACAGCAGATGCAGGCAGCCAGTGTGAGAATTTACAAGCTCAGAAGTCCCACCGGTCAAGCTGCAGTCTAGCTTCGGCCATATCCTTCTGCGCTTTCCTTCGCCGATAGAAAATTGGACAATCCCGGCTGCAATGATTTGACAGCACAGCAAGTTTTAAGCTAGTGACTGGAACGAAGTAATGAGCGTGACTTGAATTGAGGGAGAAACAGCAAACCTTGTGCAGAGAACGTCCTGGTGCAGAGATCCTTGGCACTCCTGGCATTGTGTCCATAGCCTCCCAAAGAGCATCTCCAGGTCAGAAACTGGTCAAAATTTGATCTGTCAGTGGTGAGCTCGGAGGCATAGTGCTTCCAAAGCTAGATGCATTTCAGAGTGTACAGCACGTACCATTTGCTACTGTTTTGCAGTATAACTCTGCTTCTCTTCCCTTGCAATGCGAGCAAAGTGTCTGACTGGCACCACTGCAGGTAGAAAATGCAGGAAGAACAGTTAGGCGTTTATAGACACTGGTTGCATAGGTTTTTGCATCTGCAGTGTAATGCCTGTGTCACCTGATAACAGCTTTGCACCCAAGGCAAGTTAATTGTTTCTTTGCAAATTTCATTATCCCACTATTTGAAGGAGTTGAGATTGAAACAGATCTGGTGTGGCTTCCATGAAGCAATTCTTTGCTGGCATTCTTCAGAATTGGCTCAAAGATCCTCAAAAGTGGCTGCCGATTGACAAGTGGTCAGTTACATATTTTTTTTTGGAAAGCAGAGGGAAGCTCTGAATACCAGGTGAAGCATCAGACACAAACCTTGCTAATTTGGTTCTCAAGGTAGTATTGAGGATCAATGGGTATATTATTGTCCAAAACATAAATCGGATCTTCTGATTTCTCATATGCCTGCATGCAGAAAGACAAATGTATCAAACATACAACCACCATATGACAAATAATACCGTAGCACATGATGCAAATGTTTATTTACCTTTGCCCCTTTTGCTGCTTTAATTATAACATAAGGAACACGATCACCAACAGTAGGTGCAGTAGCTGGATCTCTCTGCTCAAGAAAACCATGATTTTTCAGCAGCAGTAAGACACCATATCATTAAGAATGGGTTGAATATCATCAAGATATGGTAATAACATCTAGGGTTCATACCTTTCGCATCCTCTCAGCAAGCTCCACATGAGCAGCTTTTACCGCATAATCTTCTCCCGTTTTTGTCAAACCCTGTGCATCTTAAACAGTCAAAAGAGTCGCAAGATAGAATAGAAAATTCATCTTAAGACTGCTGAATTTGCCCACCTTTGTTATGACAAGAAGAGACAAGTCGACACGATTCATTAATAGATCAGATATGGTGTTTTTGACATATTGGACTGCACCAGGAACATCACGGTCCACCAGTATTTTATGAAGGCACTCAGTTACCAGGTTCTTTACCAATAAACAGTTGTCCCTTCTCACAGTTTCAATACCTGCACGCAACAATACAAGACATTTGGAAGCAAGAATCGTAAACATGTCTGCTCTACCCAATGAAAATAATTTATATTTTACACAGCTAAAACAAAAATAAATACCTTTTGCATCCATTTTGTCAAATTTCTCAGGGTTCGTCCAGTACAAACCAGCATATCTCTTCTTGCTGATCAGAAGGTAAGGAAAATAGACCTTCTCAAACTCCAGCTTGATGGGCTGCAAGAAAGATATCATAAGCATCATGTGAGTTGGAACTTAGATGAAAAGCAAACGAAAGCTTAGCTAGAAACGTTACAGATCATTTCAGAAAAATTGGCATCCAGGTCAGTTGACTTAAGTTATAAAAATATGCGCAACAGGAATATAACATGAAAAGATCAGATAACTCCTAGTGCCCATTTATAAGATAAATCAAGGAACTACCTAGGGCATCACAAAAATTAAAGTTAGAAAAGGTAGTTGCTTTGTAACACAATAAAAGTTATGGGTAGTGTTTTGTTCTTCTAAAAGGAGTGTGGACAAATTTTTCACTCTATTTTGATCACACTGTTTGAAATTTCCTATATTTGGCGATAGGAAGGAAAGTACAGACAGATTAGAACAGATAGCTTACCTGGTAGGAATTGGAGTTAATAAAGCTAGAAACTACTACAAGAGGCAGTAACCTTGCAGTTAGATGTTTAAGGGTTCAGGTTTTTTTCCCTTATAAAAAGGAGCATTCTCATAACAGGTTTCACTGTTCCAAATAAGTTTCAGTGAGGTTATGATTGAAGCTTGATCGCAAAAAGGTCATGAATGTAGTATCAATTACAACGATTCTACAATGAGGACAGACAAGCCAATGTTCAACTCAAATGCTGTATAACTCAGTTCCAAAGCCTCATGTTTGTAAGTGTTTCTCTGTTCACCTTGGTAAAGGTTCCACTAATATAATCTGCAGCTTCTCTTCCTAACTTCATTGCATCTTCAACAGTAGAAACACCAAACTGTACCATCACAGAATCAGTGTCCCCGTAAATTACCTGCGAAGTCACCAAATTTGCTGTATCAGTATCAGAAAATGAGTGAAAGGCATCTTCAAACCCAAAAAATAAGCAAGCAAGAAAGCTTGCTGATGAAAAACTGATTACATTGCTAATACCTAAACTTCCAAAAAATTGAACATGGGAGGGCAAGATATCATGTGAATAAGATCTCGAGCAATGCCTGTGGTCCTTGAGTGCACGGTGAAGCTCTAATTCAGTGTCACTATGCTGATGTCTAGCTAATGGAATCAAATTTACGTGTGCCCAATGTATAGTGTCAATTTTTAGATGGTGGTTTGCATGGGTTGAACTTTTTATATATGTATTGGGTTGCTTTTCAGTTGATGTCCCTAGAACATCAGATATCATAGGGCTGCAATACTCATAGATCAATCATGAAGATACAAGGTATCACATAGTACAAGGGCAAAAGCTGAAGTCTTGAACTCTGTGAGATCAAGCAGAAAAAATTAACTGGGAATCTAACGGATTTGTATAAGAACAATGCAACACTACTTTACCTCTGCATTATGCTCATAACCTCCTACTGTTGTGAATTTATCTTCAACAAGCTTTTTTGTATGCTCAATCATTTGTCGTCCTGTGTGACCAAAATGCTTCAGTGCAAGAAACTCGACATCGAAATTGCTAGCAAACCATACAATGAATTTCTTAATTATGTTAAGTGAAACTAAGGCTTACCATAGCTGGTCACACTTGAAGAAATCTCTAAGCAAGGTAACTGACCAACAGTTGCTCCAGTGAAACCATAAACTGAGTTTGCACTTATCTGAAACATAAGCAATTCAACAATGTCATTATTCAAGTAGCTCAAATTTGAATCGATGTTTTGATGGAATAAAGGGTGAAGATATGGAAGTACTTTCAGTGCAAGCTGACGACCATCAAGAACAGCCCTTTCAAGTGGGTCCTTTGCTTCCTGAACAAATAATTGGCGATTTTAACATGGGACAAAGACTTAGAACTGCATGAATATCTAGCTTTTGCACAAGTGGAAGATCTTTAATACTGCCTCCGTTCTAAATTATAGGTCGTTTTGGATTTTCTAGGTACATAGCTAGCTATGCACCTAGATATACGCTATCTCTAGACACATAGTAAAAAACTATGTACCTAGAAAAGCCAAGAGGACTTACAATTTGTCTAGAAAAGCCAAAACGACTTACAATTTAGAATGGAGGGAGTACAATTTTCTTACAGATGCATTGAGAAAAATACCTTTAAATCTGCTTTGGCTCTTTTCCGAGCTGCTAATAATTCTTCAAGGATCTCGGGAAGTATACCCTGATATTGTTTTCATAATCTTGGTTAGAAAACACATCTTCTGTCCAGAATCTATTATCAAGACAGGATGCAATTACCTTCTGTAGTTCTGGTTTCACAAATATTTCACCAGATGGGGTTTTATTGAGGCTTTCCGGAGGTAAGTTGAGTTTACGGGCATCCTCAGGGGGCACCTTCAAAATTAAATAAAAACTAGTAATTTGTCATCCATTTTAGAGACCAAAGGTCCTTTTTAGAGCATGCAGCAATAATTATAGCTATATAAGCACCAGGAAAATTACCAAGGTACAGTAGCAAAGGTTATATGCCATCATGATGGATGGATACAGAGAAGCAAAGTCCAAAGTTGCGATGGGCTTCTCATAAAATCCAGCCCTTGCCTCCAAAACCTAAAAATTGCAGGGGACATAGATTACAGCAAATCCTTATAGTACAAAGGAAATAAAACTAAATTGTTCATTGCATGATCAATTCAGAAGGTGGTGGGGAAACTGATGAAAATTTCTTGCTTCCCCGATGGAAAGATTGCTGGCATACACAAAAGCATGTTTCTAGAGTGGAAAACCCTGCATATGTATTTCACTTCCAAATGCATCAAGAACAAATTTGCAATAAGTGTGGATATCTTAACTAGTCATTTAGATTATTTTTTTTAGCTTGGAATGACAAATATCTATACCCTCATTTCAAGGCAAGCAATGCAAAGATAGTTTCAGTGTGCAGAGCAAACTAAAAAGTTTGTAATAGACAAAAAGAAATATCCTAATAACTGCAATAGCTGTGGACAGGAAATGACAAATAGGCTACAAGTGTGCAGATAATGTCCTTAAACTTACAGTTGCACCCTCAAATGTATCTTGCCCGGACCCTTGACCCTTGATATTTGGTATAACAAGGTTTTTCTGTTTTGCTTTCCTGAGTAGTTGCGAGAGGACCTGTGGTACAAATGAAACTATTTTTAGGGTACTAGAATGTGATACTTTCAATAGCATGATTGGCTTGTTCTCACCTTAATACTTTGTCCCCTCGAAAGTAGAAACGAAATGGGAACACCAGTGACCCTTGCCATTTCCACATAGTTGTAGATATACATCAATTTATCTAACAGTCTTTGAGGAAGATAAGCATCCTGTTTTTACAAAGGCAAAAGTTAAAAATGGTTTATGTAGGCTCCAAGAAAAATGCTACAAATCAGCTTACACATTTTTCTCGTGAGAGAGAAATCAGCTGATACAGTGAAATCAATAATGGCACTGTTTCATGCTAGCTTGTAAATAGCTGTTGGCAAACTACTGGCCAGTAGGAAATTGAAAAGAAAACACACAAATATACTGTAACTATTTTCCAAAGCCCTAGTGTTGCTGAGAAATTACCAAAATGCAAAATTGGTGCTCAAACATTGACATTGTACTTGGTAATGTTAAAAGTGATGTGTAGAGCAATATTTATTTGGAAAAATTGGTCCAAATGCTTCTGGGGCGCCACTTTAAAGCTCCATCAGCAATAATAACAAAGTGGCCACAACTTACCAACATACTCTTTGTAAAACATCACCAGTTCAGTAACAATTAAAACAAAAGGGTGTATTTAGCTTCCCTAGATTAGCTCTTTATCCCACCTCGGGCTTCCTTCTTTGTGAAACTACTTTTGTACAGTGTTGTCATTTTATTTTATTTTATTGATTAATAAACCAAACAGTGGGGCCCTCCCCTGCTGTATTTTCTCTCAAAAAAAACAATTAAAACAAAAAGGGTGTATTTAGTTGACCTTTAAGCAATAAACTGCAAGTCGCCTTCGTGTCTCTGAGTTTCCATTTTGAAGATCAGATATAATCGAATGATGAACATCTTCTTTCTGCTCAAAAAGTCAATAATTAGGAAAGAAAAGGAAAGAGTTCTCAAGAGAAGGAAAGAATATTAGAATCAATCATTGTTAGTAAATAGTAGCAAAAATCATATGGATACCAAAAAAATCCATCTACATAGGTAATTTTGCAAAGAACACCAATTTTCTAGAAGACTGAAGACATGCCATGCAATCAGAAATATAGAGTCAACACCACCAACAGCAACAATAAGAAAGACAGCAAAGTCTTTTATCCCAAGCCAAAACTAACACTGATCAAACACAAAAAATACTTCAGACAGAAAGGCATCAAAATGATTACGAGTACAATGACTGAAAGCAACATAGAGCACTTGAAATGTTTGAACTTACTTGCTCCCCAAGAAAGTGTGCCGATACAGAGTTCAATGAATAAGAACTCAGCTTGTAATCCCGTTGCATAGCCTGCATCATATCCAGGTAGTGAAGATAAAGAAACATATGAAATAATCTCATGAAAACAGCAAACACTGATTTAATTGCCAAGCAAAAGTAGATCACAACCTGCAGGAGATCAAATTGCACTCTTCCTTCAATAGTAACATCCTTACTTTCACGCACACCATATTGCCTGGATAAGTACAACGACCTCATCAGTATTTTCTTTTTACGTAAAAACAACTTGAAAAATCTTTCATTTTCATTTCTATTTTTACATGATGACTTTCATTTCCAATTGTAACTTGCAAGTCGAGAAAGTCCAAAGCATTAACATTCATTAAATAAGTGACAAAAATGGAAGGAATTGCGACATGTAAACTGTAAAGAGTTGGGAACTGAGGATTGTGAAAACCCTGGACATGACGTAGATCCAGAGGAGCCTAAAGCTCTCTATGGATCACAAATTTCAAACATGTTTGTGCTAAGAGACAGAAATACAGTGGTATCATGATGCAGGAAATATGACTAACCATAGAAACTGTGAATTAAATGTATGAAATATGAACACACTACAGCTCATTATAGGGTACCATAACTTCTAAAAAAATAAGCGACTTTTCCCCTGTATGTTTGTGGAATGATTTTCTATTATTGGGCTAACCCTAGAAGGGTAGCTATATAGGTAACCATACATGGGCCACATGGGCCTTAGCCTCATGGGCCTAATACACACACAATCCAACACCCCCCCCCCCCCCCCGCAGTCTGAACTACCGGCGCAGCGGAGTTCCAGGCTGAGCAAGAAGAACACACACAGCCCCCCCACAGACGCAACTAGCCACTGGTGATGTTGAGGCTGGAGCGAAACTCGGTGAAGGTCGAGGTCGGGAGGCCTTTGGTGAAGATGTCCGCGAACTGGGAGGTAGTCGGAACGTGAAGGACCCGCACCTCGCCCATGGCCACCCGATCACGGACAAAGTGTAGGTCGATCTCCACATGCTTCGTCCGCTGGTGCTGGATGGGGTTGGTGGAGAGGTAGACCGCACTGACATTGTCGCAGTAGATCAGTGCGCTCCGGGAGGGCGTAGTGTGCAGCTCAGCGAGAAGCTGCCGGAGCCAGGAGGCCTCAGCCACGCCGTTAGCGACAGCGCGGTACTCCGCCTCGGCACTGGACCGGGAGACCACAGGCTGGCGCTTAGACGACCAGGACACCAGGTTGCCGCCCAAGAAGACGGCGCAGCCGGAGGTGGAGCGGCGAGTGTCCGGGCACCCCGCCCAGTCAGCGTCAGTGTAGACGACGAGGTCGGTAGAGGAGGCCCGGTGGAGGAGAAGGCCGTAGTCGAGCGTGCCCCGGAGGTAGCAGAGAAGACGCTTGAGAGCCGTGAGGTGAGGCTCCCGGGGATCATGCATGTGAAGGCAGACCTGCTGAACTGCATAGCTGATGTCCGGCCGGGTGAAGGTGAGGTACTGAAGTGCCCCGGCGAGACTCCTGTATGCAGTGGGGTCGGACACTGGGGGGCCTTCAGCCTCGGACAGCTTGCCCTGAGTATCGACCGGAGTGGAGCAGGGGTTGCAGTCAGTCATCCCAGCCCGCTACAGGATATCCCGAGTATACTGCCGCTGGTGAAGAAGTAACCCGGCAGGACGGTGCTCAACAGTGACCCCAAGGTGCTGAAGAGCGGCAATGATCCGGCGGAGAAGTAGCTCACTGGAGGCTGTGAGGACAATGTCATCAACATAGAGCAGCAAATACGCAGTGTCAGCCCCACGGTGGTAGACGAACAGTGATGTATCAGACTTGGCCTCCACGAACCCCAGTGTCAGCAAGAAAGCGGCAAACCGGTGGTTCCACGCCCGGGGTGCCTGCTTGAGGCCGTAGAGAGACCTGCTGAGCCGGCAGACCATGTCAGGACGGGAGGAGTCGACGAACCCCGCCGACTGACTGCAGTACACTGTCTTGGTGAGAAGGTTGTGCAGAAATGCATTCTTGACATCCAGCTGATGGACGGGCCATGAACGAGCAAGCGCCAATGAGAGCACGGCACGGACGGTGGCCGGCTTGACCACCGGGCTAAAAGTCTCATCATAGTCGACTCCCGGACGCTGAGTGAAACCTCGAAGAACCCATCGAGCCTTGTAGCGCTCGAGAGTGCCATCAGCCCGACGCTTGTGGGTCCAGATCCACTTGCCGGTGACGACGTTGGAGCCCGGCGGGGCACCAACTCCCACGTCTGGTTGGCGAGTAGCACGGCGTACTCCTCTTCCATCGCGCGGCGCCAGTGAGGATCCAACAGGGCATCACAGACGGAAGAGGGTACCGGGGAGACCAGCGCGTCGCCGGTCGAAGCCTCAAGGGCACGAGATGGCAGTGTGCCAGCCACGTGCCGTGTCACCATCGGGTGAACATGCCGCGGGTGTCGGTGAAGAAGCGGCGGGTGGTAGATCGGTGGTGCACCACGGGCCAGCGGGGACTGCGGCGGTGGTGTCGGCGTCCCCGGCGGAGAGGGAACCTCGAGTGGTGGCGGCCGCGGCCTGCGCTGGTACACCCGTACCGGCGCGGCAAACCTCGACGGAGGTGCCGGGGTAGGTGCCGGTGCAGGATCCGGCGACGGCGACCGGCACGGCTCCCCCGGGGCAGAAGCGGGGGACGAAGGCCCCAAATCTGTGCCAGCCGGAGAGGGCAGGGCTGCGCCAGAGGACGATGGGCCCGGACCCACCGGGGAGCCGGGACAGGAGGCCAGCACGGAGCTCGGCGAAGCGGTACCTGCAGGAGACCATGAAAAAGGTGGCTGGACCACCGTGTCAGCGGGAAAAAGGGAGGGTGGGTCAGGAACCGGAGGGGTGGTGGTGCTGGAGAAGGGAAAGACGGACTCATCGAACACCACATGGCGAGAGATGAGGACCCGTCGGGAGGTAAGGTCAAAGCATTGGTAACCCTTGTGATCCGGGGAATACCCGAGGAAGACACAAAGAGTGGAACGGGGGTCTAGCTTATGGGAAGAAGTGGCAGCGGTGTTGGGGTAACACGCACACCCAAACACGCGGAGGTGATCGTACCGAGGAGGGGTACCGAAGAGAGCGTGGTGTGGCGTGGGAGCGGGACAGGCAGCAGAAGGAAGACGGTTGAGGAGGTAGGTGGAGGTGTGCAAGCCCTCAGCCCAGAAGCGAGCAGGAAGAGAGGCCTGAAACAGAAGGGTGCGCACGGTGTCGTTGGTGGTGCGAATCATCCGCTCAGCCTTGCCATTTTGCGAAGAGGTATATAGACAAGACATGCGCAACTGAATACCGTGAGAGAGAAAGAATGCTCGGGAGGTGGAGTTATCAAACTCGCGACCATTGTCACACTGGACGGCCTTGATGGTGAGGCCGAACTGTGTGGACACTCAAGTAAAGAAGTGAAGGAGCGTGGGAAAAGTATCTGACTTCGCACGGAGGGGAAAAATCCACGAATAATGCGAAAAATCATCAACCACCACAAGATAGTACTTATAACCAGAAAGACTGATAACAGAAGATGTCCATAGGTCGCAATGTACAAGATCAAAAATACGGGCCGCATGGGAAGTAGAACTATGAAACGGAAGACGAACATATCGGCCCAATTGGCACGCATGACACAGTTGCTCATCAGGAGCCCGAGTACATGGAAGACCGGAACTACGACTGAGCTGCATCAGGGCGTCACGTCCAGGATGGCCGAGGCGCCGGTGCCAAGTAGTAGAGGAAGAAGAAACGGCGAAGGCAGCTGACAAAACGGACGGCGAAGAAGACGAAGTAGCCGTCGGGAAGCGAAGGGTGTAAAGGGGCCCGGAGCTGTCACATCAGAGCAGAGGACGCCGGGAAGCCAAATCCTTTACAGTAAGACCAGAAGAGTCAAATTCCACAGAACAGGAATTGTCAGCTGTAAAACGACGAATAGAAAGAAGGTTGTGAATCATAGAAGGGGCAACAAGAACATCAGGAAGACGGAAGGAGCCATGAGTACCGGCGGTACCCACAGACGTGACTGGAAGACACGAACCATTTGCGACCATAATGGACGAAGGAAGAGAGGAAGAGGGAGAGTGGAGCGACGAAAGTATACCAGCATCAGGGGTGGTGTGGTAGGTGGCTCCCGAATCAGCGATCCACTCGGGTCCGACCGGAGGTGTCAGGCCCATGGTGCTGAACGAGCGAGCCAGAGCCGCCTGGTCCCAGCCGGTAACCCGAGGTAGGGTCCCGGAGGGTGGAGCCCACGGCGTAGCAGGGAAGGCGCCGGGAGGAGCACCAGGTGGAGCACCGGTGAGCATGGCCGCCGGTGAACGAGGGACGCCCCCGGGAGCGTGGTAGGGCCACATGGAGATGCGCCCGGACCACAGGTTCTGGAAGGAAGGCCATGGTGCCCCCCCTGCGGCCCACCCGGTGCCTGAGCCTGAGACCACCCCGACCGCCCCCGCGACCCCCTCCACGGCGACGACGACCGCCACGACCCCCCCACCTCCGCTTGGCCTGGAGGGAGGGGGACCCAGGAGAGACTGTGGCGGTGGAGCGGACGACCATGGAGCAGACGGACGCGGCGGAGTAGCAGCCAGAGCCGTCGAGGAAGACGAGGACCCCGGAGAAGAGGTTGACCCTGGCGGGAGGCCCTGCGTGAGCTCCTCCATGACGAGATCGTCACGGACCTCGAGGAAGGTAGGGAAGGGCCTCTGACGGGTGATCCACGTCCGGAGGTGGGGCATAGCGGTCGCTGAGCCCGCGGAGAACGTTGAGGACCAAGATGCGATCCTCCACGGGCCAGCCGAGGTCGCCAAGGGAATCGGCCATGGCCTTCATCCGACGGCAGAACTCGCCAACGGAGAGGTCACCTTGGACGAAGGTGCGGAAGCTCGCGTCGAGGCGCAGAGCCCGGGCCTCGGCGTTGCCCAGGAACTGTCCCTCAAGGGCAAGCCACGACCGACACGCGTCAGGGGAGGTGCGGACGAGGTCGTGGAGGTCCAGAGAGATCGTCCCCAGGATCCAGGAGAGGACGATGCTGTCGAGACGGAGCCACGACGGTGTCTGGGCGGCGACCGAGGCATCGACAAGGACGTGATCGTCGAGGGCATAGCGGCAGAGAGTGAGAAGCACCAGATCCCGCCAGCGGGCGTAGGAGGGCGACTCCGGCTCGAGGACGACCGGAACGAGGCGAATGTTCTGGCCCCCCCGGCCTGGTAGTGCAGCTGAGCCACGAGCGGGTCGGTCGGGTCATGCCAGAGGACGGCAGTGTGTGACACGCGGCGTCCCGGCGAGGCAGAGGAGGTGGCTCCAGCGTCCGAGCCCGCGGGAGAGGCGAGGAGCTGCTCGGCCTCGGCGGTCTGGCGGGCCAGGGCGTCGGCCGCGTCGCGCTCGCGTTCCCACACGAGGGCAGCAGCGCGCACACGAGCCTGGCCCTCCGCGGCGGCCGCGCGGGCAGCGACGAGAGTTGCGGCGAGGGTGGAGTTCGGTCCAGTCAGGCCGAGAGGGAGACCCCCAGGAAGGGCCGACTGGAGACCTGCAGCGGCAGCCTCATGCAGCGGAGGCTGGGCACCCTCGGGCAGCGGCTGCTGGAGCAGTGGCGGATGGAGGCCTGCTATTGCCGCTCGGCCCTCAGGCAGCGGCTGCTGGAGTGGCTGGACACCCGCCCGGCCTTCAGGCAGCGGTTGTTGGTGTAGCAGCGGCTGGAGGCCTGCATCCGCGCCCTCCATGGTTGCCCCCCCCCCCCCCGCGCCGGGACTGGAGACAGCGGCAAGGGCATGGGCAGCACTGGGGGCGGCGCCTGGGTGGGGTGCGGTCTCGGGGTGCAGCTCAGCGCCGTGCACGGCACCAGGGGCGGCGCGGCTCCGTGTGCGGCACCGAGGGGCGCGGCCCCGTGCACGACACCGAGGGGAAGGGGCGCGCGCTGCTGGAGGGGAAGCAGAGGCTGTTGCGGCTGCTGGGGAAGAGGTGCAGCAGCCAGCGGCTGGAGTGGATGGGCGCCGGCGGCCTGGGCGGCGCCCAAAGCAGGGGCGGCGCCGCCTGGAGGAGGGCGGGCTGGGGAGGTGCCTGGAGAAGGAGCAGCGAGGACCTGAGCCCAGGAGGAAGAAGAAAGGGGAGGAAAATAGCTATAGAGGGAGGGAGGAGGTGGGGGAGCGCCGGCCATGGTACCTGGGCCGGCGGCGGCGGCCTCCAGGACCTGGCGGCGGGCAGGAGGTGGTGGGGAGAGGAGAACCTAACCCTAGGCTGCTGATACCATGTTTGTGGAATGATTTTCTATTATTGGGCTAACCTTAGAAGGGTAGCTATATAGGTAACCATACATGGGCCACATGGGCCTTAGCCTCATGGGCCTAATACACACACAATCCAACACTGTAAGACAAATGAACAAGATTTGTATGGCAGCTAACTCAGAATCAGAATAATAGATGCATCGCTAGAATCAAATAAAGCAAAAAAAATGAAAACATGAGATGCACATGCAAGCAGACAATAAAACTAAGCAGCATAGTGCTTCAATGATATGCTAGCACCCCCCCACCCCACACACACAACCCACCCGACAAACACAAAGGAAATTGTATAAATATGTGACTATAAAGGGACTACAGAATATATAACAAATATTTTATTGAGTAAGACAATTGGATGATAAAGGCAAAGTAATATATATTAAATGCATAGAGGAGAGAGTTACAAGAAGTGACCTCGAAGAAAAGGTCGTATCGCGGACACGAACGCGACTATTTCTGATTCGGCCAAGTATTGGAAACTCCGCTATCTTGAGAACCTCAGCCCTCTGCAAATGTGTAATCAAATTGTACTAAATATGGCTGATTGTCAAGTTGAGAATCTGAATACTCTACAGACGTTATTGTACCTCAATAAGATAGGGCATGTCAAATTTGCAAATATTGTATCCAATTATGATATCCGGATCCACTTCACGTATGAAATCCTGCAAATTATTTCCAAATAACAATCAGATTATCTTTCAGTTAAGTCCTTTGTCTACAATCAGAAACTGTATTTAACTTCTCTCCTTTTGAGGAAGAAGTGTGATTTCACTTTTTTTCTTTTGATGGGCAATGATATTTAGTTTTAGCAAAAAAAAATGTTAACTGCATATAGCAAGTGAAAAGGTAACCAAATACAAAATGTAGATACAAAAGGCAAAGAGAATGAAACCAACACAGGGACATGAAGAAAACATCATGGATAAAGGCACTATAAATTCGTTTTCAGAAAATATAAAGGCATCACGTTCAACTGAATTTGACAGCTCCAAATACAGCAGCACATACCCTCCATGCAAGTAGAATGTCTCTCTCTGTATCAAATGACATAACATCGACTCCCACAATGGGAGAGCATGATTTAAGAGTCATGACATTCCGTACAAAAGGTTGGCCTTCTCCTTGATGTGTAACCAAGTTAGCTATCTATTTAAATTCAAAGGGGTAAGTCAATAAATTGTAAACATAAAGACCTGTATTCAAACTAAATGGTACCAAGTATCAGATACATGAATAATGAACTCAACCTGAATAACAGGATCATGAGTTGGTTCTGGGAAATGACCTTTGCGACCAGCACATTCAATATCAAAACTTAATATGCGAAATGGGGCCATCTTAGAATATTCTCCTTCAGCAGCATGGCTTACCAGATCTGAGTATCTGTTAGTTGTGTTAAGAATAGACATAACTGAACAACATTACAGTTTAGTAAATAGATGAAGCATTCAATTAAGTATAGAAGGATACAGGCAATCTAGCTCTAGCTGACAATAGGACATGACACGGGCTGCTTTCCTGTATTTCCCAGCAGGAAGTTCAATCCAGTTGCCACCAACAATATTGCAATCAATCATGAATCGAAGGGCAAAAAGAATGTTGCTTTCATATGTCAGGAAACTCTTTGAACCAAGGCCTTCAATTGTTATGCCCCTTTCCAGAATACCTATAATGTGCAAACATATGGCATTTAAGCCACCAAAGAGGGGGAAAAAGCGGCTAGTAACTTGGATGATCAGAGGAATAAAGTAAAGATCATAACATTGCATGATAATACATTGACATGGAACAAAAAAATATTATGTAGGTTATCCATTAAATAAAGAAAAGATAGTAAGGTCAATCTACAAGACTTAGCAATAATTGATGTATCGTGTCTTAAGGGTGCCACTAACCACGACAGCTAGCAACCATGGTAGGCAAAGCGACTACTATCTTGAGGAAAGGCTGAGATTGCTGTGTTTGGTAATGCATAATTGTCTGCTTCTGCACAAGCTCAACTCTCTTCACGAATCTTGGAACATTGCTGCTTCTATTTGACTCCTTCATCCTCCCCTGTAGTACAGTTTGAACAAACCATAAGGAAACTATGTACTGCCAAAGTACTATGTTTCCTTAGAAGCTCAGTTAGGTATGATTGTAAGTACAAACCTCTAGTGTTTGGTGAAAGCGCGATATATCATCAGGACCCATCCCTGAAGGACAGCCAATATAGAAATATGGCTCAAATCCATGCACCTGACAGCATATGCTGTGACCTACAAATGTTACAGGGATAGCATCAGAGGTCAGCAAAAACCATATGGCATTAATAATTCTTTACTGAGAGATAATAGACTCAAGATATTACCTTCTCTTGTAACACCAAAAATCCTGAGTATGGCTGCCGAACCAGATGAGTTGGGGAGCAATTCTTTGTGGCTCTCACCAATAACATAATCTATTTCCAACTGCTGAAAAGCTAGAATATCCAATACAAACAGAAGAGTAGCAAATGTAAGATGAAGCCAAATATTCTGAATATATGTTCATACAAATTCAAATTAAAACAAAACTAGGTGACTATCTATTTAATAAGCAAGAAACATTGAATCTGAATGAGCATTGAACATGTACAAGAGGACTGTTAAGCAAGTCCTGACTCCTGAGTTCAAACTTTTAAAGCTCATAACTCATAAGTACAAAAGTGTATAAATATATATAAATATAAATGTGCGTTCGATAGAAAATAGGTTCACTTCATAAATTAATTCAGAAACACCAACATTTGGAAAACTGCTAAGTGATTTTACGATCTTCTCTATCATAGTTGATTATAATATCCATCTCAGATTGGCACGTGATACAAGCAGAATTTTGAACTAGGACTATGAAATTGTACATGACAAAAATTAGAGGTCTATGAGATAATTCTAGGAAGTAGGAAGGTGGGAGTGCCCATCTTTAAAAGTTAAAACCCTTAACCCTTGATTGGAAATTTACATCTATGATTCATCCATTGCAGCTAGTTGCATTACTCATAATTAGAAAAACAGTCACAGTTTTAAAGTGCACCAGACACTGAAAAGGTGCCTTTCTTCCTGTCCTAAAACTGCCCAGTGATCCAAAAATGGCGAACAATAAACTTCACTAGTCAACCTGATATACAAACGCACATACTAGTCCAAAATAATAATTGCTCGTTTTTACCCAAAATTTCACCGAAGGACCATGGTCCCAAGTTCCTGAACACTACAAATCCCAAGAGAAACCACATATCTGAACAAAAATTTGCCGAGCCCCAGACCACAGTAAGGCAACTTGACTAACACAGCATTACCAAAAATATGAGAGCCCTATCCAATGACAGTTGGTTGATAGCAAATCATTCTCAATCCGCCATAGCAGTACTGAATCCAAATCCAAACCCCAACTCACTCCCCACGCAGTCTGCCAGACCACCAACCAACCCATCTCGGGACACTGAATCCATTAAGACTCGGATCAGGAGGGTGAGCGCCGGGAGAGAGAAAAGGGAGGCCGGGTAGTACCGACGGCGCGGGAGCAACCGGCGGCGAGGTCTGCGGGGAGTGCGGGGCGCTTCCACCGCGCGAGGCGGGACGCAAGGGCCTCGTCGCGCTGGAGCATCAGCAGCGCCGCCTCGTCCTCCGCCAGGATGGACTCATCCAGGAACACGTCCTCGTCCATCATGTCCTCCTCCTCCGCGGCGGCCGCGCCCGCCGAGGGAGGAGGCTGCGGCGTGCCGGGGCTGGGGTTGGCCCTCTTCGCCGCCGCCCCGGAGGGAGCGGGGGGTGGGGGACCCCGCCGCTTGCCGCCACGTCCGCCTGAGCTCATCGCCGGATTGGGGGACGGGAGGGGGAGGGGGAGGCGGGAAGTGCGGAGACTGAAATTGGGGTTCCCGCCATTGCTGGGAAGGTAGGGTTTAAGACGAGAGGCTTTTACCTGTGTATCCTTAAAAAAGACGTCACACTCCTGCGTACTCCTTAAAAGTTGGTCGTCACCTATATACCCTCGCTCGAACTTTTCTTTTCCCTCACGCCATTCCGTCAGCATTTGCTCCTAACGGTGAGTAACGGCTCTGGAGAATGACTCAGTTGCCCTTGGGCTTGTATGGGTGTCTGAACTTTTTCGTTTCCCCTGTGCCATTACCAAACCAATTGGCTTTGGCGCCAGAGACGCCGCTGTTGGTGCCAAAGAGACGCCGCGGTGTGTACGAACAGGGCCTATGACTTCGAGGGGCCCAAATACTCTATCAGCTACCAGTCATTAGTACTGTAGGTTTTTTTTTATCAGGCTTACGTAAAACTAGTACTACTAGTGACTAGTACCAGCTACGCCTAGTAGGGGCAGATACTTACATACTCGGCCTTGTTTAGTTCCTCAACTTGAAGTGTGCAAAGTTGGTAAAATACACTGTAGCGCCATTGTAACATTTTGTTTATATTTGATAAAAATTGTCCAAACATTGACTAATTAGGCTCAAAACGTTCGTCTCGCAAAGTATAACTAAACTGTGCAATTAATTTTTGATTTCATCTAGTATAACCAAACTGTGCAATTATTTTTTGATTTCATCTACATTTAGTACTCCATGCATATGCCGCCATTTTGATGTGATGGAGAATCTTCTTTTTGCATAGTAAATTTAGACCTAAAATCTGAGAACTAAACATGGCTCCATATGAGTCAGTACAAACCAGGACCTGTACGCGTAGAGCTGGTGACTACTTTACCTAATGCTTAATTTGGGTCTGTCTAATGCTTAATTGAATATATAGATAAAAATATTAATGCTCATGATATCAAACAAGCATATTATGAAAAATAGAAAAAACTAGAATTCCACTACCTTTGTTCACAAATAAATGCAATTCTCGCATTTAGAGAAGTCAAACGATTTTAACTTTAACTAAAATTATATAAAAATATACTTGTACTCATAAAACAAAATAAGTACCATTAGATCCGTTATAAAATATATTTTTATAATAAATTTAGTTGGAGACATAAATACTAAAATAGATAGTACTATGAAAATATCAGTTGGAATTTAAAATTTCTACAGATTAAAAGGGTGACCTACTTATTCTGTAGCATCGCTTATGTAATTGTTCTCTGTAACTGTTTTGACTGAACTGAGTGCTATTTGAGTGATTCTCCATCTAGTAAAAACTATCTGATCTAATGTATCTATAAAATACTAATCTTCCTTTGGTAAATACGATATAGGTACCCTGATAGGTCACTATATAGGTACCTTGATAGGTCAATAAAAAAGTATAAAATATTACTAAATAAACTTAAATTACAGATAAAAGGTAAAGAGCAAATAATGGGGAGAGACTAAGAGAGAGGCTCGGGTGAGACTGAAGGAGATGCAGCCTAAGAGCGAGACTAATAATTTCGCCAGCTGAAGGTTGTAACACAGTGCCATGTCATATACAGCCAGCAATAAAGTCAACTAGTACTATAGGTTGGCTGTTTGAATAGCTCTACTAGCCTGATAATTATTTAATCTTTTTATTGTACGCTGCACCGGATTGGATAAGAGAAAGCAAAGGGGCTTTTTTTCTTGTAACATGTGCTGCAGCCGGCGAAGAGCTTAACGCCCGCTCCACCTTCTCTCTTCTGACATGGCTGCTTTTATATGACGTGGATGTCATTTCGCCGGCTGAAAAACGCTTAGTATACTTGCTCTGATATGTCAGTGACCCAGAGGGCAAGGAGGACATTTTTCCAGCCCAGTCCCACATGTCAGAGCCGCCAAACGGCCAAAATCTAACAGAATGCCGACGGAATGGCGTGAGGAAAAAGAAAAGTTCGAGCGAGGGCACGTAGGTGACGACCAACTTTTGAAGGGTACACAGGAGTGTGACATCTTTTTTAAGGGTACACAGGTAAAAGCCTCTTAATACGAGAGGGGAGGAGATAAAGAAATACGCCTCCCCTATAATGGTTACAGCAATCGTATGGATGTTAACTTGGTGGTATTTGCAAGTTCAAAAAAAACTTAGGCTGGGGTGGTAGGGAATGGTGACCAGGAATAATTCCAACCTGGAATGTTGTGTTAATTTATACTATATTTGCTCACTTGGAATAAATCCTAGGGGAACTAGGGCTAAATGAATGGCCCTTAGTCATATTTCATGGGCATCTTGCAGGTGTTTGGTTCCTAGTTGTAGTGGGACAGTACCCAGGGATGAAACTGACTTTCTTTCGGGTTTGGTTGAAGGAGATACGACGGTTTCTGTTTTTTCTTTTGAGAGCAAAAGATTTGGCATGGCAAATCTGACATGTAGGGTCCACCTGTTCATGGGCTCATTCATCCCACCTCGTCTCTCACTGTTCCCTCCTATAAGGAGACGGGAGGATCCCTAGAGGGATATCTCTCATCCCACTCAACTCTAAACCAAAACCTAGACCGCCGCTTCTCATCCCTCGTGGTCCCATGAACAAACACACAATAAAATCTTCGCTTTAATTTTGACTATCTCCTATAGTACTAGTCTTATGACCTTATCATATAGAATTGTTATATAGGGGAGCCAAGCTTTTTTTTCTAACTTGAGTCCCCAGTAGCTCTTCTATTTTTTTAATGTCCACCATCGTCTTCGTCATCTTTCCTTAAACAAACAGAAGTTGTATCTCCAACAATAGGTTAGACTCATCCCAACCATTACTCATCGGACATTCTTCTTCCACATTACCGGCAATATTGGAGAGTGAGGAGGCGAAGGAGGGGGAACGACTGAAGGGCTACTTTGCAGTAAAGATATTGAAGCAAGTGTGTGGACGCTTGAGTGTGAACAACAAACCCTCGCGTTGTCGAACTAGAGCATTGCCTCATATGTGAAGCGAGCGAGTATCTACGTCTTCCACTCCAGACAAAAGTCCTTGAGTGACGACCCCAATGCTGATGGTGCATCGCCATTGAGAGGAGGCTAGGATAGCATCTATCCAATAATCTAAAAGGATCTATTTCGGTAGCCCCATTACCAAATTTAGTAGTGTTTGTTCGTTTGATCCCAAACCAAAGGAACTCGAGGAGATTAAATCCCATTTATGTCAAAATCTCTCTTAACCCCTCAAATCTTTTTTATTTTGAAATCAAATGAACAAGGCATTATTTGGGGAGTTTTATTAGGGAGCTGCTGGAAATGCTTTTAGTTAAGCCATTGATAAAAAAAATAAACACGTAAAATATGAATCCTTTTTTTGTGAAAGAAATATAAATCCTATTTGAATTTTAATATGTGAATCTGGCGTTGGGGCTTTCCATGACATATTATTATTGTCACCATATTTCGTACTCTCTCCATTTATTTTTACAAGGCTTATTAAAATTTGGAGAAATGTACTCCGACCATCGATTTTTTACTGTTGCAAACATAATCGATATATGAAATTGGAGAATAGTCGGTTAGAATTTATGAAATTTACACCCCGTTTTAATCATAATACAACCTATAGTTGAAGTGGAGAGAGTATTTTTTTTACCTTCCGGTTTTATTTAGCGAGGTGACATGAACCAATGGGCCAAGCGGGCTGGACTCATACTTGTTTCGGCACTGCCAGCACCTGGACGTCTGGACACCCGCGACTGCTGTTTTCGCACATCCACACATGGGCCCGCGTCGCCCTGACAGGGACCGCTCGCGCCCCCTCCCACTTCCCACACGCATCTCATATGCAACATCTGATCTACTTTTAAAACATCCAGTTGCAGCACTTGCAACATACAAAAAAGATAGATGAAACACTTGAAACATGCATCTGAAATACTTGAAAAAACACTTGAAAAACATTGCAAACATACACAACATCCAAATAAAACACTTGCAACATATGTGTGAAACATATGCAACATCCAGATAAACACA
Organism: Saccharum spontaneum; assembly: GCA_022457205.1. Taxonomy (NCBI): domain Eukaryota; kingdom Viridiplantae; phylum Streptophyta; class Magnoliopsida; order Poales; family Poaceae; genus Saccharum; species Saccharum spontaneum. The sequence continues at coordinate 18,878,830 of CM039597.1, forward strand.
CTTGCAACATACGTCTGGAAACAGATGAAACATTGGGGACAGACGCTTGCAACATACGTGTACAACAATTGCAACATATGCAACATCCCGATCTACTTTTGCAACATCCGTACGAAACACTCACAACATATCTCTAAAATATCTGAAACATTTAAAATGTACGCTTCAAACATGCATTGTATCCCAGTACGGTCTCATCCGCCGTTTGCATCGGGGCGCCGCACACTACAACATGACCCACTTTTCCCTACACTTATGTGTTGGTAAATTTAGGGTTTTGACAACACATTGTGTGTTGGCAATTGTATAACCTTTTAGCGTCACACAAACTGTCACCAAAAGTACAGTAAGGCTACACTCTAAATGTCGGCATTTCTCCTTCCAACCAAAAAAGCGTCGGCGAAAGTTTTTAGACAAAACAAGTGTTTTTGTAGCCTAAACAAATCACTGTCCAACTGGCAGGAGGCGAGGCCGAAGAGCTTCCGCTCCAAGGCCCGGAGCTTCTCCTTGCGCTGGTGGCACACCTGGTGGCATCGTCGGGCGTGAGCACGCGCGCAGCGGCCTCAGTGGCTAGCTGGCGGACGCAACGTGGGCGTGGCGGTGCCCGCGCCGTCAGGCAGAGCGAGCGACAGAGCAAGCAGCAGGAGCGGCGGAGTAGAAGCAGCATGGGGTGACCGTCGACGACGAAGTAGAGCAGAGCAGAGCAGGGGAGCGGGCAGGCGGTGCGGTGGAGGCGCCTGTGGCAGTGGGGACTGGGGAAGTGGGGAAGGCTATGACAGCCGATGCAAGATAGGAAAATGTCTCTGTATTTTTTTTATTAGTGAAGGAATGAAGATAGACGGGAGGAGGCGTGTTGGCCGGTTCGTGGGCCTGGGGAGAAGCGTTCGGGATAGGAGAGCCTTCACCAGAGTATTTTCCGTACTTGTTTAGCTTCTTTGGCCCACGGAGGTGTGCAAAGTGAGCAGGAAAGCCCAGAAAAGGTACGGGCCTCTGGCGACATTCTTCGTCTCCAAAATTTACCGTTGTGTGTTTTGCTTTGTGTCGCTGAACTCCTGAGAATCTATCTGTTCCAGAAACAGCTAGCACTGCATACCTCTTTGCCCCAGAAACTGAACCTGCGATCCGTCTCGGTGGCATCGGTGCCTAGTCTTCGGGTTTAATTTGGAAGAGTGCGCATGCAGGAAGGACGTTTTAATTTATTATATTAGGAAGTCTGATATGTTAGAGCCAAGCCACAGTGTTCACTCTCATGGTACGGTGCAGTCCATGTATATAGCTCTTGACCCTCTGCTGAAGCCTGAAGATGGTGATGATCGGGTTCACTGGTTCACCAAAAGAAGTGAATTCACGAGTATTTCACTCTCCGGCATGCTTATCAGTGGTTAGGTTCTATCTAAGGCTGGACGAAAAACTCGAAGCTCATTAGCTCGCTCGGCTCGGCTCGGCTCGGCTCATTACCATAACGAGCCGAGCCGAGCTAGCTCGTTATCCTAACGAGCCATAACGAGCCGAGCCAAGTTGTCTCGTTATCCGGCCTTAGTTCTATCCATCTTTGCTTTAACGACTTAGTTAAGCTAGCCACTCAAGCAACAAAATAATCCATTTGGAGTGGCATTATGTTGCAGCTTCACTCCAGCACCGCAATCTATTTTAAAACTGCAGGCTTCCTCCTGGAGCTCGGGTTATAGGCTCTGTTCGGCTGGCTAGAAAACGGCTGATGCTGATGCTGATTTGTTGTGAGAGAAAAACATTGTACCATGACTGATAAGTTCAACCGAACAGGGCCATAATTCAATTTGCACCTTTGTGTGAAGAGAGTATGGCAACAATGAATCACTGTAAGGGGCTGTGTTACATGTGTTTTTTCTTTTTATTCATTTTGTTGAGAACGATATTTCTTGGAATTTGGTGCCGTGTTTATGGCATAGCTTTTGGAGTAGGTTTAAAGGTATTGATTGATTTTGTAAACTGTGTGAATGTGATAGTCAACATTTTCTCACACCATGAAGAGGAGAATAGTTTTTTCTTGCTTAAAAGGCCTGCTTCTGTATCTTAGAACGTGCAGTCAATTTACAATATGAAGCTAGCAAATTCCATAGAATACATTTGATAGATTAAACTTTGGAATTAATACGGCCCGTAGGGTTAGATTAAGTTTATCCTTGTTGTATTCGACAATACTGCCTCTATCCTAAAATAGAAGTTGTTATAGGATACGTACATGTCAAACTTTTTCAACTTTAACTAGGTTTGTAGAAAATACGTGCAAGATTTATATCTCCAAATAAGTTCATAATGAAACTATATACAACGATCTATCTAATATGTATTATAAATATTAATATTGTATTATATATATTTAGTTATTAAAGTTAAAAGTGTTTGACTTCTCGGGGAGCGAGAATGACATCTGCTTTGGGACTGAGAGAGTATAAGTTTGATCCTTTTTAGATAAATAAATATAATTTTTCCATGAACCGTACCATCAATCTATTTTATTTTGTACGCATTTGGTTGTTACTTTTGTGTTACCTAAAATTATACCATAGCATTAGCACGGGCAATATACTAGTGTAACGTAAGTGCTTAAAAGAGAGATACTGCTGCATCATCTAAATATACATCATGATTCATGAAATCTAATCTTTCCAAAACGAAAAGGTGTTTAAATAAGCTTAATAACTACTTTTTTTTGTTAGCATATCTAAGCACCTGGAGCAAATATAAGCATCGTATCCACTGTTATGTACATATAAGCACCAGGTGAAAATTAAAAAGACAGACACAGCAGCTTCCTTATTTTTCCCCCTACTAGTCAAAAAGTCATAGTACATGTATATGTTCCCTGAGCACCGCGATTATACACGTACATGCTCTAAGGCTGGTCCCTCTTCTATCTGATTCTCGTCAGCTTGGAATTCTCAATCCTCGTTCCTATCGTCGCACGGAGGCCGCAGCAAACACGAGAAGAGGCAGCCCAAGACCTGGTCTCTGATCGCTCCACAGAAGCGCCCTATGGCGCTGCTGCAGCCTGCCGCCGCCGCCGCCGATGGCTGCTGCTGTCCCAGGTCGACGTCCACGAACTCGCCCAGCTCCTGGTGTGCTCCTGCTCCCGGCCGCAGCGGTTGCTGCGCGGCCGGCACGGTGGCCGCTGGTTGTGACATCGATCTCGCTCGTCAAAGGACGAAGAGTAACAACACCCTGTATTTATTTGCGTATATGTATTGCTGGATCTCTAATTCGCGTCGATGGCTGCAGCTACCTGCCAGATTAGCTGATTATATAAATTATTAAGATGGCCATATGTATTTGATAAAGACATGCATCGTACTCATACGACTCCGATCGCGACAAGCTGCCGGATTACGACGCGGAGAACGCACGTACGTACGTGACAGAATTTATACGCACGAGTGCACCGGCCTTGTTCCTAGTCGATTTCGACATGTGGCGGATTACGAACGGGCTCGATCTCTGCTCCCCACTCCCACGAGGTGACAAGGAAACGAAGACGGAAGCCTCCATCGAGCGAGATAATTGCGCCCCACCCAAGAGAGAGACCAAGACACGCGCTGCTAGCGAAAAACGCAATGGACTTTGCTAGCGTCCTGACTATAACGCACAGGGAGTAAACTTGAGACTAATACGTTGGGCTCACGAGCGAATGCGGTTCCGCGCTGTCCCGGACGTCGTCCATGCCGTCGGCCGCTTCCCACGCGCATCTCGTGTAACACCCGATCTACTTATAAAACATTCAGTTGCAAAATACAAAAAAGACAGATGAAACACGAAACAAGTTTTTGAAAACTTGCAAAAATGGCTAAGAAACATTTGAAAACCATTGCAAACATATGCAACATCCGGATGCAACAATTGCAAACATACATATAAAACACATGAAAACACTTGAAACATATACTTGCAACATGCATGTATATGCAACATTTAGTTCTACTTTTGCAACATCCAGACAAAACACTTGCAACATTTGTCTAAAACAGATGAAACATTTGGAACATAAACTTGAAAATATACGTGTATAGCCATTACAACATGCGCAATATCTCTATCTACTTTTGCATCATTGATATACAACAATTACAACATACCTCGGAAACATCTGAAACACTTGAAACATACTATTGCAACATAAGCTTTCAGCATGACATCTACTTGTTTGGATCAATGCGTCAACGCGGAGCTCGAAGCCGTGGAGGTCGTCGGTGTGGAGCTCGTCGGCGACACGGACCTCGGCAGGGGCAGGGGTAGAAGGATGGAGCATGGCCGCGATGGGAGGCATGAGTCCGGGAGCGAGCTAGTGAGCGCCTAGCGCGTCGGGCTCGCTGTGCGTGGCGCGGACGCGAGTGGGGCGGCGTGGGCGAGTATGGGGTCTGTCCCGTGAGCAGGGCGACATATGTACATGCTGCAATAGGTGAATAGGTCTTGACAAGACGGCCCTAGCTGGACATATATTGAGTCGATATAAATATTGTTGAAAACTAGTGACTCGTTTTTGGGTTCGCATGGGCTTTAGTTGGGCTAGAAATGCTTGGGGCCATGGCTAAGATGGGCGCTGGCTAAGAAGATTTGGCCAATGAAAATTGAGATGGATGTTTCCTCGTATTATGTTTCTTTTTGTTGGTCCTCTTTTCATCAAAATACCCATTTCATGAAATTTTTCAGGCTTCATCTTTATTTTTGATGATTTTGGATCTTAGTTTGAAAATTAGAAAACAAAATATATTCGCGGATGCTCACACACAACATTCACCTGGCCCGCATGGCCGCATAAATACATTGCACGTACATAAACAAATTTGAAAAATCGTACAATCAGATCTTATTTTAGTATATAGAAAAAAACAAGCCCCCTAATTGGTTTAGGGGTACACCTCAGCTACCCATGAACGTTGATGGTTAACGCAACAAATAAGATGCACATTAATATACGTTCCAACTTTTAAGAAAAGTCAACAATTGCAGTTCAGATTCAAAACGTTCAATGTGTTCTTACAAATTATCGAAATAGCTAGGTATTGCAGATTGGTCAACAAAATATTGCCATAAAGAAAAAGTAAAAAAATATTTATTCTTTCTCTTAGCTTCTTGAGTTCATTATACCAAAAAAAGGATAGTAGAACCATCATCCATCATCCCGTTATAGGTTGATTGGCATTTTTTTATTGTGCCATGTGGCATCTCCTTTCTCTCCAAAAAGCAGCGCAATAACTAATAACCAAAGAGGTGAAAATATGAAATGGGCCTGCGATAAGTTTTTTTATAACTAGTGTTTTGATTGTCACCGCTCGCTCCACTATGCTCACAAGTCACAATATATAGGACAACAACATCCAGCAAACTAAGTGCATTTTGGCTAGATTTTTTTTTGTTGAAACATGTTCGAGTTTGAACTTAATACGAATAACGCTCGCATCTAGGATTGATTGTTCTTAATAGTAGATCACGTGCACGTCGATACGTGCCACTTCTAATGAATGTCAAGATCACTACGAGGATTGATGCTTTACATGACATATTGCTTTCGTCACAGACAGTCAAAAACGCGTCACAGTTAACTTATGATGACGATCCACGAATCCGTCATGTATCTCACGTCATAAATTTGCTGGACTAAATAGAGCCGTCACAAATGGCATGTTTTTTCGTCATGAATCACTGGCCAGCAACATTAGCAATAGGCTATTCAGTGATGAATTGAATCGTCACAAAATTGATACACGTCATCATTTGCCACGTTGGATGTGACGTGGCTGCTACCTTGTCACGTCAGCATTAGGCCTTCTATAGCCCATTATTTAGGAGGCCCATTTGTTTTTCTGATTTTTGGCCCATGTGTTCTAAAGTTTTTTTTACTTAGTTAGGCCCATACTACTGGGCCAGCCCAAGTGCAGAGAAGAATTGGCCCATTCAAATTTAAATTTAAATTCACACAAATTTAAATTTAAATTTTTGTTGAAGCATTAAAATTTGAATTTGAATTAACCACATTCAATCATCACAAATGGTCACTGATACATCACAGATCGTCACAGATACATTATAGATATCACAAATCAGCTATTTATATAGAGAGAGGTCTATTGCTATAACATAACATAGTACAAGATCCATAAGATCACTTGATGTAGATTCTCCACCACCAGTTCAACTTCTGGCGCACGCCGACTTTCACCATTGTCACTAGCAGCTAAGCTTTTCATCCCTAAATTTACCAGAAAACTGTTCTTCTTAGTTTGATGAACAAGAACCTCAGAGACAGCATCAATAACATCCTTTGGTTCCTCACCATCGTCTACAACAACATTTATCTTGTCCTCCATTTCAACCTAGCAGTGGATGAGACAGATAGATCAAGGATCATGACAATTTGAAAAACTTCCAATGGATCTATTTATTTCGTACACAGATAACAAGCAGTAAAAACTAAGTGGCGTTTCACAAGAACAATTCACAGAAAAGTACAAGTTTTAGCAACATGTTTGTCCAAACTGAGCAATTCACAGAAACTACACAGGAAGCATTCCACTTATTATTTTATATTATTATACGTATCCACGTAGGAGCGACGTGGACGCCCACATCAGTGCCATGTTGGATGCTTCATCTGTGATCAAACCAAGTCGTCCGTCACAGATTCACAATTGAATTGCCACACTACTCTGTGACGTCCAACGATGACAAAAACTAAACTAGCTGTCATAGTTGTGTCACCCTGAGAATGAACCGTCATAGACAGTATAATTCTGTGATGATTTCTGAGAAGGTCACCAAAAAACATCATGTAAAGCACCATTTCTTGTAGTGGATCTATTAGTCTATTGGATAAATCTTTACACTGACGTCTATCCTAGTTTGTGTCGGTGCATGTATAGGAGCTTCGTTTTAAGGCCTATTTGGATCAGTTTCGGATTCTTAAAAACTAGTTTTTGTCTCTGGTTTCTAAAATCTGGATTATGAGCAAAAACTGGTGGGGTGTTTGGACCCCATAGTTTTTTTTAAACAAAACACGCGGGGGGGGGGGGGTGGGGGGGGGCGGCTTCCCCACCAAATTCCATTAAACTGAAATAACACTCCAGCTAGTTGGAGGAGGTAGCAGAGTTACAAGCAAGGAAATAGGTGCGCCAGCTGTTGAGACCGTTTACATCATGATCATGCTTGAGGCGTTTGCGCGAAATTACAAAGTCATCACAGATTCTAGGTATGATTACACGGCTATGGGCTGCTTCGTTCTGGAAAATTTCGCCATACTTAGAGTCCCATAATCGCCAAAGGATAGTGAGCAGAACGAATGGCCAGATCTCAGCACTTAGGCCTGTTGGGGTGCTGGCATTCCAGACGTCTTCATCAGAGAGGGAACCGACATCGGCAAGACCAAGCTTTCTCTAAATCTCAGAGCTGGCTGGGCAATAGAAGAATGTGTGATGTCTGTCTTCCACCGCGTTGGCACACCTCTGGCAATCTCCATCTTCTAGAATGTGTTTTGCGTGGAGGTTAGATCTTGTGTTGAGTCTGTCTTTGAAGTACAACCAAGCAAACACCTTGACTTTGTTGGGCACACGGGTCTCCCAAATGCGCTGTCCATGGTGGTCTGGAGTGTCCTGCACTTGGTCGAGAGCCTTATAGGCGTCCTTGGCAGTGTATGCTTTGCCTGTCAACTTCATTAGCCTCACATCCGGACTATCATCAAATTGGAATTCCTGCATACAAGAGAGAAGGCTGACTAGCTGGGCGTTAGCAGCAGTTGTTAGCTAAGGCCTAAGGCACAAATCAAACCCATTTTGGATCCCACCCAGTTTATAAAAACCAGATTCTTAAAAACTGACAAAAACTGGAGAGATCTAAACAGGGCCTTAGTAGGAAAAAAAAATCTTCAACCAGTACAGGTGAACACGAAAAGTGCCATAGGTTAGTACAGGTAGGAAGTGCGCGTAGAAACAGATTTGCATTTTACATTCAGTATAGGCGTGCACTAATTCACTTTACATTCCATTTTTAAGAGCCCTGCTCTTATACATATGTTTTCCATTAGTTTCATATTTATTCTTTCTCGCTCCCTATGACTCCCAACATGAACTTCATGTGTCATGTAAAGGCATACTTTCTCCTTCCTAAAATAAACACATATCGCTTCTTGATAAATCAAATTTCTTTTAACTTTGATCAAGTATATATATAGAAAATAATATCTTATATGGAAACGGCTAACGCACGGCCGGCCGTGCAATAAGCATGCGGAACGCACACTCCATTTACGGAAAGCATATATTACAGGTTAGTAACCATTTCTATTTTTGGTAAATTTTCTTTTTCACTCGTTTTTCTCCCTGCTTCCCCAACAGTCTCGCTTCTCTTCTAGATTTACCAGGCATCTTTTAGCCCACATCCCACACATTACAAAAATGGATTCACTGAAGCAAGCCAGAATCAAATACAAGTTATTCACATGTCATTCTGAGCACCTTGAGATGTTTTGTATAGCATCTCCGGCATCTTAGAATACATAGGTGAAAAAATTGACATTATAAAGCATTTTAGAACACAATGACAGGCAAAAAACATACATCATTAGGCAACTTATATAACACGAAGTGACAAGCAGGAAAACAAAATATCATCAGCCTTAGAGCAAAACACACAAATACAGAAGCTAGTTACACAGAATTTCACCTTGACAAAAATTACACAATGATTAGAAATAGAACCAAGCAGATTTGTTCTTACTAGTAATAATATTATTTTCCATCACCTGATAAGCAATTCAGCTTATGCTCTTACTAAAGATCTGTTGTTATTACTACCATATGTTGTTCTTACTAGTTAATATGCATATATGATGTAGTACTACTCCTATAGATATACATCTTGCTACACTAAACCTCCTTGTTTTGTTAACAAACATGTCTATATCCTGCTGCACCATGCATCCCGCTCGATGCTACACATGGTTCTCTTTGTTCATTTGATCCCATGTTGATGCTTGAGACCATCACATCTGCAATTAAAAATATTAACAGATTTTGGGTTGTAGTAGTCAGATGTCATATAGCATATATAAGCACTGAAACTTGGTGTATGTAAATGTATTGAAACATGAGGCACACAATAGCATGTTGCTGACCTTGTGGTTTTTTTGCCTAATTCAGTACAATATTATTGCCTAACGAGTTTGACTAAGTTGCCTACATGTCATGATATAGCAGCACACATTTATACTTATTGTTTTGCATGCAAGGAATCATCATATAGGTGTCAAAGATAGATCTTAATGAACTACCTCCAGATTTGCAACAAAAAGGCTAAATTGCCTATTTAGGAGCACATTGTTGCCTAACAAGTGACACTTGAATTGCCTAACAAGTGACACTTGAATTGCCTAAGAATATCAACTTGTACAGCAAGCTTGTAGAGACATTGAACTTCTGATCAGTTACGATCTTCCCTTTGACAAACAAATTACATGATTAACTACACAACTATGAGACAGACAGCCAATGTACCATAGCCCATATCATAACTTCACAACTCGAAACACAAAAACATGTCAGCATGTGGATGTCTTCCAAATTCATTCGTACAGAGGAAGGCTCCATCTCCATGCACCATAAGTAGTTTGCAATGGGGTGCGTTACACCTAATGCCACAACAGCCAAACATAGCAAGCAGCTGCAGCCTCTACTTTGCTATAGCACTACTGATAGAAACATTAAAAAACATGCTGACAGTAGTTGCAGCCTCCAAGAGCAACACATGAAAGATAAATAACTTATACTCCACATCAGAGACACATATAGACAGCGACAAGTAATTCCTTTTTGTGTTCAATGCAAACTGAACTATATACCTAATAAGAAAGCTTTACATATGGAGAAACTCACCTGCGATATCTTGAGTTTAAATAGTGCATATAGCTACATATTCAAATCCTTGCAAGTAATAAACAAAGGAGGCTCAGAATCATCCCTTGATTTTCCAACTACTATTCTATCATCAGCAAACAAGTGAAGCAATGACCTAGCAGATGTATAAAGTTTGTAATAACACTATGCAAACAAATAAATCAGAGATGCATAACAACAAAGTAGGTCTAGTTGAAAACTCACCTAAAATCTACGGTCAACAACAGGGTTATGCTCGTGTCACAGGACAGGGGCACCACTGCAAGGTATGCGATAGGGGCTGCAAGGCGGAAGGTGGACATGGTGAGGTGCAACGTGGCCGTCACTGAGAAGCCTACAAGTGAAACAAAGCAAGTATGCCAATTCAGAGTACGAACTGGACAATCCAGTATTTGCATGCTTAGAAATCAGAAACTATACTTGCTTTTTTAAATACATAAATTGCCTATTTAGTAGCATATTGTTGCCTAACAAATGACACTTAAATTGCCTAAGAAAATGAGAAGATGCTCACATGGGGCTGCTACGAAATAGGTGACACAGGATTCATGAAAGGCAAAGGCCATTGCGCATAGGCAACATCATTTGCTAAGTTGAACTCTAGGTAAAAGGATGAATCAGCAAACTACACAAAAGAAGAGTAGGCGCAAAAGAAACTACAGAACAGAAGGATAAAGTATAGGACGTCATAGGGTTTTAGTTATGCCATATCGCCTAGGCATCGCCCGACGTCAAGGCGTACCCCTAGCGCCACAGGACGCCGCAACGCCTCAAAAACCATGGGCTAAACTTTGAACTTAGTAAATAGGAAAGGCAAGGTATGTATCACATTTTATAAGCTTCACAAATATATCTATACCAAAAGTAGAAGGTCAAAACCCATTTTGATTGCACACTGTATCTCACCTTTTTAGTTGTACAGTACCGATACAGTTCCTCAAAGTACTGTAGATCTGAGCAGCCAGTAGATGAACTCACTATGTAGCCAAAAGGGCCTTCCATCATTGACATACCAGGAGAAACTCAAATGTATAAGGAATCTAATTTCAGTTGCCGTCCAAGCAGCAGCATGATTTTCGAAATCTGGAGGGCTGTAAGGCTCCTAGGCATAGCTCTATTTAGTAATATAACAAATCCAACAGTTTATTCTAGTACTGGAGTGGGCAGGCATGATGAGCTAGAAACAATTGAAAATAAAAGAACTAGTACTACTTCGGACCACACCACCTAGATGGCCGGATATGTCGAGAAAAATTAGTGGCAATAATTTTTGACCAAGATGTTTCAGAAGACAGCATAGAAATCCTTATTGTCATGTGGGAGTATGCTTGAAAAGCACAAAAACTAGATCAAGTTACTTTGCCAACTGTACAGTATTTGTCCTATAATGCCTAAACCATATAATAAACCTACATCCTTGCAGTTGGCATGAACCTACCAATTAGTGTTCATTCTTTATTTCTTTGTTTTTGTGTTTTTTAGCAGTGCCATAAATAAACTAGCAAAACTAGGCTATTTAGGAGAAATCCTGTTCTGGAACTAGGTTTGGAAGATTTGTGATGGTATACCTCTACCAGTTATTGACTTGTTCTTGCAAGGATGCCCAGTGTTATTATGTCACATTGATTTACAGCTCAGTCTTATCTCTGCATAAATTTGAAAAGAAAATCTCTGCAAAAATGTTCTAGAATTGCAATGCACCTGAGATTGATTTGATGGATTCAGATATATTTAAGTTTGCTGTATTTATAGGGATTCAACATTAATCTCTACACATGATGCAGACCTTTTAGCTGGAGGTCAATATATATATGCGTGGCAAGTTAAGTATATACATGACAAAAATTGCTTACAGTACCAAATTTTCCCTAGTTTTCACGCAGGCAACCACTTTGAAGTTGATTGTTCTAAAAAGACCTAAGCCTACCAACAAAACATGTAACAGTGGGGTGCAATCAACTGAGGTCACATAAAACACTAATTCCACAGGCTTATTTTTTCCACTCTCATAAAGAAGTCATGCAAAATACAGCTAGTACCATAAACAGTCACAAAGTTGAGTGGGCTTACATCAGACATAATCTAACCCATGGCCGTGCATAAAGCCTGGTGATACCGCATCAGAGTCTCATCCTCAGAGTAATCCACTCCATACTTCTGGCCTATCATTTTGTAGATCTGAAACTGACGTTTATTAAAACAGCACACATCAGAACACATACTTAAAATGCATCAGAGAAAACAACTTGTTATGCAATTCATCCTTCAGGAGACGAAAGGAAACCATCTAGTAAAGCAAACAAGTAGTGTAGAACACTGACAAATCTCTCCATAGCACAGCCGGAAACTGAATATAGAGCGAAGAGAAACAACATATCAGATCAACTCCAATCACTCTGACACACAGCACGCACAGGCGGCACAGTTGAGCCGAAATCAACTTGCATGCCGCAGCAATCCAACACCAGTCAAGCAACTGACCGGGCAGAGGATGCGAACCGGACGGAGGGGCGCACGCGGTGGCGATGGGAAATAGGGAGGGAGGCGAGCGGAGCAGACCTGGGCCATGGACTCGATGGGGGCGAGAAGCATGCCGGCGGTGTCGAGGATGGCCTTGTGCATGATGTCACCGTAGATGTCCCGCGCGGTAGTCGTAGTTGCCTCGACTCATATCCATGGCCCTCACCTCGACTCGTACCCAGGGGTGGCCGCCATCAGCCCCCGCTGCGCCGGCGCACATCATCCGCGAGGGAGAGGCGGCGTGAGGGTACCGTCGCACGCGACAGGTGACGCAGGGCGTCGTTATCCCGCTCACGCGGCCGCGCCACCGCACCAGGTCCAGGGGCATCCAGCGCCGACGCGGGCCCTCGTCGTCCCGCTTGCATGGCCACGCCACTGCACCAGGTCCGGGGGCATCCAGCGCCGGATCCCACACCAAACCCTAACCCAGGGAAGGAGAGAGAGGAGAGGAGAAATGAATGAGGATTGGGGAACGGAAGGATGAGTAACTGAGCGGGTAGACTGTGTGGGCTGAAAGAAGTCGTGCCTTCATAGACGGACGGGTGCGTGGGCGCGTGGGAATGCAGCGTGCGTGCGACAGGACAAAAGCACGGCCGGCAGGAAACAAGTCTTTACCATCTTATATATCTAAATAAATTTATTATAAAAGTATGTTCCAATGTCTATCTAGTGATACTTGTTAAACATTATAAACATGATTAATTTTTTATAATGCTAATACCCGAAATCGATATCTAAAGCGTGCCAGTCGATTTGACCTGTTAATCGACCAGGATGAAGATACGAGCACTTTGGTCCTGACAACAGCGATACGCCCGGAAGTCACGGCCAAGAGGTACTCACGCGGAACTTGAGGATCGTCGAAGATTGCACTAGAGCAATGCAACTCGCCGAATCGATGAGAACTCGTAAAAAGGAAAAAGTATGCAAATTGACGAAGTCACCGAAAAGTAGATGTAAATAAGAGTAAAAGCTGGTTTTTGATATTGATTGATTGGTTATTACATTGCCCTTCACTCTATATTTATATCCTGATCTACAAAAACGTAACCAAATACGACTAGGACACGAAATCCAAATCTAAGGAAACACATGACTTTGATACAACTCAGACTCTAATAAACGTAGACAAGGAAATTAACTCCTATCTTATTCCATAGTCCGCCTCAATCACGATGGTATTCTCATCGACCTCCTTTCCATCGGCACACTCCCTGTTCCATCGGCAGCAGCCTTCAAGTCTTTTTCATCGGCACACTCCCTGTTTAATTGGCAGCAGCCTTTAAGTCTTCTTTCATCGGCATCGGCAATAATACCCTTAACCTTATCGGCAACACTTCAATTTATGTCACACCCAAAATTTTTTATTTTTGGGTTGTGCATGAAAAATACTAAATAAAATAAATGATTTCAATATTTGAATAAATTTATTAGATAAGTTAAGTTGTTGCTAATTTAAATATAGAAAATTATGGTTTTAAACTTTTTCATATTAATTTGATAATGTGGTGTTTGTGTGATGCTTGTCTTTGGTGTTGGTGAGTGCTATTATTTTCAAAATATCATAGGACGGCGTTTACTTTTCATCGGAAAACTTTTTGGTATTTTCTGGATTTAAAATTTCAATTTTCGTGAGCTTAATCTTTTTCCTTGAATTCTTCATCAATCTTTTCATGAGTCCAAACTCATTTAGTTGAGTTCCTTATCTCTCCAAGAGTCTCCAGGATTTTTCCCGTGATTTTTCTGAGCTCCGGGCTATTTTTCGCAGCCAAAAAGATAATGCTAGATTTTCTGGAATTATTTTATTCGTGGAATTAAAATAATCCCAAAATTAAGAAATTCCAAAAAGTTTCCAAACCCTACAACTATATATATACTGGCGTAGCCCTCAACGCCCTGGTTTCAGAAGTACAACCCTTATCGCGAGCCGCCGCTCGTAGCTCCCTCCACCTCTCGCCGAAGTTCTGCATCTACAGCTTGCATTCCGGCGAACTTCCGGCGAAGGTTCGGCGAGCTTTTCCGATCAGTTCGTAGCATTCTAGCGAATTCTGTCACCACCAGAAGGTTCGTCTTGATCTCCTCTACGCCATAGTATTTTTGTTTCCTCAAATCCGGCACAGTATGACTGTTTCCCTTCGTCTTCGTTTTTCCGGTGAACTTTTCGGCGGCGAACCTTCATGGACGATCGTGTTCGTCGCGTCTCCGGCCATCCCCTCCTTGCTGCCCTAGGTCGAGCCCGTCCCTGCCAGTTTCCTTCGTGGCCATGGAGACCAAGGAAGAAGATGAAGGTATTCACGAATTTGCCACTGGTTTCTAATCTCCACCATTTAATCATCTTAATTCCGTTTTGCTTCGTTCCAGTCACGTTAGTTTCGTCACGTTGCGCTCTACGCGATAGTACCAAAGTTTTTATGTCATGTGTTTTTCTATATATCGCTAAATATTATATTGATTAATATGTTTGTACTAGCTTTATAATTAAAAGCAATTTAGACTATATACCCACGGTTTCATAAATAAATATTAATTTAATTCATGTTAACATGTGTGTTTATGATTATAATTTAGCTAGTATCGATGATTTTCATGTCACTTGACCACGAATTTATTAACTTGAATGCTAATTAGATTAATATTTATTTAATAACATTTTAACTAAAAGCGATCTAAGTTTAACTCCGTTTTAGTTGTGGTACAGCTGTGCCGATTATAAGTTACATGTTAGTAAGAACTTTTAACATGTCTCACATCTCTAAATTTTGTAGGTTAAATATTAATTAGATTAATGATTACGTAAACTGGTTTCCAAATAAAAGCAACATAGGAGAATATGGATCTTTTTATAATTACTTACCAACTTAAATATTTAATTATTTTTTTTAAATTGTCTAGTTTAAACATGATTCGGATAAAGCCAGTTTAGATGCAAAGTCGTGATCATTCGTTTATCCAACGGCAGAGCAGCCCGGCCAAGCACACGCTCAGTTTGAGTCGCTAGCTAGATGATGTCATCCTGATGTCATACATGTATTATGGCCGTTTTCGACAGAAAAACAAATCTCGAAATACACATATACATACAATCACTCTCAGCTGTCCATCCAAGTTGCAGTCCGGATCTTGTTTAAATCAGATTTCATTTATTTTCTTTCAAAAATAAGTTCTGGTTATTTGCAAAACTATCACTAATTATGTTTTAAAGCTTAGAATATTCGTTTTAACTTCGATTTGACCTGTTCAAGTTGCGTTATGTTCGTATTCACGAGCTCTATATGTTATTGCTACAGTGCAGTAGGTTTGTAGTATTTAAAATTCGAGCTTATATTAAAGTAATTATTTATCTATAGGGAATCTTAGAAAATTCATAACTTTCACGTTTTGAATCCGAATTTCGTGATCTTCACGTCTGTGTGATCGTAGTAACGTGTAGAAGAGTTTTACAAACTTTTTATATTGTTTTGCTATTATTGGTGTACTGTTTTAATTATGTCTATTTGTTTGCTTAGTGTATGGTTGCTCGGATGATTGTGTGTTGGTGCTTGATGATCGAGTATAGACGGTGAGCAGTTTTTTTGACGATCAAGAGTATTATTTTGAGCCAAACCAGCAGTATCATCAGGAAAGCTTTGATCAAGGCAAGTATAACATGGGACCATCCTTGTTGTCCTATTCACTGAAATTATCATACATATGCATGTGTTCTCCTTGACAACCATAGAGATTATAACTTAGCTTTTGATATCTTGATTCCTTGTCAACCTTGGGTATGCATTTGGGTAGCTACTGCTAGCGCTTAATTATGAACAATGATCTTGTAATTTGACTAATGGATTATGCAATCAACCAATTAAGATGATTTTATTACTGTTGAAAGGGGGCTAGAGCATGTGGGTTATTTTGATGCTCTAGTTACTCTCCGTAAAGACTTATCTGTAAGTGATAACCGAGATATACAGTACAGCTGTAAGGGCTATATGGCTCTGGCTTTAGTTGTTTAAAAGACCTTTTCTAGCTTGTTAGTGGTTACCTTAAATGACGTAAGAAAGGCTTGCCACGTTGGGTGTAGGGCGAGCCCCTGGCCTAGTGTGTATAGGCTGCGGTTGTTGTGCCACCGGGAAGGGGGGTTCTACATCTGCCTGCCGAGTGAATCTAATGGCCCTAACTTGTTAGACGAACTTTTGAATGGCTTTATATGGTTTTCAGTGTTTTGGGAGTAATTAACCCATGCATTTGGAAATCATGACTCACAGTGAAAGTGTACACCTCTGCGCAGAGTTAAAAACTGGTATACTAGCCGTGCTCACGGATACGAGCGGCCTTGGGGATTCTTACAGAATATCTGATCACCATTGTTATATCATGCTTAATTATTTTTGTTACTATTATGCTCATGTTAATGCTATTCATTATTCTTATTACAATTGATCATTGATTCATTAATGGGATTTGGTTTATCTTGATGCTACTCAATTGCTAATTACATGATGAATAAAAGCTAAATGCAGTCAAACAATGTCTAGCCTTTTTGAGCCTCATGAACCCCATGATATACTTGTTGAGTTTGACATGGACTCACTCTTGCTATTTCTCTCACACTCCAGTGTGTAGTAAGATGCTACTTGGAAGAAGGACAAAGGTGTAGTGGAGTTTCCAGAAGACTAGTAGAGGTGCTAGGCATATGTTACCCCAGTCAGCCGTCCCTGAGAAGAATGGAGCCTGAAGTTTAGTCACCGTTCTGTGATACTCTGATGTTAGTGTTAATATAGCTATGTATACGTTATATAATAACATTGTTTCTGATATTTTTTTATTCTGGCATATGTGTGGACTTCCTGGGCACACATATGCGGGTGTGGCAGAGTGGTATCAGAGCGGTGTTGACTGTAGGACGTATGCCAAGTAGCACCGGACGTATTCTAAAACTTATTTTACGATAAAACTATTTTGTCATCCCTTGACTCATTGATTTTGACTATTTACTCTTCCTTGTCCTGTTGTATCCCCTCCTTGATAGCTTCCTTTGAGCTATTATCTCTTGCTCCCTTGGATTTTGTTTCATGTTGTTTTTACTGAAAGTTTTCTAATCTCACCTTTTTCAAAAGTTCGATGGCCTTTCATCATCTCCAATGTGCCATTAGGATGACCACCATTATTGAAGAAGCACGTGTAGTACCGATGATGTGATGTGTGCTTATTTTTCTTGATGTGTTGCTTGTGTGTTGTCCTTGTTCTTGTGTTTCAAAGGTGGCTCGGAAGGTATAAGTCTTGAGGAGTGCTCGATCCATGTTAAGTGGGGTAGGTTTTACGTAATACTCCGCATGCTGATTTCTATAGCAGTCTGCAATGTTTCTGTTATATCTCAAGATATGGACATGAGAAATTTATGAAATTTTACTGGGAATAACTAGACTTCTGTATCTTTCCAAACCCACTGGACTTATCTTTTTATCTATTTTGAGCTAAGAGATATACCTGTTCTAAGTTGAGGTTACTGCACAGTCTGGAATTCTGGAACAGTTTTGGCTAAGCTCTGTTTTTGATTAATTTAATGACAGAACCTGGAAAAGTGTTATTAATAAAGTTGTAGATAATTTCATAAGCTTTCCAACCATGTAAAGATCACTTCATTTGGATCTTTGTAGCTCGAGTTATGCAAGATATACTGAACTGTTAAAATTAGAATTCGCCCAGAAATTTTCTGCATTACTTCTTTATCTTGTATAAGTGAATATATCATTGGATATCTTTGAATCTCATTGATTTGCATTGGAATCTTACATTAGAGATGATTATGGTTATCTAGTATAAAAGAAGATGCAAGTTACTTTGGTGTCCCCTAGTTTCTTTTTCTTAAGGGGCTAGCAAAGTTGTGAGTGTTGCAAGATGAAGGTTTCGTATGTCCTAGTGCTTCACTTGGAAGAAGTGGTTATCTCTATGATTGGAAGTCTACTCATGTGCTAGTGTTGTTTGCTTGGGATTAGTGCTTTGTTGGATCGTTTACAAGAAGCTCGGGTATTCATCAGGACTGGTCTTCACTTCAAGCTGTCATCAGTTGGGAGTTCAACATTCAATTCAACATACTCTATACAAGTTAGCATGGACGAAATAGGAAGGAGATGTTGGAAGTCTATAGTTAGCTTCATGAAAACTTAGATGACATCACCCCCATATCAAGTGGAACAAAATCTTTGTTAAGTGGGGTAGTGTTCGCTACCATCATTAATCTCAAGCGACGAGGTACGAAGAACTGAAGATCAAACTTTATCTTTCTTGTCATCTTTTGGCTATACTCAATCCATGTCTTATATCTCATCAGCACAAATCAAAGAAGCATGAAGACTTGAAGATTAGTGTCATCTATCTCTCTAGTCTCTTTTAATCTCGTTTTTACCTTATCCTGTCTTTTCAGAATAGTCTGTCTTCCTTAGCTTATATCTCTACTTTTGGATGCCCAAAAATCATGAATAAATTCTGGACAATAGTAGACTTCAATATCTTTCTCTGACCATAAGAACCACCCTGATAGCTATTATGGTTTGGGAGTTATGAAAATCACAAGGCGACGCATCTGTGCTGTCAGCAATCTGGAATAGTTTCTGTTGTGCACAGTTTTCGACTACCTTAACTGTAGAATCTGGAGAAGTGTTCTATAAGAAAGTTGTAGTAAATTTGATAAGCTTTCCAACGGTATAAGCTACAATATCATCGGATTCGTAGAACTTGAGTTATAACTGTATTTCTGCACTGCCATTTTTCTGCTCGTGAGGAAGTATAGGTTACTTGTTCTTGCATATGCTCATGAGTCTCTTTGAGATGGTAGAAGGACATGATGGTAGTCATCACTCAGAAACAAATGCAAGCTATCCATTGGTATTCTCTAGTTTATCTTCTTAAGAGGGGTTGTCGAACTAAAGATGATACAAGATGGAGGTTTTATACGTTCTATTTCTTCACTTGGAAGCATCAGCTATCTACATGATTGCAAAGTCACTATCGAGAGCAGGTATCTTTTCTCAGAGTGGTAACCTGTTAGAACCATCTACAAGAATCATAAGGGTCTAAAGGAGACATTTACCAAGTTGGTTTTGAGCTTGTGGCATCATCATTGGATAAGAGTTGATCAAGGAAGAGTGAAGAATTACAGATCAACTTTATCTTTCTCCCTAGTCTCTCCGAATCTCAGGACGAGATTCCTGTTAAGTGGGGTAGATTTGTCACACCCAAAATTTTTTATTTTTGGGTTGTGCATGAAAAATACTAAATAAAATAAATGATTTCAATATTTGAATAAATTTATTAGATAAGTTAAGTTGTTGCTAATTTAAATATAGAAAATTATGGTTTCAAACTTTTTTATATTAATTTGATAATGTGGTGTTTGTGTGATGCTTGTCTTTGGTGTTGGTGAGTGCTATTATTTTCAAAATATCATAGGACGGCGTTTACTTTTCATCGGAAAACTTTTTGGCATTTTCTGGATTTAAAATTTCAATTTCCGTGAGCTTAATCTTTTTCCTTGATTTCTTCATCAATCTTTTCATGAGTCCAAACTCATTTAGTTGAGTTCCTTATCTCTCCAAGAGTCTTCAGGATTTTTCCCGTGATTTTTCTGAGCTCCGGGCTATTTTTCGCGGCCAAAAAGATAATGCTAGATTTTCTGGAATTATTTTATTCGTGGAATTAAAATAATCCCGAAATTAAGAAATTCCAAAAAGTTTCCAAACCCTACAACTATATATATGCTGGCGTAGCCCTCAACGCCCTGGTTTCAGAAGTACAACCCTTATCGCGAGCCGCCGCTCGTAGCTCCCTCCACCTCTCGCCGAAGTTCTGCATCTACAGCTTGCATTTCGGCGAACTTCCGGCGAAGGTTCGGCGAGCTTTTCCGATCAGTTCGTAGCATTCTAGCGAATTCCGTCACCACCAGAAGGTTCGTCTTGACCTCCTCTACGCCATAGTATTTTTGTTTCCTCAAATCCGGCACAGTATGACTGTTTCCCTTCGTCTTCGTTTTTCCGGTGAACTTTTCGGCGGCGAACCTTCATGGACGATCGTGTTCGTCGCGTCTCCGGCCATCCCCTCCTTGCTGAGCCCGTCCCAGCCAGTTTCCTTCGTGGCCATGGAGACCAAGGAAGAAGATGAAGGTATTCACGAATTTGCCACTGGTTTCTAATCTCCACCATTTAATCATCTTAATTCCGTTTTGCTTCGTTCCAGTCACGTTAGTTTCGTCACGTTGCGCTCTACGCGATAGTACCAAAGTTTTTATGTCATGTGTTTTTCTATATATCGCTAAATATTATATTGATTAATATGTTTGTACTAGCTTTATAATTAAAAGCAATTTAGACTATATACCCACGGTTTCATAAATAAATATTAATTTAATTCATGTTAACATGTGTGTTTATGATTATAATTTAGCTAGTATCGATGATTTTCATGTCACTTGACCACGAATTTATTAACTTGAATGCTAATTAGATTAATATTTATTTAATAACTTTTTAACTAAAAGCGATCTAAGTTTAACTCCGTTTTAGTTGTGGTACAGCTGTGCCGATTATAAGTTACATGTTAGTAAGAACTTTTAACATGTCTCACATCTCTAAATTTTGTAGGTTAAATATTAATTAGATTAATGATTACGTAAACTAGTTTCCAAATAAAAGCAACATAGGAGAATATGGATCTTTTTATAATTACTTATCAACTTAAATATTTAATTATTTTTTTAAATTGTCTAGTTTAAACATGATTCGGATAAAGCCAGTTTAGATGCAAAGTCGTGATCATTCGTTTATCCAATGGCAGAGCAGCCCGGCCAAGCACACGCTCAGTTTGAGTCGCTAGCTAGATGATGTCATCCTGATGTCATACATGTATTATGGCCGTTTTCGACAGAAAAACAAATCTCGAAATACACATATACATACAATCACTCTCAGCTGTCCATCCAAGTTGCAGTCCGGATCTTGTTTAAATCAGATTTCATTTATTTTCTTTCAAAAATAAGTTCTGGTTATTTGCAAAACTATCACTAATTATGTTTTAAAGCTTAGAATATTCGTTTTAACTTCGATTTGACCTGTTCAAGTTGCGTTATGTTCGTATTCACGAGCTCTATATGTTATTGCTACGGTGCAGTAGGTTTGTAGTATTTAAAATTCGAGCTTATATTAAAGTAATTATTTATCTATAGGGAATCTTAGAAAATTCATAACTTTCACGTTTTAAATCCGAATTTCGTGATCTTTACGTCTGTGTGATCGTAGTAACGTGTAGAAGAGTTTTACAAACTTTTTATATTGTTTTGCTACTATTGGTGTACTGTTTTAATTATGTCTATTTGTTTGCTTAGTGTATGGTTGCTCGGATGATTGTGTGTTGGTGCTTGATGATCGAGTATAGACGGTGAGCAGTTTTTTTGACGATCAAGAGTATTATTTTGAGCCAAACCAGCAGTATCATCAGGAAAGCTTTGATCAAGGCAAGTATAACATGGGACCATCCTTGTTGTCCTATTCACTGAAATTATCATACATATGCATGTGTTCTCTTTGACAACCATAGAGATTATAACTTAGCTTTTGATATCTTGATTCCTTGTCAACCTTGGGTATGCATTTGGGTAGCTACAGCTAGCGCTTAATTATGAACAATGATCTTGTAATTTGACTAATGGATTATGCAATCAACCAATTAAGATGATTTTATTACTGTTGAAAGGGGGCTATGTAACACCCTAAAATTTGCTTCTTTGGAAATAGAGCTAAAATGAGTTAATTTTAAATTTTTGTGCTCATGAAAACATAGGGAAATAATATTTTTCACTAAATTGAAATTTATCATAAGGTTTAGTAACTTGTTGATGCATTCATGCTGATGCATTTGTGTTTTTGTATTGCTTGGTTTTGACCAAACATCAAAATGAATTCAAGTTGTTCTTTCAAAATGCGTTTAGGTCGATTTTCCTTCTCCGATATACATATATTATTTTTATACAATCAAATTCCTTGTTTCTCATCTGTCAATCAACCTCTACTCACTTCTCAAGAATTTTTCTGACTTTTTCTGTAGCTTATTTCCACTTGTCTGTGAGCATAATCTAATTTTTAGATGCTCCAAAATATCTTATCATGAGCTCCAAATACTTTATTTGGGTTCCTCATGTTCCATAATGTCTCTGGAAAATTTCCCTGAATTTTCGGAGCTTTCGGAGTATTTTTCGCGACTTAAATAATAATTCTAGACTTTTCTGGAATTATTTTATCCATGAAAATAATTAATTCCGAAAATAATAAATCTCTCATTTGTTTTCTAACGCTCAAAGCCCATGTGCAATAATCCTAATAAATCTCAAAGGCCCATACATTTATTTACTAATGGGTTTAAATGATTACTTAGGCCTATTAGCGGAGGTGGATGGTGCAACGTCAATTAGCACCATATCGCTAGTTGACATGGAGGTAGAGAGTTTTCTTCCCTATATATACGTACCTACCCCATGGGCAAAGCACACCAAAAACTACCGTAGAGGAGCCCCTAGTTTGGGAAATCTCTCGTGTAGTAAATTATATTTTCTCCTCCTTCTCTTGTCGCCGTCCGACGAAGCCACCAGGCGTTCTACTCCAAGAAGAAGAAGAAGAGGTATTTACTTAATTCCAAGAATTCAAATAAAAAAATATCAAAATCCTAAGAATTCCATCAAACCTGTCCTTACTTTAATCGTTGTGGCTCCTCTTGGGTACCTTAGCGAGTAGGGAGTATGTATTGAGCTCTAAGATAATAGAATATCATCATCATCATCTGATACGTAGAATATTAGGATTTTTTTATTTTTTTTCTATCGGTCCTATCCGCCTCTTTGATGGAACGAAATAAAGAAAAAAAAAATAGATGACGAAAAGGAAGATTAAAATAAATTAGATAAAGAAAAAAAAAGACATAACGTCAGCTCGCAGAGGCAGGTAGGCCCTCCCTTCGTATGCTGGCTCACGCGGACCACCACCGGGCCCCGCACTCCTACGAGTACTACTCCATCACATTAAAAACTAGATTTTGATTTATTTTCGAAACTAGATATTTACAAAACTGCCACTATCTTGTTTAGGCCATATCTTCTACGTTTTAACTCCGATTTGACCCGTTCAAGTTGCGTTAGATTCGTATTTGCGAGCTCTACATATTGGTAGTACTGTACAGTAGGTTTAGAAAATTTAATTTTCGAGTTTATATTAAAGTAATTATTTATCTATAGGAAATCTTAGAAAATTCATAACTTTCACGTTTTAAATCCGAATTTCGTGATCTTTACGTCTGTGTGATCGTAGTAACGTGTAGAAGAGTTTTACAAACTTTTTGTACTGTTAGTGCTACTGTTGGTTAGGTTTTCTACCTTTAAGATTCGATGTTAGATTTAATCTATTATTTTACTAAAGAAAATCTCGTTTAATACATAACTTATTTGTTTTAATTCCGAATTAGTCCGTTCAAATTACAATGGATTTATAACAACATGAACTACATATTAGTATTAATGTTTTCTTTATCAAAATCTCTGAAATTTCATAGTTTAGATCTAATTTGATTATGAACTGTGCAACTAGATTTATAAATAAAATATTATTGATTTCTCCTTTAGTTTTCTAAATTTAAATGTAATTTAGCCTAAGTCACTTTTGAATATCTATAAAAGTATTTTATCCTATATATATATAATTTTATATAGTTAAAACAAATGAGACCTATAATTTTCCGTTTTATACAACAAAATCTTTCGGTAGATGTATCTTTTCAACCGTAGCTCCGATTAGCGTGTTTTCCGCGTTTATGTGTTCGTAGCAACGCGTAGGTTAGTTTACAAATTTCTTTAATTGTTTGGTGTACTGTTCTAATTATTATTTATTGTTTGCTTCGTGTATGATTGCTCGATGTGTGTGTGGTGATTTATTGATCAAGTCCAGTCGGTGAGATTTACGTGGAGATTCAAGAAGCTATTAATTGAAGATTTGGATCAGAGAAAGGATCTTAATTTAAGGCAAGTATAGCATGGGATCATCCTTGTTTCCTATTCACCCTTAATATACTTAATTCATGTGCATGTGTCTACCTTGTTACCACTAAGGATATCCTAGTTTTTGTATCTTGTACCTTGACACCCATGGGACATTGCATTGGGTAGTATTTATGCTAGTGCTCAAGATAAGTAACCATGATCTGTAACTTGACTAATGGTATATGCAATAAACGTTTAAAAGATGCTTTATAGCAACATGGCTCAAGAGGGCTAGAGCATATTTGGTTGTTTTTATGGTGCTCTAGTTTCTCTCCTTAAGGACTTATCTGTAAGCGAACATCCGGGACTTACAGTACAACTGTGAGGGCTATATGGCTCTGGCTTTAGCTCAGTATGAGGACCTTTTCTAGCTTGTTAGAGGTTACCCTTGTGGCGCAAATGGGGTAAAGCAGACTGTGGATCCCTGCGTGGTGTATCACATGGACTGACTTCTGAAACCTAGCGGCCCTAACTTGTTAGACGAACCTTTGAAAGGCTTCATAGTGATTCCCTGCCTGCTCACCTTGGAAGTATTTTGGGAGTCGCGATCCCGGGCATATGGGTAATCATGACTCACAGTGAAAGTGTACAACCTCTGCAGAGTGTAAAACTGTTATAACAGCCGTGCTCACGGTTACGAGTGGCCTTGGACCCTTACAGAATAAATGATGAACACTGATGATAATGATAATATTGATGATATTGATGCTCACTAATGATTATTGTTTCTTGCGATACATTATTCTCGTTTACATGATCATGAGGTTATTTGGGCTTATGAAAAACTTGTTGCTACTCAAATGCTAAAAAGATGATTCACTAAAAGCTATTGCAGTAAACCCGTGTCAAACCTTTTGAGCCTCATGAACCCCATGATATATTTGCTGAGTTCGACATGGACTCACTCTTGCTATTTCCCCACATCTCAGGAAGGGTACCAGACTGCTAGATTCTGGAATTGTTAGGCTTGTGATCAATCAGTTAGTTTGTTCCTGGAGTGAAGTCTACACCCGGTGTTCGGAGTTGTCTTTCCGCTGTGTTGCTCTTTAAGGTATATTTTATACTATTGTGTTATGTATATTAAGCATTTGTCTCTTGATATTACACTTATCTGTGGCTATATGTGAGATTTGTCTTCTTTATTTCACATATAGTGTATGTCTGGTTTTGTCCTTAAAACCGGGTGTGACAGAGTGGTATCAGAGCAATGCTGACTGTAGGACGCAAGCCTAGTTAGAAATCGGTTGTCTTAAGGTTTTAAAATTGCTATATCTTCCTTGGTCTATAAACCATGATATTTCTTCTCCACTATATCCCTACCCTTGATATTCATCTTCCCCATGATGCTTGTTTTAAGCCTTTGATCTCATCTACACTCCTTTGATTTGATATGCTTTTTAGAACCATTCCTCACCCCCTTCTTACGAAATTGAAAGAGGAGCTTTAGGATCTTTACCCTTGGTATGAAGAGAACGATAGCATCGTAAGTTGAGTCAATGATTGTGTTGTGCACCTTTATTGGTTGTTGAATTATCATTATGCTTTTGCTTGATTTGGAGCTTTGTAATGATTGCAATGATCTTGTGGAGTATTCCTACAATTTCATTTAGATATAGGATTAAGGCATAAGGATTAGTGGATAGATATAGTTGGGTTTTGGTTATCTTCTGTTTTCTCCCTATTCTGTCTTTTCGGAGCAATCTGTCTTCTTTGGCTTATACCTCTATTTTCGGACTATAAAAAAATTATGGGAAAATTCTGGACAAAAGTAGACTTCTAGATCTTTCTCTGAACACAAGAACCACCTTCAAAGCTATTTTGGATTGGGAGATACAAAAATCACAAGACGATGCAACTGTGCTGTCTGGAAATTGGAACAGAATCTGTTATGTGCTGATTTCGACCAAGTTAACTACAGAATCTGGACATATGTTCTATAAGAAAGTTGTAGAGAATTTTATAAGCTTTCCATCGGTGTAAACTACAGCTTCATTGGATTAACAAAATGAGAGTTACAGCTGTTTTACTGCACTGCTGATTTTCTGCTCGCGAGAAATTTCAGATTTCTTGTTCTTACCCATACACAAGAGTATCATTGAGATGTCAGAACACTTTTTAGCTCATCTAGAAAAGGGTTCAAGCTACCCTATTCAGTGTCCCTTATTTTAAGGGGGGTAGCCAATGTAAAGAAGGTTTATTAAGATTGAACTCTTTATTTGGAAGTATTGGTTAATCTCTATGATTGAGTTGCCACTCATGAGCAAAAATGTCCTGTGAACAAGGTTGATAACTTTGGATCCATGGAGATGAGAGTTGTCCCTTTAGATAGTTCATGATTATGATCACCTATACTTGCTCGTGTTGCTGATGTTGGTCACTTGATAACAGGAAGTGTAGTGTCTCATGACTCAGGAGCCCTATATGATGTTTCGCACTGATATGTGGGAAAAGGCTGATGTTTCTGCCATTAAAGGATGCTATGGGTATGATGAAGCTGAGCACTATCAAAACAACAATGTTGAAGAGCAAGTTGGGAGTGAACTGAGTCAGAATCCACAACGACGAAAGCGAAAAAGGAAAGTCCATAAGAAGCCTGATCAAGGAAGCAAAGCGCAGCGAAACTATATCAATGGAAGACTAAGCAATATGGATATGGATAAAATTCATGGAGTTACCAAAGTAGTGGGAGGTTATATTCAAGTAAGCTCAGTACAAGTTTTTGCTTTATTTGACCCTAGTGCTTCACATTCTTTCATCTCCGCCGACATGGTAGAGACGTGTAAGATGGTGAAGTGTCCAATGAGGAGGCCTTTGCTAGTTCAAACCCCAGTGGGAGAAATGCAGGCAGATCAGATATGCCCGAATGTCAGTCTTGTCATAAACAAGGAAAACTTCACCGCAACACTCATTGTGTTGGAGTCACTTAAAATTCGCGTGGTTCTTGGTAATGGATGGCTCTGTGCACACAAAGGAGTGATTCATGGTACTCAGTGCACAATGCTCTTAACAACACCGACAGGGAAAAGAATTGAGTATCAAGGTGGTCGACTTTTACCTGAGGGAGACGAAAATGATCAATTAGAAGATAGGTACACCAAGGATAGCAAAGTGGACCGTGAGTTTACAGAAGTCATAGTAGAGGAACAAATAACTTTGGAGGAGCTCAATAGGTGAGATGATCATGTTTAGGTAGATTAGTCAGTCGGGATATGAGAAACTGTCACATGACTCTGAACGAAAGAGTAATTTGAAAAATGAGGATCGAATAAAGACAAAGTGTCATTATCTCTTTATCATCCTCTTTCGAATCTCGGGACGAGATTCATCTTAAGGGGGGTAGAATTGTAACACCCTAAAATTTGCTTCTTTGGAAATAGAGCTAAAATGAGTTAATTTTAAATTTTTGTGCTCATGAAAACATAGGGAAATAATATTTTTCACTAAATTGAAATTTATCATAAGGTTTAGTAACTTGTTGATGCATTCATGCTGATGCATTTGTGTTTTTGTATTGCTTGGTTTTGACCAAACATCAAAATGAATTCAAGTTGTTCTTTCAAAATGCGTTTAGGTCGATTTTCCTTCTCCGATATACATATATTATTTTTATACAATCAAATTCCTTGTTTCTCATCTGTCAATCAACCTCTACTCACTTCTCAAGAATTTTTCTGACTTTTTCTGTAGCTTATTTCCACTTGTCTGTGAGCATAATCTAATTTTTAGATGCTCTAAAATATCTTATCATGAGCTCCAAATACTTTATTTGGGTTCCTCATGTTCCATAATGTCTCTGGAAAATTTTCCTGAATTTTCGGAGCTTTCGGAGTATTTTTCGCGACTTAAATAATAATTCTAGACTTTTCTGGAATTATTTTATCCATGAAAATAATTAATTCCGAAAATAATAAATCTCTCATTTGTTTTCTAACGCTCAAAGCCCATGTGCAATAATCCTAATAAATCTCAAAGGCCCATACATTTATTTACTAATGAGCTTAAATGATTACTTAGGCCTATTAGCGGAGGTGGATGGTGCAACGTCAATTAGCACCATATCGCTAGTTGACATGGAGGTAGAGAGTTTTCTTCCCTATATATACGTACCTACCCCATGGGCAAAGCACACCAAAAACTACCGTAGAGGAGCCCCTAGTTTGGGAAATCTCTCGTGTAGTAAATTATATTTTCTCCTCCTTCTCTTATCGCCGTCCGACGAAGCCACCAGGCGTTCTACTCCAAGAAGAAGAAGAGGTATTTACTTAATTCCAAGAATTCAAATAAAAAAATATCAAAATCCTAAGAATTCCATCAAACCTGTCCTTACTTTAATCGTTGTGGCTCCTCTTGGGTACCTTAGCGAGTAGGGAGTATGTATTGAGCTCTAAGATAATAGAATATTATCATCATCATCTGATACGTAGAATATTAGGATTTTTTTATTTTTTTTCTATCGGTCCTATCCGCCTCTTTGATGGAACGAAATAAAGAAAAAAAAATTAGATGACGAAAAGGAAGATTAAAATAAATTAGATAAAGAAAAAAAAAGACATAACGTCAGCTCGCAGAGGCAGGTAGGCCCTCCCTTCGTATGCTGGCTCACGCGGACCACCACCGGGCCCCGCACTCCTACGAGTACTACTCCATCACATTAAAAACTAGATTTTGATTTATTTTCGAAACTAGATATTTACAAAACTGCCACTATCTTGTTTAGGCCATATCTTCTACGTTTTAACTCCGATTTGACCCGTTCAAGTTGCGTTAGATTCGTATTTGCGAGCTCTACATATTGGTAGTACTGTACAGTAGGTTTAGAAAATTTAATTTTCGAGTTTATATTAAAGTAATTATTTATCTATAGGAAATCTTAGAAAATTCATAACTTTCACGTTTTAAATCCGAATTTCGTGATCTTTACGTCTGTGTGATCGTAGTAACGTGTAGAAGAGTTTTACAAACTTTTTGTACTGTTAGTGCTACTGTTGGTTAGGTTTTCTACCTTTAAGATTCGATGTTAGATTTAATCTATTATTTTACTAAAGAAAATCTCGTTTAATACATAACTTATTTGTTTTAATTCCAAATTAGTCCGTTCAAATTACAATGGATTTATAACAACATGAACTACATATTAGTATTAATGTTTTCTTTATCAAAATCTCTGAAATTTCATAGTTTAGATCTAATTTGATTATGAACTGTGCAACTAGATTTATAAATAAAATATTATTGATTTCTCCTTTAGTTTTCTAAATTTAAATGTAATTTAGCCTAAGTCACTTTTGAATATCTATAAAAGTATTTTATCCTATATATATATAATTTTATATAGTTAAAACAAATGAGACCTATAATTTTCCGTTTTATACAACAAAATCTTTCGGTAGATGTATCTTTTCAACCGTAGCTCCGATTAGCGTGTTTTCCGCGTTTATGTGTTCGTAGCAACGCGTAGGTTAGTTTACAAATTTCTTTAATTGTTTGGTGTACTGTTCTAATTATTATTTATTGTTTGCTTCGTGTATGATTGCTCGATGTGTGTGTGGTGATTTATTGATCAAGTCCAGTCGGTGAGATTTACGTGGAGATTCAAGAAGCTATTAATTGAAGATTTGGATCAGAGAAAGGATCTTAATTTAAGGCAAGTATAGCATGGGATCATCCTTGTTTCCTATTCACCCTTAATATACTTAATTCATGTGCATGTGTCTACCTTGTTACCACTAAGGATATCCTAGTTTTTGTATCTTGTACCTTGACACCCATGGGACATTGCATTGGGTAGTATTTATGCTAGTGCTCAAGATAAGTAACCATGATCTGTAACTTGACTAATGGTATATGCAATAAACGTTTAAAAGATGCTTTATAGCAACATGGCTCAAGAGGGCTAGAGCATATTTGGTTGTTTTTATGGTGCTCTAGTTTCTCTCCTTAAGGACTTATCTGTAAGCGAACATCCGGGACTTACAGTACAACTGTGAGGGCTATATGGCTCTGGCTTTAGCTCAGTATGAGGACCTTTTCTAGCTTGTTAGAGGTTACCCTTGTGGCGCAAATGGGGTAAAGCAGACTGTGGATCCCTGCGTGGTGTATCACACGGACTGACTTCTGAAACCTAGCGGCCCTAACTTGTTAGACGAACCTTTGAAAGGCTTCATAGTGATTCCCTGCCTGCTCACCTTGGAAGTGTTTTGGGAGTCGCGATCCCGGGCATATGGGTAATCATGACTCACAGTGAAAGTGTACAACCTCTGCAGAGTGTAAAACTGTTATAACAGCCGTGCTCACGGTTACGAGTGGCCTTGGACCCTTACAGAATAAATGATGAACACTGATGATAATGATAATATTGATGATATTGATGCTCACTAATGATTATTGTTTCTTGCGATACATTATTCTCGTTTACATGATCATGAGGTTATTTGGGCTTATGAAAAACTTGTTGCTACTCAAATGCTAAAAAGATGATTCACTAAAAGCTATTGCAGTAAACCCGTGTCAAACCTTTTGAGCCTCATGAACCCCATGATATATTTGCTGAGTTCGACATGGACTCACTCTTGCTATTTCCCCACATCTCAGGAAGGGTACCAGACTGCTAGATTCTGGAATTGTTAGGCTTGTGATCAATCAGTTAGTTTGTTCCTGGAGTGAAGTCTACACCCGGTGTTCGGAGTTGTCTTTCCGCTGTGTTGCTCTTTAAGGTATATTTTATACTATTGTGTTATGTATATTAAGCATTTGTCTCTTGATATTACACTTATCTGTGGCTATATGTGAGATTTGTCTTCTTTATTTCACATATAGTGTATGTCTGGTTTTGTCCTTAAAACCGGGTGTGACAGGCTAGAGCATGTGGGTTATTTTGATGCTCTAGTTACTCTCCGTAAGGACTTATCTGTAAGTGATAATCGGGATATACAGTACAACTGTAAGGGCTATATGGCTCTGGCTTTAGTTGTTTAAAAGACCTTTTCTAGCTTGTTAGTGGTTACCTTAAATGGCGTAAGAAAGGCTTGCCACGTTGGGTGTAGGGCGAGCCCCTGGCCTAGTGTGTATAGGCTGCGGTTGTTGTGCCACCGGAAAGGGGGGTTCTACATCTGCCTGCCGAGCAAATCTAATGGCCCTAACTTGTTAGACGAACTTTTGAGTGGCTTTATATGGTTTTCAGTGTTTTGGGAGTAATTAACCCATGCATTTGAAAATCATGACTCACAGTGAAAGTGTACACCTCTGCGCAGAGTTAAAAATTGGTATACTAGCCGTGCTCACGGATACGAGCGGCCTTGGGGATTCTTACAGAATATCTGATCACCATTGTTATATCATGCTTAATTATTGTTGTTACTATTCTGCTCATGTTAATGCTATTCATTATTCTTATTACAATTGATCATTGATTCATTAATGGGATTTGGTTTATCTTGCTGCTACTCAATTGCTAATTACGTGATGAATAAAAGCTAAATGCAGTCAAACAATGTCTAGCCTTTTTGAGCCTCATGAACCCCATGATATACTTGTTGAGTTTGACATGGACTCACTCTTGCTATATCTCCCACACTCCAGTGTGTAGTAAGATGCTACTTGGAAGAAGGACAAAGGTGTAGTGGAGTTTCAGAAGACTAGTAGAGGTGCTAGGCATATGTTACCCCCAGTCAGCCGTCCCTGAGAAGAATGGAGCCTGAAGTTTAGTCACCGTTCCGTGATACTCTGATGTAAGTGTTAATATAGCTATGTATACGTTATATAATAACATTGTTTCTGATATTTTTTGTATTCTGGCATATGTGTGGACTTCCTGGGCACACATATGATTAGCCTGGTTTTATTCTTTAAAAAACCGGGTGTGACAATTTAAATCAACTTCTCCACACGCCGCCACCACTCATAAGCAGCCTTCTTTACAAGCTCATTTTCATCGGCTATCAACCTACACAGTAATCTTTCCTCTGCTGATTAGCCCCTCCTGACCATCTTGACACGTGCTAAAAAACGATGTCAACAGATACACAACAGAGTCCTAAAGGAAGAGCTTCATCTCTGACATTGTATCGAATATCATCCCCTTACTAAGGATTTCTTTCTCATGGTCATACAATGATTTCCTACACATCTAGAGATCGATGTCACAAACTGCAAAATCCATCACGCTATCATCCCTATAGTCCGGAACGCCCCTGAAAGGTACATTCATCGACCTTAGTTGCTCAAGCTCTATCGCTGTGTAAGGTGGTGGTAGAACATACTGCCGCGCTTCGCTAATTCTGCCCCATGAATCATAGGGGGTATCATCTGCTGGCAAATATGTGACTAGTCTATCCTAAGCCGACATAGCATGCAAGGCCTCAGTTGGTAAAATTTGTTTCTCTTGAAATAGAGCTAAAATGATTTAATTTTGTAATTTTATGCTCATGAAAACATGGGGAAATAATAAATTTTCATTAGATTAAAATTTATATTAAGGTAGAAACATGTTTGTTGCATTCGTGCCGGTCGCACCTTGTGTTTCTATGTGCAAAATGTGTTTTTTAAAATACGTTTTGGAGACAAATATCTATCTTTAGGAATTTTCTAGCTTCTTTCAAGAATTTAATTCCTACCTCCTTTACCTTAATCATTATGTTCCAAGTTCCCAACAATCTTTTCATGAGCTTCAAATACTTTATTTGGGTTCATCATGTTCCAAAGTGTCTCTGGAAAATTTTCCCAAATTTTTGGAGGTCTCAGAGTATTTTTATGGCTTAAATATCAAATATTTATTTTTTTAGAATTATTTTATTTATGAAATTAATTAATTCCAAAAATAAATAATATATCTCATTTTTCAACCAACTCTCAAAGCCCATATTCAATAATCCTAATAAATCTCAAAGGCCCATGCATTTATTTACTCATGGGCTTTAATGATTATTTAGGTCCATTAGTAAATGTCGAGGGTGCAACATCAATTAGTACCATATTGCTAGTTGATGTAGATGTGGGAAGTTTTGCTCCCTATAAATATGTACCAAACCTTGGGCAAAACACACCAAAACTAGTGTAAGGGGAGCCCCTAGTTTGGGAAATCCCTTGTATAGTAAATTAGATTTTTCTCCCCCTTCTCTCGCCGTCGCCGCCGCTGCTGCGCTACTCGACGCTGTAGACCCGCAGTCGACCATAAGAAGGCCCTAGGTGAGTTCGCCGTCTTCTGCTCTTATTCCCTGTGCTCTCGGCTCGTCTAACCATGGCCTCTAGGACCCAAACCAAGCACTCCGGGGAGCTTCTCTTCGCCGGTAATGGAGCTCCGCCGCGCTGGTTTTCCTCCCTGGTCAGTTACTCTCTCTCCCCTCCTTTCTATTTTGGGCTGTCCAAATTTAATCCAACAGTCCAAGATTGCTCTTACCCCTTCGATGGGTTTATTTGCAAAAGAGCCCCTACAGTTTCGCCAAATATAACATGCAGTGCATGGCGCACTTCTAAAATACATTTTCCTATTCCGAAAGCGTAGTTTTTTTTCTAGTAGATTCAGAATACGTTTTCTCTTTTAGAAAGTGTAAAATCCCTCTATTAGATTCAAAATATGTTTTCTTCTTTTGAAAACGTAGTTTCTTCGGCTAGATCCAAAATACGCTTTCATCTATTTACAGTTTTGCCACTAATCTTGTTTTAGCCACAAAATCTTTGTTTTAACTTCGATTTGACCCGTTCAAATTGCGTTAGATTCGTAATTGTGTAATCTACATATTTATACTACTGTTAAATATATTTTCAACTTTTAAAATTTGAGGTTAGATTTAATCTATTATTTTATTAAAGGAAATCTTGTTTAATTGATAACTTTTTCGTTATAGCTCCGATTAGAGTGCTTTTCGCATTTGTGTGTTCGTAGTAACATGTAGGACATCTTTATAACCTTTTTATCTATTGTTTATTATGTTTGGTATATTGTTCTAATTTAGTCTATTGTTTGCTTGATGTATGATTGCATGGATATTTGTGTGGTGCTTTATGATCATGTCCAGTCGGTGAGCTTTGCGTTGGTGATATAAAAGAAGTTGGTGATCCAGAAGAAGTTCTTTGGAGGTTACAATTCAATCAAAGAAGGATCTGAGTTTAAAGAAAGTACATCATGGGATCTTCCTTGTTGTCCTATTCACCTTAATATCATTTTAATCATATGCATGTGTCTATCTTGGCAACCATAGTAATTTTCCTAGCTATTTGATATCCTAGATTCCTTGATTCCTATGGGTTATTGCATTGGGTAGTATGATGCTAGTGCTCAACTAAAGCCAAGATATTGTAACTTGACTAATGGAATATGCAATAAACATTAAAAGTTGTTTTTAGCAACATGGAACAAGGGGGCTAGAGCATTATGCTATTTTATGGTGCTCTAGATTTATCTCCCTAAGGACTTATCTGTAAGTGAACATCTAGGACTTATTGTACAGCCGTGAGGGCTACATGGCTCTGGCTTTAGCTCAGTACCAGATTACTAGAGTTTGGAGGAATTAGGTGTGTGATCAACCAGTCAGTTGTCCCAATAGAATTGGAGTCTTCACCTGAAGATCGGAGTTGTCTTTTCGCTGTTTGCTGTCTAAGGTTATATCCTTTATACTAAGTATGTTATATATTAAGCATTGTCTATTGATATTACCTTTATTTGTAGCTATATACGAGATTTGACTTCCTGGGCTCACATATGGTGTGTAACTGGTTTTGTCCTTAAAACCAGGTGCTACAAAGTGATATCAGAGCAATGTTGACTGTAGAACGCAAGTCTAGTAGAAACTGATCATTTTAAGGTTTAGAAGTTGCTACAAAAACCTTTTCTCTATGAACTTTGATATTTTCTTCTCTATTCTATCTCTACCCTTGTTATTCATGTCTACCTTGGTGCTTATTTTGAAGTCTTTGTTCTCATCTTCACTCCTTGATTTGATATGCTTTTAGAACTATCACTTATCACTTTCTTGTGTAATCTGAAGATGAGTCTTAGGATTGTTACCCCTAGTACAATGAGGATGATAGTATCGTAAGTTGAGTCAATGATTGAATTGTGCACCTTTAGTACTTTATGGAATTGTCATTATGCTTCTGCTTGTTTTGAATCTTTGTAATGACTGCAATGATCTTGTTGGGTGTTCTCACAATTTCATTTAGTTTATAGGCCTAAGGTATAAGGATTAATGAAATAAATAGTCGGGTTTTGGTTCTCTCCTTTTTTCTCTATCGTGCCTTTGGAGCAACCTATCTTTATCGATTTATATATCTGTCTTTGGACTACCAAAAATCATGACAAAAATTTGAACAATATTAGACTTTAATATCTTTCTTTGACCATAAGAATCACCTTGATAGATATGTTGGTTATGGAGTTATGAAAATCACAAGATGATACATAGATGCTGTCAGAAGCTGGGAATAGTTTCTATTGTGCACTGCTTTCGACAACCTGAACTGCAGAATTTGGAAAAGTGTTCTATAAGGAAATTGTGGAGAGTTTGCTATGCTTTCCAAAAATATAAATTGTAGCTCTATTGGATTAACAGAATAAGAGTTATAGCTATTTTACTGCGCTGTTGTTTTTCTGCTCGCGAGGAATTTTAGATTTCTTGTTCTTGCTCATACACGAGAGTATCATTGGGATGTCAGAACATCTTGATACTATTTAGCTCATCTGGAAGAAGGTGCAAGCTACCCTTTTTGTGTCCCCTAGTTTAATTTTTCTTAAGGGGGTAGCCAAGTTGAAGAATTTACAAGATGAAGTATCATACGTTCTAGTTTGCATAGCGAAAGCATGGTGGGCCCATAACCCACAGGTCCCAGGATCAAAACCTTTGGAGGAACAAATATCTTTGGAGGAGATCAATAAGATAGACAATCACGCTTATGCCAACTATCTAACTAAGGGTCCGAATGCTCAAGGTGCCATATGAAGTTCAGTTATGCTCTCTAGTTCTCACTTGGAAGAATCAGTTAATCTGATAAGAAAGGTGGTACCCAGAGGATGTATATCACTTAAGTGTTTCATCATCTAGAGTAAGTATCCTTTGCTTGGTTGATAAGTTATTGGATCATCTATGAGGAACGGATGCATTCGTCAATATGGCTCTGCAATTCGAGCTATCCTCAGCTGGGAGTCCAATCTTCAACATACCTAGGACAAGTAGGCATTGATGACATAGGAATGAGATATCTGATAACTACAGATGGTTCTATGGAGTCTCAGGAAATTCCAATAATATACTAAGCATGACAAGAAGGTTTGGATTGAAGAAAGTTAATGATGTGATAGGAACCCACTCAAAGATGTGAGAGAAACTCAGAGTCTTTAATAATGAGGTTTGATTAGAGGTTCAAGGGAAGTTTATCTAAGACCATCAATATATTAGCTTTTCCAGATCAAGACACGAGTTTTTTTATATCTACTATGATGCACCTTATCAAGGTGTGGGATGTGTCCTTATGTAAGAAGAAAAAAATAGAAGTTTAAGCAAGAAAACATGAGATGGAACATCTGACGTATGATCTAAAGTTATCCACTGTGAAGCATGGAGATACTATCTACAAGGACATGAGAGTATATTTTCATGAAAGATCAGACTGAAACTTGAGACACTGTAAATGGATTGGAGTAATCAAGAATTATGACTTGGAAAGGAGCTATCACTGGGAGAAAGAAATGTCATTGCTGATGACTTTACCAAAAAGGAGTTATGCTAAGAAGATTCGAACGACACCATGGACTAAGAATAGTCATTTGAGAGTTGAGCAACTTGATCTGAGCATCTGAAGTCATTAATGTTTTAAAGTTGGCAATAGAATCTACTTTAGATCAAGAAAGTAAGGAAGCTCCGTTGGAAGGTGAATATTTTAAGAAGAAGAATTGATATTGTGGACTAAAATGAAAACGTGGCCTAGTCATTGGAGTTACCTGAGTATTGTTTGGAGTATCTTTTAGAATCTTGGAATCAGTTTGACAAGTTACTTGGAGTATGGTTAACAGGTATGCAAAGTAGAGAAGAATCCAAAGGTGGAGAATCTGTATCTCTTTTATCACCATCTTCTGAATCTCAAGGACGAGATTCATCTTAAGAGGGTAGAATTGTAACACCCTAAAATTTGCTTCTCTTAAAATAGAGCTAAAATGATTTAATTTTGTATTTTTATGCTCATGAAAACATAGGGAAATAATAAATTTTCATTAGATTAAAATTTATCTTAAGGTGGAAATGTGTTTGTTGCAACCGTGTAGGTCGCACCTTGTGTTTCTATGTGCAAAATGTGCTTTTTTAAATACATTTAGGAGACGAATATCTATTTCTAGGAATTTTTTAGCTTCTTTCTAGAATTTAATTCCTACCTCCTTCACCTTAATCTTTATGTTCCAAGTTCCCAACAACCTTTTCATGAGCTCCAAATACTTTATTTGGGTTTATCATGTTCCAAAGTGTCTCTAGGAATTTTCCCCAAATTTTTGGAGGTCTTGGAGTATTTTTCATGGCTTAAATATCAATTCTGGAATTTTCTAGAATTATTTTATTCACAAAATTAATTAATTCTGAAAATAAATAATATATTTCATTTTCCAACCAACTCTTAAAGCTCGTGTGCAATAATCCTAATAAATCTCAAAGGTCCATGCATTTATTTACTAATGGGCTTTAGTGATTATTTAGGTCCATTAGTAAATGTGGAGGGTGCAACATCAATTAGTACCATATTGCTAGTTAATGTAGATGTGGGAAGTTTTTCTCCCAATAAATATGTTCCAACCCCTTGGGCAAATCACACCAAAACTACTGTAAGGAGAGCTCCTAGTTTGGAAAATCTATCGTGTAGTAAATTAGATTTTTCTTCTTCTCTCGCTGTCGCCGTCACCGCCGCGCTGCCTGACGCTGTGGACCCGTCGTCGACCGTAAGAAGGCCCTAGGTGAGTTCACCGTCTTCTCCTCTTATTCCCTGTGCTCTCAGCTCGTCTAACCGTAGCCTCTAGGACCCAAACTAAGCGCATCGGGGAGCTTCTCGCCGCCGGTAATGGAGCTCTGCCGCACCGTTTTTTTCCCGGCCGGTTACTCTCTCTCCTCCTCCTTTCTAATCTGGGCTGGCCAGATTCAATCCAACGGTCCAAGATCACCTGTACCCCTTCATCGGGTTTATTTGCAAAAGAGCCCCTACAGTTTCGCGTAATACAACCCGTAGTCCATATCGCACTTCCAGAATATGTTTTCCTTTTCCGAATGCATAGTTTCTTTCTAGTAGATTCAGAATACGTTTTCTCTTTTAGAAAGCATAAAATCCCTATATTAGATTCAAAATATGTTTTCTTCTTTTGGAAATGTAGTTTCTTCGGTTAGATCCAAAATACGGTTTCGTCTATTTACAGTTTTGCCACTAATCTTGTTTTAGCCATAAAATCTTTGTTTTAACTCCAATTTGACCCGTTCAAGTTGTGTTAGATTCGTAATTGCGTAATCTATATATGTATACTACTGCTAAATATATTTTCAACTTTTAAAATTTAAGGTTAGATTTAATATATTATTTTATTAAAGAAAATCTTGTTTAATTCATAACTTTTTCGTTATAGCTCCGATTAGAGTGCTTTTCGCGTCTGTGTGTTCGTAGTAACATGTAGAACATCTTTAAAACCTTTTAACCTATTGTGTATTATGTTTGGTGTACTGTTGTAATTTATATCTATTGTTTGTTTCGTGTATGATTGCATGGATGCTTGTGTGGTGCTTTATGATCATGTCCAGTCGATGAGCTTTGCGTTGGTGATATAAAAGAAGTTGGTGATCCAGAGGAAGTCCTTTGGAGGTTACAATTCAATAGAAGAAGGATATGAGTTTAAGGAAAGTATAGCACAGGATCTTCCTTGTTGTCCTATTCATCTTAATATTATTTTAATCATATGCATGTGTCTACCTTAGCAACCGTAGTAATTTTTCTAGCAATTTGATATCCTGGATTCCTATGGGTTATTGCATTGGGTAGTACGATGCTAGTGCTCAACTAAAGCCATGATCTTGTAACTTGACTAATGGAATATGCAATAAACATTAAAACAAGCTTTTTAGCAACATGAAACAAGGGGCTAGAGCATTAGGCTATTTTATGGTGCTGTAGATTCCTCTCCCTAAGAACTTATATATAAGTGAACATTCGGGACTTACAGTACAGCTGTGAGGGCTGCATGGCTCTGGCTTTACCTTAGTATGAGGACCTTTTCTAGCTCGTTAGTGGTTACCTTTATGGCACAAGATGGGCTCCGACAGGTATGATCTCGGCCTGCCAAGAGGGTGCACTTTGGTTTCTTGGTATTTTGTTAGTCACTCCTTGGAGGGGGTTCATGCTTATTGATGGGGAAACCTTAGCAGCCCTAACTTGTTAGAAGAACTTTTGAAAGGCTTCATAGTGAACCATGCTGACCTTCCTTGGTAGTGGGTTCATAGGTTGGTCGCCTCGGGCAAAACGGTAAAGCACGACTACAGTGAAAGTGTACAACCTCTATAGAGTGTAAAACTGGTATATCAGTCGTGCTCACGGTCACGAATGGCCTTGGACCCTTACGGAATAGATGAAGAACACGGATGATACCAATGATGAAGATGCTCATTAATGATTACTGTTTATGCTATTCATTAGTCATGTTTATCTGATCATGTGTTTATATGGGCTTGTGAATAAACTTGTTGCCACCCAATTGCTAAAAGATGACTCATTAAAAGCTAATTGCAATTAAACCAGTGTCAGCCTTTTGAGCCTCATGAACCCCATGTTATATTTGTTGAGTACGACATGTACTTACGCATGCTTTATTTTTCAATTATTTGGATAAAAATCCCGGATGGGTACCAGATTGCTAGAGTTTGGAGGAACTAAGCATGTGATCGACCAGTCAGTTGTCCTTGTGGAATTGGAGTCTTCACCCGAAGATCGGAGTTGTCTTTTTCGCTGTTTGCTGTCTAAGGTTATATCCTTTATACTAAGTATGTTATATATTAAGCATTGTCTATTGATATTACCTTTATTTGTAGCTATATGTGAGATTTAACTTCCTAGGCTCACATATGGTGTGTATCTGATTTTGTCCTTAAAATCGGGTGCTACAAAGTGATATCAGACTTCCTAAAAGTGATATCAGACTTCCTCATAGGCCAGTAACTCTAATGTCAAGCAATCCAAGGATGGTGGCGTTTGTCCCTGAGAGATCAAGTATTTTTCTTTGAAGGATATTTAAATCAAGTTTGAGATGTGAGATGCCAAGCCACATTGTTCACTCCCATGGTGCAGTCCATATATAGCTCTTTTTTTTAAATGAACAAGGCAGAAGGACTGCCTGTTGTATTAAAAAGAAGGTGAGCCAAGACAGGCTAGAACAAGATTGTACAAAAAACTATACAAAGGAGTGTAATAGAAAAACTCTCAGTGTCTGCCTATCAAAATTGCTCGATGTTTCCCTCCAGCCATAATCCACATCCCGCTTTCATCTTTTATTTTCGGAAGTAGCTGATTATGAGGTAACTCTTTGTGATTGAATATTCGTGCATTTCTTTCATTCCAAATTTCCCATGGAACTAAGATGATCATAGAACGCCTTCCTTTCCTGGAGTGGCAAGGTACGGCTGATAGGGAGGTCCACCATTGATGAAGCTATTCGGCTTGCGACCAGGAAGGCAAAAAGAGGCCACTGAGTCCTATCGAAGCAGCAAGTTCCTCCCGAATACGCATGGAGTATCTGCAATGAGCGAGAAGATGGAGGACAGTTTCTGGCTCTCTACGACAGAGGGCGCAAACAACATTGTTGGGCCAACCTCTCGCCTGGAGCCTATCTGTCGTCCAAAGTCTATTTTGGATGGCGAGCCATCCAAATAATTTGCATTTAGGTGGTGCCCAAACCTTCCAAATGAGTGTGCCAAAATTGGCTGTTGTTGACCCTAAGAATTGGGCTCTGTAAGCTGAGTTTGCAGAATATTCACCATCAGCGGCGCTGAAATATTGCCACACGCCATATTGCCACGTACTCGATAAAGTGTTGTGCATTGAAGCCACGGTGCTGCAAGTTAAGATCCTTGATCCAGTTTTGATTTTGAGTGGCAACATAAAGGGATCTATTATTTCTTTTAGAAATTTTGAAGAGGTTTGGCGCAATATCTTTTAGCCTTTGTCCTTGACTCCAGGCCCCATACCAAAAGGAAGTTTTCTTGCCATCCCCAATGGTAATCTTTGTTGCAGCTGCAAAGAAGAGGCGGTCAGTTCTGTTGCAGGGGATTTCGGACCCCCACCCAGGGTTTATCGCTTGACTTCCATTCATGCCACACCCATCGAAGCCTAAGCGCCGTAGTGAACCTTCCCAAGTGTAGGATCCCTAGGCCTCCAGAACACGTTGGTCCTCTTGCACGGCTCCAATTAACTTTACATTTTCCACCGGTCAAAGCTTTAGAACCGGCCGACATAAATTGTTTCCTCTTAATGTCAATTTCATCTAGCACCTCCTTGGGTGCCTGCAGGGCTGTGAGCAGGTAAACCGGTTGTGACGTGAGCACCGATTTGATCAGCGTGAGTCAACCTGCTGGAGTTGTGTTTTTTCCATTCCAAGAGATAAATTTGCTAACTGGCTTATCGACAAGGAATTGAAGGTCCACACGTCGTAATCGCATAGTGGTGAGAGGTAAGCCCAGGTACTTGATCAGAAAGTGCACTCATGTTGCTGGGAGGTCAGCAATGGAGCACTGTATTGGGACTACTGTGGACTCGTGAAAGTTTGTTAGGAGACCTGTTGCCTCACTGAATCAAGTAAGAATATTTGCCAAGGTGGAGATGACTTTCTTTCGAGGATTGATGAAGAGGGCTGTATCATCTACGTACATGGAGGTTCTAATGTTGTGTGTGTGTCCCCCTTAACTTTCTTAGAATGGCTCTCTGTTGCTAAGTCCAGGAGGCGTCGCAGCGGGTCAATGGCGATAACAAATAAGAGCGGTGAGAGGGGGGTCGCCTTGCCGTAGGCCTCTGCCGTGCTTCAGAGGGGTGCTGGGGACTTCGTTGAGCAAAACCCGTGAGGTGGAGGTGGCAAGGAGTGAGGCAATCTAGTCCCGCCATCTTGGAGGGAAGCCTAATCGTTGGAGAAGCGTTCGCAAATAGTCTCATCTCACTGAGTCGAACGCTTTAGTGATGTCCAGTTTAATGAAGAGGGCAGGGATGTTGTTTCTATGGAAGCTTCTGGCTGTCTTTCTAAGGATGGCAACGGGGCGGATTCGGACCGGGTGGAGTCTCTGTGTACCCAAACCCGAAACCTGAAATCGAAACCCGAAACCGCACCGAACACCGATTCGTGTGGTAATCCATCCCCAAAACCGAACCCACGGATACCCAAAACCCGAATGGATACCCGAAACCCGCTATGTATGACACATAGTAAGAGAAATAAGGACTTTCTATAAACATATGTATGATATATATACACATATTCACGTGTATAAACAAGAGGCAACAAATAATAAATATTTTCATGAGTCAACTTAGAATAAATTTAATAATATAAGTAAACAAGTTATTATTAGCATATTATAAAACATGAGTTTTAATTCCAAATGATTTATTTCGGATATTCATTGGATATCCACGGGTGGAAAACCAAACCTGAAACCGAACCCGATTGGTTTTGGGGCCCCGAACCCGAACCCGCAAGACCCGAAACCTGTGGATATCCAACCCGAAACCGCCCCGTTGCCATCCTTATGTGTTTCACATAGCCATGAAATTGTCATGGATGCTTCTCTTTTTAATAAATGCACTTTGTGTAGGCGGCACTATGGTCTTCGTGTATGGAGCAAGTCTTAGGGCCAGAGCTTTGGCAATGATTTTGGCAAATGAGTGAATGAGGCTTATGGGCCGCCTATAGTCTGTTGCATAATCAACGCCCTCTTTCATTGGTATTAGCACAATGTTGGCCGAGTTTAGAAGTGGTAGGCTCGAGATCCGTAGATTGTGGAAAGCAATCACCGCCTCCATAAAATCTCCTTTTATCACGTCCCAGCAAGCTATGAAAAAAGCACCTGTATAGCTGTCCGGGCCTAGCGCTTTGTCAGCTGGCATTTGGAAAATGGCAGTTTTGATTTCGTCCTCTGAGAAAGGATCATCGAGCGAGTGAAGGTGGAGCGCAGGCTGGTCAAGGTTGTCCCAATTGAGATCTAGTGTGCGTTCTATGTGGCGCCCCATTACAGCGGCAAAGTGATCACGAATTACTTTTTCTTTGTCCTCGTGTTTGAAAGCCCATCCTTGACCCTTTTTCAACTGTTGGATATGGTTCTTTCTTCTACGGTCATTGATCCTACGGTGGAAGAATTTTGAATTTGCGTCTCCCAGCTTGAGGTTCATGACCCGTGAAGCTTGCTTTTTCCTAGCCCGCTCTATAACTGCAAGTCCTAGAACTCTCCGCTTTAAATTTGTTCCATATATCCTGACGAAGATGGTGATCTGGTTCGCCAAAAAAGCATGATGTCCCCATTTTGCATGCACCTTATGATGGCTATGAAGCTAGACATGCATTTCACACGTATCCGAGGTTCCGACGATCGAGCGCCCCTTTTCATCTTCCCCAAAACATTGCCCCTGCTACTGCATGCAGGATAAGGGGCCATCAGTGGGGCTCAAGCCCACCCTACCATTCGTCGGTTGGCCACGCAGCCCCTTGTGATCCCAATAATTTTTTAGGAATAGTGGAAAATAGGAAGAAGAGATTAAAGATG
This sequence comes from Saccharum spontaneum, assembly GCA_022457205.1. Classification (NCBI taxonomy): domain Eukaryota; kingdom Viridiplantae; phylum Streptophyta; class Magnoliopsida; order Poales; family Poaceae; genus Saccharum; species Saccharum spontaneum. The sequence goes on from CM039597.1 coordinate 18,923,076, forward strand.
TTGTGCCCTGCTAGAGTTTGAAGATGTGCACCCCACCCCTTTGCCCCCACCAATCAATTTTTAGGAGTAGAAGAGAGGAAGAAGAGATTAAAGACGTTGCTCCCTGCTAGAGGTTGAAGATAATCCCTCTTCCCCTGATTTTTTGTTTGTGTCTGCCACTGCATAGGTTTGTAAGAATGGGTAGTAGAACCAACATAGAAAAAAATTATTATGCACATCCATTGCAGATAAAGGCCAGAGCTACACTGGTTACCTTGTATGCAAACATCAAAATACAAAGTTTAGTGTTTACATGTCATTCAAAACCACAATGACAATTAATTTATTCAAACAACATGAAGCATACATAGTATTTTTTTAAATATAGTAAAACAGAGAGTAGTTGGAAGAAATAAGATGAGTTCATGAAATCAGACCATATCAAGGAGCTCTGACTTGAATGTTTTGCCCAGATGAATTCTAAGCTTCAAGACAGGCCATTCACCTAGTAGCTTCGTAAGAACGGGCAGTAGAACCGACAGAAGGCAAATTGTTATAGCCAACCATAGGAGGCGAGGGGCTAAAACTGTGTATAGACCAGTTGCAAATGCTGTGGTGGTTGCTATGTAGCTAATCCACATAAGTTTCTTAGTCAAGGATCTGTAATGAAGCAAAAACTCAAAGTCCTCCCATCTTGACATTGTTGATATGAAGGCAACAGCCAGCGAGGAGAACATTGCCAAGGAATCAGAGGTCAAGAATGCCTGGAATGCAACCTTTCTTGCCATGATGGGAAGTCCCTCACTTCCAGCATCGTTGCTGTATCCTCCAGGCAAGGTGAAAGCAGCAGCAAAGGTGATTGTTGCAATGAGGATTGCCACTAAAGAAGTGTTGCCTGTGTATGTCTGAGTCAATATCTTTATATCCTTCCTTGATTCGGAAGTTACTCGATCCTTGGTTTGCTTATGAAGGTTATAAGTATCATTTGCTGCTTCAGGATCAGCTTTCAGCATAAGCATGGAGACTTCATTCTGCAAGGTCTCAAAGAAAGGTATGTGTGGAGCACACATTAGCACAATACTCAAAAAAGACAATATTCTACGTACCATTGTGTCCGCTAGTTAGTGGTAGCAAACTGTTTTTCAAAGGTGCTGATATATTTCTGTTACAATGTTTTAATAGTATCCTCTTGTTTAAAATAGAAGGCTACAGAGTACTTATTCATTTTGACAACCATATATCTTTAGCTGCTTACCTATCTGTCATTGATTTCAACAATTTAATGGTGCATATCTTGCGGTGGTTGTTGATTTGAACATGGTCATTTGTTTTTTCCCCTCTAAAAAGTTTGTATGGATCGTTTATTAATGTGCACAGGATAAGTTTGCAGAGACTGCTATGCAATATATGTAAACGTTTAATCATTCGTAGTTGTATAAGTCCATAAGTGTCCAAATATACTCATAAGATATAAACACCCTCTATCTTGCAAATTGTTAAAAATTACAAAAAAAGGAAAGAAAATCAGACTGCTCTGCCCCATAGTGTTGTTGTCTTTCAACCCACAATCATAGACTAGCACCCACTACTTAGTATACCGATATCAAGCATTTTCTAGAGGTGGGTTTCCTACCACTAAGAAATACATGTGCATGCATTTTCTAGGACTTGAACTTGTATCATCTTACCTCGCTCACAGTCACCTAAGAGTGAATATACCATGACATCCCTTGTATCAACTTCTATGAATCTTTTTATAAAATATTTGGCGACCTAAACTATCTCAAACGAAAACAAATCAATTAGAAAGTTTTAGATCAATCACATTGAGCACTACGTACTACTTTGATATAGGTTATGTATCCATTCGAGATCATTTGAAAAAAATCAAAAACATAGATTTATAATATGATGAGAACTTAAAACATATATTTAGGCTGATATTATTGTATTGTATTTGTAGGTAATGAATATATACGTCGTCAAGGGATCGGACTAGTCAAGGGGACCGGAAGAAACAATGCAAGTCCAAGAGAAACTAATTAAGCGTACCCAGTTTAAAGTCTTGGCGTGCTCGGTCATAGGAGGTAGTAGCCAGGTAGCTGGGTTACCCGAGCTGTTGAGCATCGTGACGTCGGTGTCTGGGTGTTGCAGCAAAGCATTGACTATCTTGGGATTGCACTTTCGGACCGCGTCGTGCAGAGGAGTCTCTTCCGTTATGTCTCGCATGTTGACTAGCTTGCGAAGATGCTTTGACCCCAGGAAGAATTCTAGAAGCTCCATGTGACCACCCTTAACAGCTTGGTGAAGGCATGTCAACACGCCATTTGCAGGGGCATAGGGAGCATCTGGGCAATGCTTGAGAAGCTCCCGGGCAGCCCCGACGTATCCTCGACTCGCAAAAGCAAGAATAGGGGCACCATTCGAGTCGAATACGTACCCCAAGGACCAGTCATGTTCCAGCAGCACTCTCAGCACGTCAATCTTGTCCCAGTGCACAGCCATGTGCATTGGAGTCGTCTTGTGCTTGTCTTCTTCTCTCGCCAGCCCGGGACGTGTCTCCATGATCCTTTTTGCGACAACTGGAAGCAAAGATGGTTTAATAAATTTCCTAATCCTACCTCTTAGCTTATATACTGTAAATAAATAAATTCGGACTCGGCATGCCGTGTCACCTGGATTGCCACTCCTGACGGCAGCGTGCAGAGCATTGTAGCCGTACGCTCCCCCATGAGCAGAATCAGGGATCTCCAGCAGTTTCTCGGACACATCCGCGTAGTTCCTCATCACCGCGATGAACATGGGCGACTCGTCGTACTTGTTCACAGCTTTCGACAAGCCGGGCTCCGCGTCTATCAGCTCGAGGGCGAGCTTCCGGTGCCCGCTGCGGATGGCGTGGTGCAGCGCGTTGAACCCGCGCTTGTCCTGCGTCAGGATCGCCTCGTTCAGCTGCTCTTCACGGCAGCGCCCGAGAATGAACGAGGCCAGGGAGACGTGGCCGCTGGTCACGGCGGCGAGCAGCGGCGTCTCGCCGTCGGCGTTGACGGCACCGAGAAGAGACGCCGCCGCCGGAGACTGCTGGTTGTTCGTCAGCGCCAGGACGTTCTTGCAGAACCTTTCGTGGCCATGGATGCAGGCGATGTGGAGGCAGGTGTTCCCCTGAGGAGTTGTTCCCAGCAGCACCCCTGGGGTTTGCAGGGCCATGTGCTTCATTTCAGCGGAATTGCCGTATACGGCTGCGCTCAGGAGACGTTGGTGCATTATTGCCAGTAGTGATACTGACGGTGGAGTGGTAGCTCCTGAGGGTGTAGTTATGGTGGTAGCTTCTGACGAATCAACGGAAGCTGTTTCGTGTGCCGACTATATAAAATATATAATAAATAAGAATCAGAGTAATTTAGAAACATATATAGTATATTTTATGGTTATTTAATATTTTTTATAATAGCTTATACCGGTAAGTTAGACTTATATTTAAGGGATATTTTAGTTTATATTTTATATAAAGGAAATATGGCTAATTTATTTTTACTTTGTATAATCTTTCATAATGGTAGAATTGAGTAATTTAAAAGCTAATATAGGGGATATATTAAATTATCTTTCATGATGGTAGAAGTCAGTAGTTAAGTGGGTATTTTCAAGAAATCAGAATATATCCAAAACTTATTATTCTCTATGATGATTAGAGTCACCAAATTAATTGCGAGATGTTTTATTATTATGATAATTTCTAGGATTTATATATTTTTTCTAATGCATCTTGTGAGAACTAATATGAACACTGTGTTAAGGCCCTCAAGTTAGTAATATTAAGATATGTGTTGTCATCCTTTGAATCGCATCTCTAGTGGTTTTCAATAAGTATTTAGTCATATCAGTTCTTGTTGCATTATTTCTTGTGATGTGATATGTTGAATCTATATTTTGGATTTTAGCTTTTGATCTTATTAGTTGTCTACAATTATTTTTTATCCATGTGTTAACCTGAAAATCTAGTGTTTCTTGTGTCTTTTATTCAGAATTTTCCTTTTGCATTTTACTAGATTTTATGTTCTAACCAATGTTATCCTAAAAGATAAACGATAAATAGTCAATCACTTGCCATTTAGCCATTATTCGGGCCAAACGGCCACTTAAATGGACAAAACGGTCGTTTAAATGGGATAAACGATAGATTAAACATAAATGGCATACTGACGTGTAGCGTTTAAATGATATATAAACAGGCTAAATGACCGTTTAGGTGAACAGTGGTTCTAACTACACTCTTAGTTACTATAAAGTCATAAACAATCATTTCAGCCTATACTTGGTACTTAAAATGTTGTCACATAGCATTTGTTCTTACTTTTTAATTTAGGAGTAGAAGAAACGTGTAATTTAGAAACAAGAAATATATATATATATATATATACACTTTATATTTTTTGAATTATTTTCCACAATAGGTTATATATTAGTATCTAAATAAAGATTTGAGGGATATTTTTGTTGAAATTTTATACCAATAAAGTGGGTAAGTTAGGTACAAATTAAATGGATTATTTTATATCATCTTTCATAATGATATGGGCAGTTTAAAATGAAATTTAGGAATTATTTGAATTATCTTTTGTAATGCTATAGGTGGGTAATTTAGATGCAAATTTAGGATGTTAACTTATGTATTTTTCATAATGGCATGAGGTGGGTAACTTTTTTTTAGAAAAACAGAATAGACCCAGTTGAAAGCTCTATGTTTGGTGTTGGTAATTAGTGACAATGCCTAAGTACTAATCATATGCCTAAGTTGTATGTAGCATATGAGGATTAGTACATTCCAAGGTTGGTGGCAAGATGGACATGGTGATCATGATGGCCACTCTTGGATTTGGACGCAACCCTACATGATCAAGGCAAAGGTATATGCTTAAGGGTTGTGTTTTAGTAACTAAGACACCTAGTGAGTGTGGTTACATTATAGGATAGATAGTCGTACTATAAAGAGGGGAATGACGCAGCTATTGAACTCCTAAGTGCCTCTAGGTGTGCATTTCATAATCATATGCATTTGGATAGATCTAATAACGCCTCGAAAAATGATTGTGAAAATGCTAACACACTCGCACATGACGTGATCACTTGGTGGTGTTAGCACAATTCGTGAAGGCGGTGGAGTTTGAGCGGTAGAGAGGGTTTGGGGTCCTCTCTCCCTCCAGCCGAGCTTGCGAGGCGAGATTCAGGCGTTTTCGAGGAATTGAAACGCCTATTTTCCACTACGCCGGAAGTCGGAAATCGAACGGAAGCGAACGGAGGTCATAGTGGTGACCGGACGCTGGACCAGATGCGGTCTCTGTTTGACCGGACGCGTCCGGTCAGCGTTCAGCGTCTGCGCGAGTTTCAGTTTGTTGATGGGATGCGCGGTGCGTCCGGTCACTGTCGACCGGACGCGTCCGGTCATTCAGGGAGCTTACTAGACTCCAACCGGACGCTGGTACTGTGGCGTCCGGTCAGTTCTCCAGCACGTCCGGTCGCTGTTTCGTTGTGCGCTACTCAGGCTTGACCAACGCGTCTGGTCCGTCACGGGACCAGCGCGTCCGGTCGAGCCCAGCCCGTCCGGTCCGCGCGACCAGCGCGTCCGGTCGGTGCTTCGCAAAAATAGCTGTTGTGCGATCGGCGCGTCCGGTCAGTTTGACCAGCGTGTCCGATCAGCGCGACTTCGGCTGTTTCAAGTTCCTAACGGCTATATTCGAAGGAGTACGTCTATAAATACTCGTTGGCCGGCTCAAGGCTCTCTCTCTTGGACATTTGAGATACTTATGAGCACTTTGAGCTAAACAACTCCCCTCCCAATCATCTCTCTTGCTTCTTTATGTATTCGAAGTGAGATTGAGTGATCCAAGTGCATTTGCATTGTGAGATAGCATCTAGTTGGCACTTGGTGGTTGATTTGCTACGGGATTCTTGTTTCTCTTGGTGGTTGCCGCCACCTAGACGGCTTGGAGCAGCTTGGAGGCGTTGGCAAGAGTTGGTGATTGTTCTTGGCCACCTCCGGTGATTGTGAGGGGTTTGTGCCTACCTCGACGAAGCGCCAAAGGCAATATTAGTAAATTGCTCGTGTCATTGCAACCTTTTGCCTTTTGGTAGGTTCTTGTGGCGCCTTTCGAGAGGCTCGGTGTGAGACCGATTAGCCACCGAACCACGTGGTGAAAAGGGACACAACGGGGACTAGCGTGCCGACAAGCACATGAACCTCAGCATAAATCTTCGTGTCATCACTTTCATATTGTGATTGATTGATCCCGGTGCTCGGTTGTCTTGGTGTTCATTGTTGATCATATTGGTTGGCTCAATACTTCGCCCCTCGGTGAAACTCTCCTAACTCAACTCCGCATTACTTTCTTAGTTATCTTTGCTTGCTAGTTAGCTTTGCTAGAGTATCTCTTTTGTGTAGCTTGCTAGTTGTAGTTGTAGTTACCTTCTCGGTTTGACTTGTGCGGTTGAGTGCCAATCTACTAGAATTGTGAATTGGATAGGTGGCTTGCAAACTCCCCATAGGCTAAGCAAAACTTGTATCTCGCTATTTGTTGTATTGATAAACTTGTTTAGCTTGTCATTGTAGAAAATTTTAAAAGGCTATTCACCCCCCCTCTAGCCATCAAGACCTTTCAAATGGTATCGGAGCCGTGGTCACCGTTTGCAAGGCTTAACAACCTCGGTGCAAGATGGCTCAAGTTATGTTCAATCATGTTAATGGCAAGCCTCCATTCTTTGATGGCATCTCTTCCTTTGATCATTGGAAAAGGAAGATGAAGCAATATCTAGGCAATATACATGAGAAGGTTTGGGATGTGACCAAAGAAGGATACATCATTCTTGATTAAGAAAATCTCACTCCAAATGACCACATCAACAAACAATGCAACACGGCGGCACTTGACACTATCTACCGTGCCATTGATGACAAAGTATTTGAGCAAATCAAAGATCTTGAAAAGGCAAATGAGCTTTGGATAAGGCTTGAAGAAACATATGAAGGCACTTCAATGGTAAAAAGTGCCAAGCTATATATGCTCAAGGACAAGTTCTCCACTTTCAAGATGAAGGATGATAAATCCATCCCGGAGATGTTCTATAGGCTCCAAGTCATTGTCAATGATCTCAAGGGGCTTGGACAGAAGGTTGAGGACAAGGACTTCTCACACAAGTTCTTGATGTGCTTACCCAAGAAGTTTGCCACCTTGAGAAGAATGATCTTTAGAGAGGGATTGGATAAGGTCAAACCAACCGATGTGCTTGGAGATATAATGACCAATGCCCAATACAATGATGATGAAGATGAGGTAGAAGAGAAGAAGGAGACCAAGGTCAAGCAAGAGAAGCCCATTGCATTCAAGGCTTCATCTTCTAAGGGCAAGAGTAAGGTGGAGAGCGATGATGATGATCCATTCGATGATGAGACCATGGCCCTCCTAGTGCACAAGATGGGGAGGTTCATGAAGAAGAAAGGATATGGTGCAAGAAAGAGAAGGGACTTCATGAAGGCAAAGGAGGTGCTTTGCTACAATTGCAATAGCCCCGATCATGTAGTGGCAAAGTGCCGCTATGAATACAAAAGATATCATGATGGGGAGTTGAAGTTGAAGAAGAACAAGAAGGACAAGAAGGAGAAGAAAGAGAAGAAGAGCTTCACTATCAACAAGAAGAAGAAGGGTGGTTGCTATGTGGTCACTTGGGATAGTGATAACTCCGATAGTGATGATGATAGCTCTAGTGATGATGAGAGGACCACTCGGCGAGACATTGCAAGCATCGCCCTCTCCAACAAGTCATCCATCTTCGACACTACGTCGACATGCCTTATGGCCAAGCCTACCAAGGTAAAATATGATGATAGTGATGATGATTCTTGTGCTAGTGATGGTTGTAGGAGTGATGATAAGGAGGATGAGGACTACTCCAAGGATGATCTATTGGGCATAATAGATCAAATGAGCAAGGGCTACAAGAGGACAACCAAGAAATACAAAATCTTGGAACAAGAGCTCATTGCCAAGAGCAATGAAAATGATGCTTTGATGGAGGAGCTGGTTGCTCTCAAAAAGAGTAAGGAGTGCAAAGGAATTGAACAAGAGCTCAAAGCTCTTAGGAAATCCTTTGATGAGCTAGAGGCCTCTCGTGAGTGTCTAAAAGAAGACCACGAGGATCTTGAAGTTGCTCACACTAGGCTTAAGGAAGCCCACTCCACTCTACTTGAGCTCATCAAGGAAAAGGACCTCAAGTTAGAGAAGCTCATGAAGGAAGCTAAGGAGGAGCAAGTGATTGTCACTTGTGATATTGGACTAACATGTGATATTATTGATGATTCTTTATTTGTTGGTCCTACTAATGCTTCATGTAGCTCATCATCATCCACCACAACCAACTCTATCTCTACTACTAGTGATTCATCACTTATGGTTGAGAATAAGACTCTCAAGAGAAGTGGATGATCTCACCCGCGCATTAGGCAATGCCTATGGTGGGGATGCCCGCTTGCTAAAATGCTTGGGTAGCCAAAGGTTCTCTCTTAACAAAGAGGGTTTGGGCTATACTCCCAAGAAGGGCAAGGCAACCTTTGCTACTCCAAAGTCTCGCTTTGTGAAGAGCAATGGTCGTTATTGCAATAGATGCAAGCAAGTTAGGCATCTAGAGATTAATTGTAATAAAATGAACAAGAACAACAACAAGTTTCATGCTAAAATGGATTACATTCCTTTTGATTCTTGTTATGTGCTTACCAAGGGAGAGAAAGGTGTGCATGCTAGGTTTGTTGGTACACCAATTGTGGGTCCAAAGAAGAAGGCCATTTGGGTACCAAAGAGCTTAGTTACTAATCTCCAAGGACCCAAGCAAGTATGGGTACCTAAAAGATATTAAATTATTTTGTAGGTAAATTACAAGGCCGGAGGAAGGCATTGGGTGCTTGATAGTGGGTGTTCTCAACATATGACCGGTGATTCAAGAATGTTCAACTCTCTCAAATCAAATGATAGTGGCATTGATAGCATCACATTTGGTGACAATAGCAAGGGTGATGTAAAGACTCTTGGAAGGATTGCAATCTCAAATGATCATAGCATTTCCAATGTGCTTTTAGTTGAAAAGTTGAACTTCAATCTTCTCTCGGTTGCTCAATTGTGTGATCTTGGTTTCAAGTGCATATTTAGTGTTGATGATGTGGAGATAGTTAGTGTTGATGGCTCTAATTTGATCTTCAAGGGTTTTAGATATGAGAATCTATACTTGGTTGATTTCAATGCTAATGACACTCAACTTTCAACATGCTTGCTCACCAAATCAAGTATGGGTTGGTTATGGCATAGAAGACTTGGTCATGTTGGCATGAAGCAATTGAACAAGTTAGTGAAACATGACTTAGTTAGAGGCTTGAAGGATGTCACATTTGAGAAGGACAAGCTATGTAGTGCATGCCAAGCCGGAAAGCAAGTGGGCAACACTCATCCATTGAAGAGCATTATGAGTACTTCCAAGGCATTTGAGTTGTTGCACATGGATCTATTTGGGCCAGCTACATGCACAAGCATTGGTGGCAACAAGTATGGCTTTGTGATTGTGGATGACTTCACTAGATACACATGGGTATTCTTTCTTATGGACAAGAGTGATGTATTTGACATATTCAAGAAGTTCATCAAGAGGGTACAAAATGAGTTTGAGACCACAATCAAGAAAGTGAGAAGTGACAATGGAAGTGAGTTTATAAATACAAGAGTTGATGAGCTATGTGAGGAGCTTGGAATCAAGCATCAATTTTCGGCCAAGTATACACCTCAATCTAATGGCCTAGTTGAGAGGAAGAATAGAACTTTGATTGATATGGCAAGATCAATGTTGAATAAGTATAATGTGAGTCATTCATTTTGGGCCGAAGCAATCAACATAGCTTGCTTCTATAGCAACCGCCTCTATTGCTACAAGTTTCTAGAGAAGACACCATATGAGATCTTGAATGGAAGAAAGCCCAACATTGCATACTTTCGGGTATTTGGTTGCAAATGCTACATCTTGAAGAAGGGTACTAGATTGAGCAAGTTTGAGAAGAAATGTGATGAAGGATTCTTACTTGGTTACTCCACTACTAGCAAAGCTTATTGAGTTTGGAATTTGGCTAGTGGTTTACTTGAGGAAGTTCATGATGTTGAGTTTGATGAAATAAATGGCTCTCAAGATGAGGAAAATAACTTGGATGATGTGAGAGGAACTCAATTGACTAATGCTATGAAAGAAATGGATATTGGTGATATTAGGCCAAAGCAAGTGATTGATGTGGATGACAACAATGATCAAGTACTCCAAAGTCCAATTACACAAGCTAGTGGGTCTCTAATGCAAAATCAAGCTAGTACATCATCTCAAGTGCAACAAGATCAACAAGTGGCTAGTTCATCATCTCCAACTCATGATCAACATCAACATCCAAGCAATCAAGTCCAAGTGGTTCAACCAACTAACATTGCAAAAGACCATCCATTGGATTCCATCATTGGTGACATACAAAGGGGAGTTCAAACTAGATCAAGATTGGCATCATTTTGTGCTCACTCTTCTTTTGTGTCAATAGAAGAACCCAAGGACATTGATAAAGCATTGAGAGATCCGGATTGGGTAAATGCAATGCATGAAGAGCTCAACAACTTCAAGAGAAATAAAGTATGGGAACTAGTTGAGAGGCCTAAGGATCATAATGTCATTGGAACAAGATGGGTCTTTCGCAACAAGCAAGATCAAGATGGAATAGTAGTAAGGAACAAGGCAAGACTAGTGGCTCAAGGTTACACACAAATAGAGGGTCTTGACTTTGGTGAAACTTATGCCCTGGTTGCAAGATTGGAAGCAATTAGGATCTTACTTGTCTATGCTTGTGCTCATAATATCAAGCTATATCAAATGGATGTGAAGAGTGCATTTCTCAATGGGTACATTCAAGAGGAGGTGTGTGTGGAGCAACCTCCCGATTTTGAAGATGACAAGAAACCCAACCATGTATACAAGTTAAGGAAAGCTTTGTATGGATTGAAGCAAGCACCAAGAGCATGGTATGAAAGATTGAGGGACTTCTTGCTATCCAAAGGATTTGTCATGGGCAAAGTGGATACTACTCTCTTCACCAAGAAGATTGGGAAAGATTTGTTTGTGTTGCAAATATATGTTGATGATATCATATTTGGTTCAACCAACAAAGATTTTTGTGATAAGTTTGGAAAGATGATGGCAAAGGAGTTTGAAATGTCAATGATCGGTGAACTTAGCTTCTTTCTTGGACTTTAAATCAAACAAATGAAGGAAGGAACATTTGTGAGCCAAACCAAATACATAAAGGATATGCTAAAGAAGTTTGGTATGGAAGATGCAAAAGGAATCACTACTCCAATGAGCACTAGTGGAAGCTTAGATAGTGACAAGAGTGGCAACATGGTGGATCAAAAGCTATATAGATCAATGATTGGTAGCCTACTCTATGTGACGGCATCAAGGCCCGATGTAATGTTTAGTGTATGCATGTGTGCAAGATTTCAAGCCTCACCAAGAGAAAGTCATTTGAAGGCAACAAAGAGAATATTGAGGTACTTAAAGCATACACAAGATGTTGGATTATGGTATCCCAAAGGTGCAAGCTTTGAGCTAGTTGGATATTCAGATTCCGACTATGCCGGTGACAAAGTGGAGAGAAAGAGCACTTTCGGGACTTGTCAATTGTTGGGAAGATCACTTGTCTCATGGTCATCTAAGAAGCAAAATAGTATTGCACTATCTACCGCCGAAGCTGAATACATCGCCGCGGATAGTTGTTGTGCACAAATCTTGTGGATGAAGGCAACATTGAAGGATTTTGGAATCAATTTCAAGAATGTGCCATTGCTATGTGACAATGAAAGTGCCGTGAAGCTAACCAACAATCCGGTTCAACATCAAAGAACAAAGCATATTGATGTTCGTCATCATTTCATTCAAGATCATCAACAAAAGGGTGACATTGCTATTGAGAGTGTGGGCACCGAAGATCAACTAGCCGATCTATTCACCAAGCCACTTGATGAGAAGAGATTTCACAAGCTAAAGAATGAGTTGAACATACTTGACTTCTCCAACATGAGTTGATGCACCCCATATATGACATGCCTCTCCTTCGAGCCCCAAGGTACAATTGGTTGACATGTCATACATTCTATACTAAGGACATGTTTAGTGCATCTAGTCATAATTTACATGTTCTAGGCTCATTCATGAAAATCAAATGAATTTGAAGTTTATATGGTGCCACTATTGCTTCCATGACTTGTATGATCTAGTGGTAGCATATGACTTGTTTAAGTAGCTTGTGATCCTAAGTGTTTAATCTAGAAAACTTGTCTAAATATTTGCTTCAACATGGTGCATGATAACCCTTCTAGTGAGGTGTGAAGAAGCTTGCCCTTGGATCAAACCGAAGCATTTTATTCATGCAAGTAATCTAGGTTGAATCACAAACTTGATCCTCACCCCATAATTCAACATGATAATCTATCTAAAATTTGGTCCCTTGTGGTCATTGGTGCCAAAAGGGGAGAAAATGTTATTCACAAAGATAGATTCTAAAGGGGGAGAAAAACCTAAAAGGGAAGAATTGATAAAAGAAGGGGATCAACTAAAATTTTGAGCACACAAGTAGGGGGAGCAAGCTCTTAAACATGAATGTTGCATTTCTTTGTGCACCTCATATGTATGATGCATAGTTATGCATTTCTTTTTCTCTGATACTTTGCTTGTGTGATGTTTTGCTAGTATACAATTGAATGGTGTATTGAAGTACTAGCATGAATAGGAAGTAGTTAGATTTTTTTCTTGCTTCATGTTTTCCAAAGCGGTACTAGAGCCTTGTTTTTAATGTTGATCTCACGAGGTTTCTAGTTATGTTTGTGCTTTTCAAAGTGGTATCTAACTACACAAGGTGCTAAGATGGTGTTTATCACTACTCCGATGGTATCACGCTTCAAAGGTCTATAATCTAAAACACTTAGCACCTATTGGTAGTCAATGCTCCTAATCTTTCCTATCTAACATGTATGCTTCCTATATCCAAACATATAGCATACATGTAGGGGGAGCCATTGCTATTAATTTGAATTTATGATCACTTGTCCATACTTCTTACACATGGTAATATACTTGGACAATGTGACATGAGTTTAATCAAAATTTTATCATAATATCTTTGTGGAACGGTTGTCACCAATTACCAACAAGGGGGAGATTAAAAGCTCTATGTTTGGAGTTGGTAATTAGTGACAATGCCTAAGTACTAATCCTATGCCTAAGTTGTATGTAGCATATGAGGATTAGTACATTCCAAGGTTGGTGGCAAGATGGACATGGTGATCATGATGGCCACTCTTGGATTTGGACGCAACCCTACATGATCAAGGCAAAGGTATATGCTTAAGGGTTGTGTTTTAGTAACCAAGACACCTAGTGAGTGTGGTTACATTATAGGATAGATAGCCGTACTATAAAGAGGGGAATGATGCGGCTATTGAACTCCTAAGTGCCTCTAGGTGTGCATTTCATAATCATATGCATTTGGATAGATCTAATAACACCTTGAAAAATGATTGTGAAAATACTAACACACTCGCACATGACGTGATCACTTGGTGGTGTTAGCACAATTCGCGAAGGCGGTGGAGTTTGAGCGGTAGAGAGGGTTTGGGGTCCTCTCTCCCTCCCGCCGAGCTTGCGAGGCGGGATTCAGGCGTTTTCGAGGAATTGAAACGCCTATTTTCCACTACGCCGGAAGTCGAAAATCGAACGGAAGCGAACGGAGGTCATAGTGGTGACCGGACGCTGGACCAGACGCGGTCTCTGTTTGACCGGACGCGTCCGGTCAGCGTTCAGCGTCTACGCGAGTTTCAGTTTGTTGAATGGACGCGCGGTGCGTCCGGTCACTGTCGACCGGACGCGTTCGGTCGTTCAGGGAGCTTACTGGACTCCAACCGGACGCTGGTACTGTGGCGTCCGGTCAGTTCTCCAGCGCGTCCGATCGCTGTTTCGTTGTGCGCTACTCAGGCTTGACCAGCGCGTCCGGTCCGTCATGGGACCAGCGCGTCCGGTCGATCCCAGCGTGTCCGGTCCGCGCGACCAGCGCGTCCGGTCGGTGCTTCGCAAAAATAGCCGTTGTGCGATCGGCGCGTCCGGTCAGTTTGACCAGCGCGTCCGGTCAGCGCGACTTCGGCTGTTTCAAGTTCCTAACGGCTATATTCGAAGGGGTACGTCTATAAATACTCGTTGGCCGGCTCAAGGCTCTCTCTCTTGGACATTTGACATACTTATGAGCACTTTGAGCTAAGCAACTCCCCTCCCACTCATCTCTCTTGTTTCTTTGCATATTCGAAGTGAGATTGAGTGATCCAAGTGCTTTTGCATTGTGAGATAGCATCTAGTTGGCACTTGGTGGTTGATTTGCTGCGGGATTCTTGTTTCTCTTGGTGGTTGCCGCCACCTAGACGGCTTGGAGCAGCTTGGAGGCGTTGGCAAGAGTTGGTGATTGTTCTTGGCCACCTCCGGTGATTGTGAGGGGTTTGTGCCTACCTCGGCGAAGCGCCAAAGGCAATATTAGTAAATTGCTCGTGTCATTGCAACCTTTTGCCTTTTGGTAGGTTCTTGTGGCGCCTTTCGAGAGGCTCGGTGTGAGACCGATTAGCCACCGAACCACGTGGTGAAAAGGGACACAACGGGGACTAGCGTGCCGGCAAGCACGTGAACCTCGGGATAAATCTTCATGTCATCACTTTCATATTGTGATTGATTGATCCCGGTGCTCGGTTGTCTTGGTATTCATTGTTGATCATATTGGTTGGCTCAATACTTCGCCCCTCGGTGAAACTCTCCTAACTTAACTCCGTATTACTTTCTTAGTTATCTTTGCTTGCTAGTTAGCTTTGCTAGAGTATCTCTTTTGTGTAGCTTGCTAGTTGTAGTTGTAGTTACCTTCTCGGTTTGACTTGAGCGGTTGAGTGCCAATCTACTAGAATTGTGAATTGGATAGGTGGCTTGCAAACTCCCCATAGGCTAAGCAAAACTTGCATCTCGCTATTTGTTGTATTGATAAACTTGTTTAGCTTGTCATTGTAGAAAATTTTAAAAGGCTATTCACCCCCCTCTAGCCATCAAGACCTTTCACCAGTAACAGTTATAGGCGATGATGATTGAAGTTTACGAAATTAAAGGTGAGATGGGTTTGATTTTTTGTAAGAATTTCTAGGATTTATTTTTTCTAGAACGTCGCATGAGGATTAACACGGAGCCTCATTGGATGCCTGTAACACCTAGAAATTTTAGAATTTTGAATTAGATAAAATTTGAGTTAAAAGAGATTTAGTTTTGAGCTTAAATAATTTAGGGAATATTTAATAGGGATTAAAATTTAAAATATTAGGTGGGATGTTTGATGATGCATTCATGCTATTGCATTTGTTTTATTGAGTGGTGTGGTTTTGGTTTTATTTGTTTTAGATTTAAAATCTATTTTAAAATGGCTTTGGAAAATAAATTCATATGAGAAAAGAAAAGAAAAAATATAACTTACCTGTGCAGCCGGTGGCCTGGAAGCCCACCCGAGCTGGCCTGCTTCCTCCCCTCTCTCGCTGTTGGGCCGAACTGAGCCGAACCACGTGAACTCGAGCTTAGGGGGTTGAAAACCCTAGGCTTCACTGCCGCCCGTCGTCGGAGCTTGCCGGTGAGCCCGCGCCTTTCTTCTTTGCATTGGTGACCTCGTCATCTCCTTCACTTCCTCCCCATGCCTTTATTTTGGTCTGTGGTGCCCTAAATCGCGAGAACGTAGAGCTCCGGCGAGTTTTTTCGAAGCCGGCAATGGCGCTGCCGCCTTCCCGAGCCGCATCTCGTCCTTGGTTCGTTCTTGTTTCCCTAACCTACGTAGATGAGTTCGCGCTGAGCTCCTCAATCGATTGGTACCAGCCGCGAGCCGAATGGTGATAAAAAACACTAGAGCCGAAGATCTCCGGCGAGCCGTGCATGTTGGCCATGGCGGCCACCGGCCGGCGTTGAGGAGGATGGTCGCTCTCTCTCTCTCCTTCGCTTGGGAAGTTTCCAACCGTCCGTTCGCTGATCAACGGTTGGGATTAGAAGATACCCCTTCGCGGGGTAAAATTTATAAAGAGCCCCTATGTTTTTATGAAATAGAACCCACGGTCCTTGGCGTAATCCAGGAATTACGTTTCTTTGTTTTGAAGACGTATTTCTTCTCGGTAATTCAAAAATACGTTTTCTGATATTTATAATTTTGCCACTAAACTTGTTTTGATCATAAAATCTCTGTTTTAACTCCGATTTGACCCGTTCAAGTTGCGTTAGATTTGTATTTGCGAGCTCTACATGTTAGTGTAGCTGTACAGTAGGTTTGGAAATTTTAATTTTGAGTTTATATTAAAGTAATTATTTATCTATAGGAAATGTTAGAAAATTCATAACTTTCACGTTTTAAAGCCGAATTTCGTGATCTTTACGTCTGTGTGATCGTAGTAACATGTAGAAGAGTTTTACAAACTTTTTTATAATGTTTTGATACTGTTGGTGCACTGTTCTAACTATGTTTCTTTGTTTGCTTCGTGTATGATTGCTCGGATGATTGTGTGTTGATGCTTGGTGATCGAGTATAGACGATGAGCAGTTTCTTGACGATCAGGAGTATTATTTTAAGCCAGACCAGCAGTATCAATAGAAAAGTTTTGATCAAGGCAAGTATAACATGGGACCATCCTTGTTTTCCTATTCACTGAAATTATCATACATATGCATGTGTCCTCCTTGACCACCATAGAGATTATAACTTAGCTATTGATATCTTGTTTTCTTGTCACCTATGGGTTGTGCATTTGGGTAGCTATTGCTAGTGCTTAATTATGAACAATGATCTTATAATTTGATTGATGGATTAAGCAACTAATCATTAAGATGATTTTATTACTGTTGAAAGGGGGCTAGAGCAAGGGGTTATATTGTTGCTCTAGTTTCTCTCCATAAGGACCTACCTGTAAGTGATAATTGGGATTTACAGTACAGCTGTGAGGGCTATATGGCTCTGGCTTTAGTTGTTTAAAGGACCTTTTCTAGCTTGTTAGTGGTTACCTTAATTGGTGTAAGAATGGCTTGACACGTTGGGTGTAGGACAGCCTCTAGTCTATGAGTATAGCCGAGAAGGAATTATGCCATTTGAAAAGGGGTTCCTACATCTGTCTGCCGAGTGAATCTAATGGCCCTAACTTGTTAGACGAACCTTTAAGTGGCTTTATATGATTTCTGGTGTTTTGGGGAGTCGCGAACCCATGCATTTGGAAGTCATGACTCACAGTGAAAGCGTACACCTCTGTGCAGAGTTTAAAAACTAGTATACTAGCCGTGCTCACGAATACGAGTGGCCTTGGGGATTCTTACAGAATAGATGATGACTATTGTTATATCATGCTTAATTATTATTGATACTATTATGCTCATGTTAATGCTATTCATTATCCTTATTACAATTGATCATTGGTTCATTAATGGGAAGTGGATTATCTTGATGCTACTCAATTGCCAAATACATGATGATTAAAAGCTAAACACAGTTAAACCGTGTCTAGCCTTTTGTGCCTCATGAACCCTGTGTTGTACTTGTTGAGTTCGACATGGACTCACCCTTGCTATTTCCACCCTAACAGATGAAGATTATGAAGATGATTATCGTAATGAGTACTAGTCTTGGCGTCAACCAGTCAACCATGTCCGTGTGTTTGGAGTTTCCACTGGAGATCTACTATTAGTTGCTACAATTTATTGTATAAGACTATGTGTTAAATATTTATTCGCTATGTAATAAGCACTGTGATGATACTATGTAATTTGTCTACTTATGTGTGCGATCATTTCCTGGGGCGCACATGAGTCTTTTATGCATCCTATTTTTATCCTTAAAAATGGGTGTGACAATGCCTTCAATTAGTAATATTAAGATGACATGGATTTTGGGCCATAGATTGTATTTTTTTTGTAATTTCAATAGCACAAATAGGCATTCTAGCTTGCATTGTAGTGCCCAAGATATGAACTCTGTCTGCATATATTAAGGGCCTATTTAGCTCAGCTCTAGCTCCGATATCTATGCTGGATTTGCCGTTTATAGTCTAAATTAAGATGATTTAAATATTTATATTTAATCTAAACTATAAGCGAAATGAGTTGTGTAAATGTACTTTAAATATTTATATTTAATCTAAACTATAAACAAAATGAGTCATGTAAATGTACCTGACATGCCTGCAGCTCTACATCCAGGATTTTCTAGAACTACAGACACCTAGGTCTAGGAAATCCACAATCCTGAGCTAGAGCTCTTCTAAACAGGGGGTAAAACCTGCGGAACCTACTAATCTAGAAGCACATGTAGAGGGTACTTTTGGGATTTGGGTTATTGTTTTATATAATGATAGGTGTAAGTAATTTAGATGCAAATTTAGAGACTTTTTAAGGTTATTTTTAATAATGATTGAGTTAGTTTGTTTCTCACGAATAGTCACAACCCACGAAACTAGGAGCCTACATAGTTGGTACTTTTAGTTTATCTTTTTCCTTAATGTAATAAGTTTATAATTTAGATGTTGATTTAGGGAACTTAACGTTATTTCTAATATTAGGGGAGGTGGATATATTAGATCAAGATTTTAGGGATATTTCAAATTAAATTTCATTGGCAAACATGGGTGATTTAAACATTACTTTAAAGTACTTTTACAATGGTAGATCCGAATTTTAGATGTAAATTTAGAGAGTTAAGTTATGTTACTTTTAATAGTGGCATAGATTGTTAATTTAGAATCATTTTTAGGGTATTATTTTAAGTTTTTTACTATCATAGATGAGAAATTTAGATGTAAATTTAGAGATTACTTTGAATTAGTTTTTAGAAATTACATAGGTGGAGAAATAGAAGCAAATTATTTGCAATGGCAATGGTGATTAATTAGGTTTACTGAACTAACAGCAACATGTTTCTATTTTCTTAAAAAGTTATAGGGTTTAACTTTTTCTAATAATATTGGCTCTCTAATTTTTAATGATATAAGATGGTTCACAACCCTTTTACATTGTTTTTTGTGTAAAGAAGAAAAACAGGAAGTTCTGCCAGGAACGTATGCGGGATTAAATTTAGAAAGCACGGTACTTTACATGAATTGAGATTGACATATATCTATATAGTATTAAAAGTGGTAATTTTTTCCTCAGTCCCTCACTCTCTCCCACGTCTCCTCGTTCCTCACTCCTTTTAGTTTCCTTGGTATGTCGTCCTTACGCTCACCTTCTTGCTTTCATGCATGGCAGACGTATACCGCCGCAGGAGTTTGGAGGTGCAAAATCTTCGTTGGTCTCGCAATACTCTTACACTCATGCCTTGGCTAGGCCGTGCGAGCCTGTGTGCGTCGTGGCCTGCGTGCAGATATGTAGCTCGTCTTCTAACTTTTTTAAACTTACGACAGGTGCACACAATAGCCACACTAAGTCAATCTCCAGTTAATTTCTTACATGGGACTATATATTTATTTCACTACCATTTATTACGGCCTTGTAATTTATTTGATTTAATTGAGATAAAAAAACCGTCGGGTCAAGCCCAGTTAAATCTAACAAAAACATACTGTCCAATATTGTTGGCACGAGCACTGTACAACAAATTGTTTGCCCCACAACAATATTGCGCGGATACGTTTGCTAGTAAAATATATATTTATTTTGGAGAAAAAGGGCGTACCGAGATTAAAGGCTTGGTGTGGTTGGCCGCATCACGCAACACCCGGCTTGCCGGGTCACCGGCGCTGTTAAGCACCGTTACGTCTATGTCCTGGTGAAGCTGCAAAGTAGCAACCATGTCCGGCTTGCAGTTTCTGGCTGCGAGATGCAGAGCAGTTTCTCCGCTTCCATTTAGCATGTTAATCAGGTGGCCAAGCTGCTGTAACCCCAGGATAGATTTCACAAACTCTGTATGTCCACACAATACGGCAATGTGAAGACATGTCGAGCCGCTTGCATCGCAGTAGGGAGCATCTGGACAGTGTTCAAGAAGCTCTCGAGCAACACCACCATGGCCCTGAGAAGCTGCGACACAGAGAAGAGGGTCACCGTTTGTGGAGGTTAGGTACCCCAAAGATGGATCATGCTCCAACAGTGCTGCTAGCGCGTTAATCTCGCCGTCATATGCAGCCAGGTGCACTGGAGTGTGCCTATTCTCGTTCTCCTCTGTGGCTAGCCACGGACGTGTCTTCATAACCTTTTTAGCGATAGCTGAAATAAAGCAAATCAAGGGACAAAAATGAAAAAGGTTAAGCACTCTACTACACTGCGTAGCATTGATCGATGCAAGAACGTGTAGTACATAACACTGGCATGCCAAGATTGTAAAAAGATTCACCACAATGCAATGCTTATTAGTACTATATTCAGTAGTTACCTAGATTTCCACTTCTGACAGCAGCATGGAGAACATTGAAGCCGAAGGCTCCTGAGTGAGCCGAATCTGGAACCTCCAGCAGTCTATCCAACACCTCCGTGAAGTTTCTCATCGCCGCGATGAACAGAGGTGACTCGCTACGCCCGTTCACGGCTCTCGACAAGGCAGGCTCCGCTTCGATCAGCTCGAGCGCGAGCTTCCCGTGTCCCCTGCGGACGGCGTGGTGCAGCGCGTTGCACCCGTGCCTGTCTTGCTTCAGGATCACTTCGCTCAGCTGCCGCTCACGGCAGCGCCTGAGCAGAGCAGAGGCTAGAGACGCACGGCCCCTTGCCACGGCGGCCAGCAGCGGCGTCTCGCCGTCCTTGTTGACGGCGGAGAGGAGCGCCGGTGATTGGTCCATCGCCAGGATGCTCTCGCAGAGTTCGTCGTGGCCCTGGATGGAGGAGATGTGGAGGCAGGTGTTCCCCGGTGGAGTTGTCCAAAACAGCACGCCCGGGTCATGAGATGCCAGTCGTTTGAGTGATGCAGCGTCACCGGATGTGGCTGCTTTCAGGAGACGTCGGTCCATCGTTGCCATCCCTTTTATACAGAAGATTATTGGACAAAAAAACTCGGTTAGACTCTTAAAATTATTTACTATATATTTGACGAGCACATATAATCAAAAGTACTGTGTATTATTCACTAGTATATGGAGTTAGACTCTTAAATTTAAATTGTAAGTTTGTAACCAATCACTATAATATACTCCCTCCATCCCAAAAGAATATAATTATCGCTTTTTGATGAGTCCAAATAACTTTAAGACTTTTGAAAGACCAATCTAGAAGACCCGAGCTGAATGGAAATGTCATTTCTTTGCATGGACACTACTGCACCGTAAGAGAATGGCCACATGATCTGGTTTGTAAGGTTTGCAGAAACAATCTAGAAACTCTAGGACATTTATGCAAGGATTGTCCTTTTACAAAGGGAGTCTAGTCCATCATCCAGGTTTGGTTCAACCTTAATCAAATTCAGACCATAATGCATAAGGGATTAATTTATCGTTATTGGCATAATAGATGCAGAGCATGTTTTGAAAAACATCATATCAGAAGGAAGGATTTTGATTGTTTAATTATCTACTTTTGGTGGAATATACGAAAAGAGCGAAACTGGAGAACTTTCTAACACCAGGAATTGCAAGCAAGTTAGGTTACAACTTTAGTCCAAGATATATCCAACAATACATTTTCAAGTTAGCCAAGATGGCTGCCCGTAATCTTCTCCAAGAATCAGTAGTGGTGGTGTTATAGGTTTGGTTTTTGTTGAGTTGTGTTTGATATTATCTGGCCACTTTACTGGTTGTACCTTTTTATTTTGTTTCTCTCCTCCTTTTTTATATAAATAATTTTTTTAAAAAAAGGTCGTTTTAGGAGGGCAGGATGGTGATTCTATTCTTGTGTTTTTTTTTGTATCATCTAATAAAAATTACAGTAAAGCTCCTGCTATCCTTTCAAATTTTATAAGTTTGGTCAGATCTATATAAAAATATACTAACATTTACGGTTGTCAAATAAGTATCATTAGATAAGTCATGAAATATATTTTTCATAACATACCTAAGTGAAATTGTAAATATTTATAATATTCTGTAAAATTTAGTCAAACTTTGGAAAGTTTAACTCATCTAGATTTGCATCCTTTTTGGGATGGAGCCAAACATCCCCAATAAGTTTGACTAAATTTATAAAAAATATTATTAATACTTATGTCTCTATATAGTTAAGATATTAAAATATACTCCATGATGAATCTATTGATAATAATTCAGTATCATGGTAGTATTTTTCTTGTAGATTTCATCAAACTTTAAACTATTTGACTCGTTGAAAAGCGAGAATTGTTTTCTTTTTTAGGATAGTGGGAGTAGTAGTATTCAAAAACTATAATGATTTTGGCAAAAAGTAAAGTCTTGTATCATTGTTTTTGTTGATTTTTATAGAGGCAATGCCATTGGCACATTAAATGCACCATACCAAAGATAACAGTAAGAAAATAGTAATGCCTTTGAACGGAGGGTAATAAATACACTCACAGTTAAAAACTCCGAAATCTCACATATTGACATATACGTATATATGGATGACTATGCTGAAAATTGTTACTCAAGGTATCAATTATACATGCTTCTTCATTATCATAAGACATATAAACTATTATTACAAATTTAATATGCTCATTTACCTTTTTTTATTTGGGCCTTTAGGTGGCTCGTCCGCAGCGAAACTGCCCGGCTCCTTTTATACACTGGTCAATACAGCGATGGGTGGCATTTGGCCGTCAAATTTCCGAGCTGTTTTACTATTCTAGCAATAGATACACATTAGTTCGCGTTATTTATTTTATATATATATATATATATATATATATATATATATATATATATATATATATCCATGAAATAATACTAGTACTGTATCTAAGGAACAAGGATACCCACAATACCTGGCTGCTGAATCCAATATGGCCGCGCTATAGTATGGACGCAATAGATGATCCAGACACTTTTACGCACTCAATTTTTTTTTCTCTCAAAACAGATGAGCGAGGCCAGAGGGACAGAGGGTGTTACAACGGGTTAATCTTCTCAATGTGACCAAGAGGCTAGGCAGGCAAGGAACTTGTCACTCGCAGCACAGCCTTGTTATATTATTTATACGCAAACGATCGACAAATAAAGCAGTAATAGGAAAAGGGAAAAAGGAAAAGGAAAAGGAAAAGGAAAAGGAAAAGGGAAAAAATAAAGAAACCTAGACGGCTAGATTACTAGAACAAAGCAAAGAATCGATTACGCTTACAGTACCAGCTAAAGTTGACATATAGTACGTACTAGTTTGGTCGTCCCAGTGACTCAAACCATATGCTTCAGAGATATATATAAATAATTAAATAAAGGACATGTAAAAGGTGGTTAGTTGCTCTGTGTTTTTTATCTGTTCTACGTGAGAAACATATACGGTCCAAGCATGGTGCAGTAAATGAAGAGATTATCCTGTCCTTTAAAAACACGAAAAGCATATGCATGATCTAAATGATGTTATGTGGTCTCCGAATTTTAATTTTGACCACAATTTTTCTTATCAGAAAATAGCTGTAACGTTAGACAAGTACTACCGTGAGATAAAAGTACTTTTCAATACAAATCTACCCCTATAATTTTTATGTCAAGCAAAATGTTTTTAAGTGTCCAGGTTCCAAATGTTTAGCCAGTAGGTCAAAATAAGTACTATTTGTTATTGGAGGGGCGCAATCTGTGGCAAAATCACCTAAATTATATGGTCAACATGTACCCGTCATTGTCCTTAAGACCTCTGACTACTGCACATGAGAGCCACATAATCCGGTGGTCTGTCAGGTGTCCTCAGGAACCTAGAATCATCCACATTTTACAACTCATATAGGATCAACAATAGAGTTGCCAAAACATTACAACATTGATACAAAGATTTCATACACCGGAGTTGCGAAAGATTTACAACATTAGTTTACAAAACATATTTAAGTAAAACTTAACTATAGATCCAAAAGGTAAATAGGACAGCAGAAGCAAATTCAAAGAAGCACCTAAGGTAGAAGAGACATCCAAATCATATTGAGCCCACCGACATGATCTTAATTAGCAGCACAAGTTAGAACCTGCAACAGAGGTTTAACAAGCCCTGAGTACATGAGGGTACTCAACAAGACTTACCGGACTTAAAGAAAAGACTCTAAGGGCATGCTGGTTTAAAGGAAAAGTTGAAGTAAGAAGTAACTTTTGTAGAAAAGCTTACTATGAGTAGATCCTTACTTTCAACGTTTTAGCTTTGTATTAAGTCATTAGTAGTATCTAGTTTGCTCCTGATCTAGCTCAATCACTTCATTAACTATCTCATCTCATTTTCATTTCTTATCCACAAGTAACCATGTTTCATTTATTAACTACGATGCAGGACAGAGAGTCGAGTCTTCTTCTCCGAGAAGTAACGGTGATTCGAATCGATTAAACCCAGCTGGGGATTCCCAACCACATGACATATGCAGGTCCCAGGCCTACATATATCAACCTTCACTCGGATCCTCCAAAACAGGAATGGGTTCGGGCCACCCGAGAGCACGTACTCCCCCGCCCTACTGCCAACCTAGATGCTTCCGTCCATCTCAGATCCGTAGGGTGGGTACACGCTACTCTCGACATCTCTCCACTCCCAGTGCGCGGTTGTCCTTTCCCACAATGGAATAGCCGAGGTATCAGGCTTGCCGGAGTATGTGGCCAGTACTGCAAAGTCTTGACCACAAGCAGGCCTACAACGAATGGTCATTAATCGACTCAGACATGACAAGCACGACCAGGCAACCTTATCGGCTTAACCACCAGAAACACATCCGATGTCCTATCTGGCCTCCATTTAACCATTATTTCATATCAAACTTTCAAGTTATAATAGGGGTATAAATCATTGCGAATCACAATGATGAACCCATCATTCGAACCTATCTTCCTAAGCATGGCTAAGCATTACTAGTTTATTCTATTAAAAGATGACAAAGAAATGTATTGGAATATCAAGGTACTCATGTAGCAACAAGTTTCAAATTTAATCGCTATAACTTAATGCACATTTTATAGGACTCAAGTGGTAAAAGCATTTATAAACATCAAGGAAGGGTTGTATGCTCTGGGGCTTGCCTGCATTGTAGAGAAGGTTAGATTCCACAGAGGATCACAGGAGTCAGACTTGGCATCATCACCACTCATGGATGAACCTTCTCCAACACTTGATCAACACGAGTACCATTGAATGACGACACTCATCCGAAGATTGGTCAACGCGAACTTTTTCACTCACGTATGCACTACACGTAAATAAATGATGGATGCTTTAGCATGATGGAATATATGACATGATGCATGAAAGTGCATTGGTGAAAGCATAACAAGATTAACTAACTCGAGTACAGCTGTAACACCCCTGGTGTTACTATACTAAATAAAACCTGATTAAGTAATGATCATGCATTATCATTATACATCAAGGCATAAGAAGCATTTCATGTTGCATAAGCAATGTTTCATATACCAAATCTCTGTTGCATAGTGATGTTTCATGTGTTGCTTGGTAGTGTTTTATATGTTGCAAATAGGGTGTTTCATGTTTCATATATATGTTGTACATGTTTCAATAGTAATATGATGTGTTGCTTTTATTAGTATGATTAATATGTTAATAATGACATGTTGCTTATCACATGAAATAATTTTTTATCAGGGATAAATAATTAATCATGTTTTAGTGAAAAAGAATAATCAATTGAATTCAAAACCCTGATTTTATCCCTTAAAAAAATAATTCAAAATCTAAGTAAAATTTGGGAAAAAGTTTAGAACCAAGTTTGTAGAAATTTTCAAGGGCTACAACTTTGGTGTTTTGAGTTTTCAAAGTTTTAGTGTAAAATGTGGAGCAATTTTGAAAAGAAGCAAATCTCAAATTTGACCCCTTTTCATCTCCCCTGTCCAATTTCAAAATGGAGGCTTAATTTGAAAATATTTTGAATAGCAAAGTTGTAGGTCTTAGCTAGATGTACAACTTTGGTATTTTAAGTTTTTGAAGTTTCAATATAAAAATCAAAGTAATTTTGAATTTACAGATTTCCAGAAAATGTCCCCTTTTAAATTCAAATTCAAATTTCAAAATATAGGCCGAATTGGAAAATGTTCATATTGAGAAAGTTGTAGAGCTTTGAAAATTGAACAACTTTTGTATTTACAGATTTTCAACTTTTATAGAAAATTTGAAAGTAATTTGCAAAATGAAGTCAGTGGCAGTTTTGTAAATTTTTTCAAAATTGCCTCCAACCACCGGGCGCCACCTCCCGCCGTCGCCGGTGGCCTTTGGCCATCTTCCAGGCGCGCCCGACGTCATCTTCTACTTCGACGTGGCCGAGCAAGCTGCTGCGTGTCGTTTTTCCGTTGAACCGCCGCGCTATAAAGCCCAGAGGGCCGGTCGTCGTGTCGCTTTTCTCCTCCTCTGCTGTGCCGCCGCCGCCGCTCGCTGCTGCTGCTATCAAGTTGCCTCCGGCCAAACCAAGAGCTCCACCCTGTTCGCCTCGCTCCCACGTGCATGCTTAGCCCCCTCGCGTCACTCCAGTTCGGCCGGAGCGTCCGCAGCGTCTCCTTCTCCTCCGTCTCCGGCGACCGAACTCCACCGCAAGCCACCCCACCGTCGAACGTGTACCTCTGCTCCCTCTCTGCCTTGACCGAGGTGAGCACCAGTTTCGCGGTGATCTCCTGGTGCTAACCATGCCCTCGAGCTTGCCTAGTTCATCCCGTAGCCGCTGCGCCACCGCATGCCGCGCAGCCACGTCGCTCTCGCTGCCGGCGAGCTTGCTGCCGCCAGTCTGCCGCCGCCTTAGATGGTCTAGTGTGTGCACAAGGCTATGGCTATCACGTGGGTGCCTTGGCCGTTGCTTAGGACCTCACCGCCGACAAGAGTCCGGCCGATCAAGTCGGCGGTCGTGCGGTCAAGGCCGGCCGTTGCCATGGCCTCTAGCCAGAGCAGGGGCGCGGCCGAGCTACTTGCTGGGCCGGGCCAGTAGGCTGGGCCAGGGGGAAAGAGGGAAGGGAAGAAAAGCACGCGCGGTTGGGCCAGTTGGGCCAGAGGGAGAAGAGAGGAGCGGGCCTGGAGTGGAGTTTTTGTTTTATTCTTTTCTAAAATTATTAAATAGTACTGAATTTTGTTTATTTCATTGTGAAGTATCTAGGGCTCCAAAAATATTGAAAATTTTTGTGTAACCTCTTTGTACTGTGTATTATTTAAGAAAAATATTAAATGCCAATTTTGATTACTTTTTGTATGTGATTTAATTAGCTCAATTAATTATTAAATGCAACTTCCATGAATTTTAGTAATTGAAATAAAAGTCCAAAAATCATGAAATTAATTTTGGTACTGTTTTAGGGTAGGACTAATCTGAAGAAAAAGTTTGAGATTAATTGGATAACTCTGATTTTATGCTTAATTTATGCTTTATTAATTAATTAGTTAATCAAATGATTACTGTTTAATATTTAGGGTTTTGTGTAACTTTTGGATTGATTGTTGACCTTGGATCATTAACATGTGATGATCCATGGCATCTTATTGAGTTGCTTGAGGTCACGATTAACTTGTTAACTATGATTTATTAATGATAATTAATGTGTTTAACATAGATAATTATTGATTAATAATTTCTTGTGTAAGTAATTAGTGGTCTTGTGATAGACTTACTTGTTATTAGATGCAACCTCTTGGGTAAAAACAAAGTTACTGTTAGTTAACCTTTAAATTAACCTTGTTAGCTTGTAACTGTACCACGGAGGAAAGTTGTACTCAAGTAGATAACTAATATTTATCCTTTCTAAATGTCTCTTGTATACTATGTTTTATTCATCATGCATCATGGCATGCATTTCATCATATTAAGCATCACATCATTTTTATTACGTGTAGTTTATACGAGAGTGTTTTGGATCGTGTCGATCAAGCTTTGGAGAAGGGGATCCACCCATGGTGTTGGTGTCAAACTTGACTTCTATGAGAACTAACCACCGCTGCAACGCAGGCAAGCCCCGGTGCATTTAAACCCTTCCTTGAGTTTTACAAATCTTTTATCACTGGTACTTGGTTTATTGCATTAAGTAATTAGGAGTTGAACGATAACCCAATTGCTGCATTGTCATCCTTGATTATTGCGATATCACCCTTGATACCTGTTTTACTGAAAATACGTAGTATGCTTTACCATGCTTACTGAATTAAGTTTTTTTAATGAATGTTTATATGGCTATGATGGCATACTTAATGAATATTGAAATATGAGAATGAATTAGAAGATCGGACGGGTGGTTTGGCCATTGCTAACTTGCATTGGGAACGGAGTCTCAATGTAGTGTTTTCGCCTTGTTAGTTAAGGACCGTACGTTGCAGTCCTGTTTGTGTTTCGAGACTTTGCAACTAGCCTCATGCCTTGGGTAAGCCCAAAATGTTGGTGATTCCATTTCGAGAACGTCTAACCTCACACTAGGAGTGGAGAGATGGCGGGAGTAGCATGTACCCTCGGGGCTAGAATCAGGCCGGGTTCGAGGAGTACTGTACTTTCGGGTGGCGATGGTCACGTTCTGGTTTTGGGAGATCTAAATGAGGGTTGATATATGCAAGTTTTGGTTCTACATATGTCGTGAGGTTAGAGATCCCCAACTGGGTATAATCAGTTCGAATCGTCGTTTGCTCCTCAGTTATGGAGACTCGATCACCTGTCCTGCATCGTAGTTAAGAATTGGAATTGAAAGAAAGAATGAGAAAGATCTTAATGAGAATTACTTTGATCTAGATTAGGATCACTTAGAATTGGTTAATGAACCATCAATGGTAAAAGTAAAATAATGAAGGTAAGGACTTACTCTAGTAAGCTTTTCTGTAAAATAAATTTTGATTCTTGAATACCCGTACCTTGATTCCCTAAAGCTAGCATGCCCTTGGAATCTTTTCTTTAGTCAGGTAAGCCTTGTTGAGTACCCTCAAGTACTCAGGGTTTGTTAACCCCTGTTGCAGGTATTGACTGGTGCTGCTAACCGGGGTCATGTCGGTGGGTTCGATATGATCTGGTCAACCTCTCCTAACTTAGGTGCTCTGTCTAAGTTGTCTCCTGTAGTTCTACTCGACTTCCGCAATACAAGTTAAGTTTGTAAAAAGTTAACTTAATCATGATTTATAAATTCATTGTTGTTATTCTTCCGCACTCTGATGTAAAGTTTTGTACAAATGTTGTAATGTTGTAGTTACTTCTTTGTTGATCCTGGTATGAGTTGTCAAACGTAGTTGAATCGGGGTCCTGCGAGGGCACCCGACAGATCTTCTTAGGTTATCTGGTGTACATGCATAGCCGTCAGAGGTCTTAGGGACAATGACAGGTGCATGTGGGCCATATAATTTAGGAGGTTCTGCTACAACAACTTTCCTTCACTGTACAATTGCAAGGATTAACTGCTAATCACTTTTAGAAATTATTATTAACAAGTTAATCTTGAGCACAACCAACTAAGTAAAATGCCAAAGAACATTATTATGGTTATGTCCCAAGGTCTACAATCAATCCAAAAGATCATACAAGTCAAATTGGGATTAACTCTTAATTACCTTAATCAATTAATTAACTAATTAAGCATAGAAAAGGTGATTAAATTAAACATTGTCAAATTAATCCCAAACTTCTTGTGGAGATTGGTTATATCATAAAGCAGTGGCAAAACAAATTTCATAATTTTTAAACATTTATTTTGGCCTACAAAAATTATAGAAGTTCCATTTATTAATTAAAATATGTAATTTTAAATCATGCCAAAACTATTCATTTTTCAGGTTTCATATTTTCCCTAGGTAATTAGCATCACAGAGGAGCTACACAAAAATTTTCACAACTTTAGGATCTCTAATTATTTTATTATGAATTTATCAAATTTCAGCACTTAAAGTCATTTTTTGGAAAATGGAAAATTCTTTTTCTCCTCTGTTGTCTCACTGACAACTGAGCGCGTGGACCAGCGGCTACGGTGCGGTAGAAGCTAAACGGAGGGTATGGG
Source organism: Saccharum spontaneum (assembly GCA_022457205.1). NCBI lineage: Eukaryota > Viridiplantae > Streptophyta > Magnoliopsida > Poales > Poaceae > Saccharum > Saccharum spontaneum. The sequence goes on from CM039597.1 coordinate 18,953,219, forward strand.
CAGCAGCAGCAGCTCACCACGATCCTCCGATGGTAGTCGGTTGAAGCTGTAGACGACCGGAGCAATCTTGTCCACGGCGGCGGGGATGGGGATGGCGGTGGCGTGAACTCCACGGCGAGGACTCAATTTAGCCAGAGGACGATAGGTGGCGGTGCTGTGCGTGCGCTGGCGGGAAGGAGCTCGACGGCAGCTGTGGCGGAAGGAAGAAGAAGGACGGCAGCGGACGGCTCTGGACTTTAAAGGCGAGGGCGACGAACGGGAGGACGATAGCAGCAGCTTGCAAGCACTTCGCTCAAGCAGGACGTGGCGCGGGTGCTTCTGGACGCGGCAGGAAGGGCGGCGGCGCACCAGCGAAGCAGGAGGTGGCGATGCCCTCATGGCCAGGCTACTGTAGTGACTAAAACCACCTCTTTCTCCTCTCCTTTTCAAATTACTTTAAAAAAAGAATCATATGGAAACTTCAAAATCTTTCCACATGAAAGTTATTCAAAATTGAAAAATCTACAACTTTTATTTTTAGACCAACTCCAAATTCCAATTAGTTTTGAAAGTAGAATTTTGAAATTGGGGATTTTGAAATCCAATTAGGGTTAATCAACATAGTTAAATTAGCAACTTAGGCAATTAATTAGCAATTAACTATCAACCAAACATTACAACCATTAATACCATTTCATACCAATCATTGAAATCAAAGTTTGACAAATTTTTATTTATGAAATTTCATTTAATATTTCCCCAAATTTGAATTTAAAACTTGAATCCCATAGATTAACTAACATTGACTAAATAATGGAATTCAAATTCAAATCCACACTTGGAGTTTCAAAATTAAACATATTTGGCTTGACAATTCTAACAAATTTTATTCTATGCTATAAAGCATACTTTAATCAACAAAGTTTATATTAACAAAATTGTAATTGTTTCAGCAAATTATGAAACAAGAAAACCACAAAGAACCTTAATTAATGTTGTTGCTAACATTTCATGTAATTCACTTGCAGCACATATACAACATATAAGGATTATAATTGTCACATGCAATGCATTCATGCCATGATGTCGGATAATTATGCATGATGAGTAGTATGATCAGGGTTTTATTAATTTCGTAACACCAGGGGTGTTACACAAGCTTCAGTTTCACTAGCTAGCTGCCCAACGCCGCCTCGTCACCTAATCCTATGCAACACCCTCCTATGCCTTGCCACCGCTTAGGTCGCCGGGAAGCCCAGCCGACTGCAAGGGTGGTGGCGGTTGGGCGAGCCTCCTCTCTCGTTCTAGTATTTTTTTTTCCTGCTCATCTCTTTTCTCTCTTTTCTTGTTCTGGCAACGACAAAATGGCATGGTATCAAGCCGAATTCGCATGGACGCCTCACATACTATGGTGGGATTCGTCTAGATCTGGTGGTGAACGGTACAATTCTCGATCATTGGCTTGGTGGCAGTGCTTCCCTCCCTCCATGGTGTGTGTCGGTCACGGCAATGCAGCTGGCCTCCCCTGCATGGCGGTCACCGGCACCTTTCCTGTGTGCTTGTTCTCGGCTGGCTGTCCCCAGTTGTCCTTGTCATGGGTGTAATCCGATACACCGGTTGAGCACGACATGGCTAGCAACAGGAATTGGGGCCTCAGTGTTCGGGTATGGGACACCCTTCATCATCTTCAAGCACTACTGGAGACGGCTGCTTTGCCGAGGGGCCAGGCTCTCGGCAAAGCCTCTCAGACCCTCGGTAAAGCCTTTGCCGAGCGCAGCTCTCAGCAAAGAGGCCTCGATAAAAATCCAATCGGCAAAGCCTTCTTTGCCGAGAGCCGTTTATTGGGCTCTCGGCAAAGGCTTTGCCGAGAGCCAGCGCGGCTCTCGGCAACGAAAAGGCGCCAACGTTTGCCTTCTTTGCCGATAGCCCATCTGGCTGGCTCTCGGCAAAGAGTTTTCCTTTTTTTTGGAAAAACTCTTTGTCGAGAGCCAGTCTGGCCATGCTCTCGGCAAACGTTTTCCTTTTTTTTAAAAAAAACTCTACCGAGAGTCTTCCTGGCCTGACTCTCGGCAAAATATTTTTCTTTTTTTTTAAAAAAAACTCTTTGCCGAGAGCCAGTCTGGCCAGGCTCTCGGCAAACCCTATCCTTTGCCGAGTGCAATGGTCATTGCGCTCGGCAAAGCTGGGATCCCAGCTTTGCCGAGAGCAACTCTCGGCAAAGTGGGAAATTTTGTTTTTTTTCTTTTAATTTTCCATTTCATTACACATACAAATCACATTCATCACATATAACACATATATCACATGTACATCTCACATTCATCACATATATGTCACGTTCACATACACCACGCATATAGCACATTGATCACAATATTTGAACCAAACGAAAGTTAACCATCACAAGTTATCATCGAAACATAATAAGTTTTCAATCTAAAGTTCACAATCTACTAGAGCCGACACTCTAAACACACTCATGGCTAACCTCGCCCTGGCCACCCCGGAGAAGCAGTGCCGCCTTGACCCCCGGGCTATTCCATCCAGGCGCTTGCGGGTTGTTTGAACCCGTCGACGGAGGCTACAAAAAGTAGACGTCTATGTCAGACAAGCAAATGCAGAAACGAAACACTGAGGAATCGATACTCACAGGAGTAGCATCCGCATTTTGAGACGGTGGTGGAGGAGCCATGAGCGCCGTGGGCACCTGCATGCCCTGGGAGGCCATGAACGCGATGATGTCTGCCATCTGCTTAGCTTGGGCCTCCAACCGGCCTCCATCTCGGACCGCATCTGGGCCTCCATCTGCTGGCGCTCCTCCCTTTTTCTTTCCAGGCGGGTCTGCGATAATACAAAGAGAATGTTAGAACAATGCAAACATTTAAACATCAATGTACGACGAGTAAAATAAAAATAACCTCGAGCTCCTTGTTGGTAGATCTTTAATTTGTTCATGTTTCCTGATTTGGTTTTGAATCTTGTTTTTTCACTATTATATAGACCTAGATGTTCTCTCTGGCGTGTTGTTAATTTGTTCGCGGGTGTTTTCTTGTGCTTGTGAAGTTAAAAAAAAAGAAGATCTAGGATACTTTACTGGGAGAAACAGATGCATCTCTTGTACACTAATTCACTTTCAGTGTTGATGCATCTAAGCTGTCAGGTTTTCTTTTTTTTTACCTCAAACAACAACATTAAATTTAGCTTCTATTTTCTTTTAGTCTACAAGAATTAATTCTTATTCTCAAAAGAAAAGGTGGGATCACATAGAGAATTGTTGCTTCTAGTTTTTAAGATCTTGAATAATTGCATCTCATGTCCTTGTTTTCATCTTCCCTACCTCTTTTGCTGACCCTTTTCTCATTTGATTTTTCAGTATCATGTGATCACCACACAGACTGAAACCTACAAGAAAAAGGTAAGAAAACCAAGCACTACGCGTTTAGTAATACACTGCACAAATATTATTGTCTCATAGGTCAATTGGGCGATTATGAGGGCTAGCTGATCCCAATTTGTCAAGAAATATATTTATCTGCACCTACACCTACATCTTCCTCCTCCTTTAGTCCTTTGCCATCACTTGTCAGGTGTGGATCATATGGTCAGTCCGGGTCTGTTGACAACAATTCACCTTTGCAACACCCATCGGAGACAAGGGGGAAATGAGTTGCTCAAGGATATATCCAGCAAAGAAATCTGTCAAGAATCCAGCACTGATCGGCCTTGTCCTAAATCAATGTCTTGATGACCGCATATCTTTCCACCATGGATAACAAAATTACTAAAAAACTTACAACTCTGGCTGCTATCTTAAACTCATTAGGCAAGTGGGTTGAAATCAGTGTCATTGATTTATACATCAAAACCCCAGTAAAACATGTGTGGTAAGCACTTATGTGTGTTACCTAGAACATAATCGTCATCCCAATAGCTGAATATCTCCAATATCTACCGCAGCAACATGGAAAGATACAACATTGAAATAGCTTGCTGCACTCACCATGAAAACCATCTCAGTTACCCTGTCCCTGTGTCCAATATAATGCCTAGACAAACCAAAATTACCCACCGCACGGCTAATCAAAGTATTGACCCAAGAACACAAATGGCTTCTTCAAATGGTCATGCTGTACCCAATGTATCTCAAAGTGATTCAAAGCTCGAGCTCTTTGGTTTTGACTCTCTAGTCAATATTTTGGGACTCAAGAGGTATGACCACTTGTTCTAATATTCTCACCACATTTACTAGATATTAGGGTATTTTTGCTATCACTTTGTGTTTTCTTTTGTTAACCACTTGACATTTAAGGAAATGGCTAGAAAACTAAGGCTATTTATTTTACTCTACAAATGAAAAGGAACATGCCATTTATCTAATTGATTATGAACAGTATGGCAGGAGAACAACCTCGCGGCGGACCAAGAGGGCACCTCAGCGCGGGGAAGGAGGCCGACGCAGGGGACGATGAACGGGGGCTCGGTGGCGGGTCGCTCCTCCCGTCGGTCCTCCCTGGCTTCCCCTCTGTGGACGGCGGTGGCAGCCGGCGACGGCGTGGGGGCGGGGGCGGCGGTGGCGGTGGCGGTGGCACATCCGGTCGGCGGCGGTGGCCATGCGGGGGCGGCGGTCGGCGGCGGTGGCCGCGGTCGGCGGTGGTGCGCGGGCGGCGGTGGCGTCCGGTGTGAGCGCGTGGGTGCGTGTGAGGGGTGAGGGGCGCGGGTGTCCCTTTTGATGTGTTAACCCCTTTGCCGAGAGCTAGATCAGACGGCTCTCGGCAAAGAGTTTTTCTTTTTTTTATTTTATTTGCCGAGAGCCCCAGCCTAGGCGGCTCTTGGCAAAGAGTTTTTCATTTTATTTGCCGAGAGCCCCAGTGCAGGTTCTCGGCAAAGAGGCTCTTTGCCGAGAGCTTTAGGAGGCTCTCGGCAAAATATATATATATATTTTTAGATTTTTGCTCCCAATTTTTTCCTGCAGCTTTGATATAGTACTAGGAGGCCATGTTTGAAATTTGGTGTATTTTCCATTCATCTTGCTATATTTCGTGCATTTTCTTTATTTTCTTTATTTTTTTACGCAAGACGCACATTTGAACTGTCGGTGCATGAAATAATAAATCTCAGCGATTCAAAAAATGATATTCATGCTTTCGAGTGTATTTCAACACCGTGTCTAGGGACAGGCATGGAAACTTGACCATCTCGTGCACGAGACATGGCGACCAAGTTGTGTAGGATTTGTTTAAAATTATATAAAATGCGAACGGAGTCGGAAAATCATGAAAATAGACGGGAGGCCTTGACAGGATACGTAGAGTTTATGAAAATAATTTGGGAATGTTTGGAGCAAGTTGTGACACAATATGGTTGAAACCCTGAGATCTCCGCATATGATATCTTGTTATCACATGTGGAGATCTCAGGGTTTCAACCATCTTGCGGCACAACTTGCTTCAAATATTTTCAAAAAAAATTATAGCCTCTACATACGATGTCAAGGCCTCCCGTCCATTTTCATGATTTTCCGACTCCGTTCGCATTTTATATATTTTTAAATCAAATCTCACGCAACTTGGTCGCCATGTCGCGTGCACGAGATGGTGGAGTTTTTCGCGTATGTCCCTGGATACGATGTCGAAATACCCTCAGAAGAATGAATATCATTTGTTGAATCTCTGAGATTCATTATTTCATACACCTGCAGTTCAAATATGCGTCTTGTGGAAAAAATTAAGAAAATGAAAAAAAATACACGAAATATAGCAAGAGGGATGAAAAATACACCAAATTTCAAATCTTGGCTTCTAGTACTGTAGCAAGGCTGCACAAAAAATTTGGGAGTAAAAATCAAAATTTTTTTTTTGCCGAGAGCCTTGGCTGAGGCTCTCGGCAAAGAAAAATATTTTGCCGAGAGCCTAACAGCAGGCTCTCGGCAAAGATGACGGCGTAAGTGGGCCGTTTGTGGGGTTGAGGCTTTGCCGAGATTCTGTTTGTACCGAGAGTCGAGCTCTCGGCAAAGCTGGCTTTGCCGAGAGCCAATCTTTGCCGAGCGCTGGCTCTCGGCAAAGGATTCTTTGCCGAGCGCCCGATATTTGACTCTCGGCAAAGAGGTAGGCCCTCGGCAAAGCTCCTCTGTCCGGTAGTGAGCTTTTGGTGTTAGGTCCCTAGTGTTTGGCAAGGACATGGTATGAGACATGCTTCGTCAAGGCTCTGCTGTGGTGGGTTGGTGTATGCTGGCGAAAGCTGTGCTAGTCTCTATGCCAGCCTTGACGTCGATAGCGCCTTTGGTCTCTTAAATGCGTGCCCACCTTTGTTACTTGAGGCCTAGCAGCTACCACGTCTCGTCCCACTACCATTATTGGATTCACAGTTTGTAATAGAGGAAACCCTAGCTGACATCACATTTCTCTCTCCCCACCACACATGCAGCCATGGGCCGCACACTTCTCCCATCCCCTTCTCTGTCCGTCCGCTTCGTTCTGTTCTCTCCCCACCGCCGCTCCCCTTCTACCTTCGCAACACCCACAGGCAGATCAAAATAGTGGATGTGAGGCGAGCGCAAGGTGCGGCAGCCCAGTCCGGGCGAGGGCTAGTGTAGCGGCATGGCCCAACTTCCTCTCCTCTCAATCTCACTCACAGGCATGGACGCACCTATAAACCTCTCTCTCTCAAGATAGGTGACTGGTGAGGAAGCACCGGGTCGAGGCAAGGAGATGACGACATGCTAGGGCAAAGAGGTAGTGCATCATGGTCCACGATGCGACAATGGGCTTAGCGGTAAGCTCGGTACTAGGCTTGGCAACGGGCTCATTGATGGGCTGAATACTAGGCTCAGCCCAGACTTTTTTTTTTGTTTTTTACTCAATTTTCATAGACGGACATGAACCGCCTATATTATGGACAACATAGGCGCCTGGATGGAGGCGGGCAATGTGCCCACCTCTGAAAATGTGTTACGTCCTTGATAACTGTTTTGGCGGACCATCACCGTGGAACTATTTTATGAGAGACTCCAAGAGTTGCACTCGGTTTGAAATCCAGTGAGAGTTGAGTCGTGGCTGGAGTCACAATTGTTTATGTTTTCAAGGCATATGTGTGCCCCTACAATATAGATTCACGACTATTTCACTCTGGCATGTAACGTGAGTGCTTAAAAGAGAGATACTGCTACATCATCTAATAAATACACATCGTAAAAGCTAATCCTTTAATTTCAAAACAAATATGTGCTTTTGAATAAGATTTACTACTTTTGCTTGCATATTTATGCACTACTAGGAGGCGTGATTCGTCGAGAGGTCGAGCAGTTCCCTCGTCGTCCGCGGCTTGTTGCGTCCAAGCTCGTGCATGAGGGCCTCGTTAGTTGTGCTGGAGATGAACGCTCCGATCACATCCGCATCGACGACGTCGGGAAGCTCATTGCACTGCTTGGAGCGGCGGATGTACTCGCGTAGAGTTTCTCCTATTTTTTGTTTGCAGGCTTTGAGATCCCAAGAATTTCCGGGGTGCGCATATGTGCCCAGGATGTTCCCTACGAAGATGCTTTTGAGGTCCGCCCACGAGCGGATGCTGTCTGCGGGAAGGTGCTCAAGCTAGGCTCAGGCGCTCTCCGCAAGGTAAAGAGGCAGGTATTGGACTATGAAGAGATCGTCGTCCGCTCCGCCTACTCGATAGGCAAGGCGGAAGTCTTCTAGCCATACAGCGGGGTTGGTGTCCTCGGAGTACTTGTTGATGTTAGGTGGCGCGCGGAAACGCACCAGGAATAGAGTTCGTTGGATCCTCTAGGCGAATGCTCGCGGACCGCATGCGTCAGGACTCAGGCTGCGCCAGGCGTCCCGGATTCAAGGTTGGCGACCGTGATCGTCTGGGTCGCTGTTGCCGGTGTACAGCTGGTCACTGTTTGCCATGCCTGGTTCGAGCCGTCGGGCAGCTCGAGCCTGGTTGGCATTGTGGTTTCTGACGAAACGACTGCGCGCTAGGGAGGGCTCTCGCCCTGGTGCCGCCCCATTTTCGGCGGGTCGCAACCCCGACTGCACGGGGTGCCCTTCGGGAGCGCCGTGTGCAGAAGAGACGGGCACGACGCTGGCCTTGGGGTGCCGCTTCTCCACTGAGCTTTGCACTTGTTGTACCGCCGTAGCTTCCAAAAGATCTCGTAGCTCCTTGTGGATGCGCTTTCCCTCGTCACTCGAGGGATCGAGAGCCATTCGCATGATCATGGTTGCTACAACGACATTTTGGCTAGCTTAGGGGAAGACGGGCGTCTTCCCCTTGCCGCGTTGGATTTGGTCGTACACGCAGTGATGCCATGCCCGTGCGCCCTCTGTGCTGAGGTGCTGTGGGCTAGGGCATCTGCCGTCGTGGTCTCCTTTGGCCTATTCGGCTTCGTGAGCTCTGGCTCATTCCAGACGCTCCTGCTCATATGCCGCCTGCTCTCCTGGGTTCGTGGGATCGGGTACCCATCATCCTCTTCGCCTGGTGCCACTGCCGCCCCATTTCCCGAGAGGTGCAACATGTTGCACTCCCGCACTGGGTGGCAGCTTCCCTCAGAACCGGACTTGGAGTCCGTGTCACCTGGGGTCGATGGCAAGAGGTCATAGATGGACTCCGGGTCCCGTTCCTCCATCCCTACAAATCCTGGAAGGGCAGGCGCCGATGAGAAGCGAGAGCGTTTGGCCAGCTTTCGCTCAAAGATTGTGGTGGCGTCTCTCATGCCGGAGGGCAGCGAGACGCTGGGGTCCCAGAATTCTGCTTTCGGTGGCATGGGAGTGCCTCTTGAGAGTTGTGCTAAGGTGTTGACCAGCGCGTAGAACACGCGCTGGCTTTGTTCAGGCTCGGGGTTGATCCCGAGATAGGTGTCGATCCTGCATGCTAGCGCATCAGAGTCGACGATCACTGGGCCCCCATGAGTCGGCCTGGGGTTCTATGATGGAGTGCACGGCGGAGCCGTGTCTCCCTCGCAAAGGTGTAGCCGACCTACTAGGTGGTTGGCCACAAAGTCTAGGTCCCCGAAGCGAAGAACTTGGCTGGGGAGAAAGTTGAGAATGGGCATGGGCCCATCGACATTGACTTACCCGAGGCTCCCAAAGCGGATGCGGCCGCCGGCGGTCGCACCGAGAGCGAGTCTGACGTGGGTGCAGGGAGCCATTGCTCCTTCACAATAAGGAGAGTGTGCGACTGTCCCCCTACCTGGCGCATGAACTGTCAGTGTTTTGTCGACTGACTAGTGAATTTATACGTGTGTCGCGCTGCTCTAGGAAACGATGGTAGCACTCAAAGGCACGAGGAGTTATACTGATTCAGGCCGGAGCCCTACATCCAGTCTCAGAGATGATTCGAGTTCGTGTTCCTCAGTTGAATGCTCTGAAGTTCTTACAATGGTTGTGTAAGCTAAGGGAAAGAGGTAGGAGGAGTGAGGTGAACGAGGACCCGAATGGTGTTTCTCAGGTTCCGTCATCGATCCCCCATGAAATAGAGGCCTGACTCCCCTTATATAGAGTCCAGGGTCAGGTTACATATGGAGAGAGAGGTTCTCTCGACTGAGTGGTTGTGAGCCTGATGGAGGGAGAAATAAGTAAACTTGGTATGCAAGCAAGCCCGTCTTGCCCTGACGTCACGACACGTTCTGGTATGGTTATCGTCATGATCTTGTTCGCACGTTGCGGCATGGCGTGGCATGATGCTACAGCGCCAGCCGTAGCGGCACTGTCGGCATGGAGGTGGTTCAGCAACTATCCTGCGTGACATGGTCTTGCCGCGGCATTCGTCATCGTCTTCTGTTCTCCTGGTGGTGTCGTGGCGATATTGCGGGAGCATGTGGCCGCTCCCGGGTAGTCGGTCACCTTTGCAGGTCATGATGCCAGTGGCCTCGACCCCAAATTGCGAGGTCAAGGCTTCTGGTGGCCTGGCCGGTCTTGGAAGTCAAGGACGGGGTCGTGCGCCCCATCATGTAGTGGGTGGAGCTGTACGCCCATCTTGTCGGTCTTGATTTGGATGATGCGGTGTCATACCAGTCATCACCGCCCCACGGTGTTGTCTTGTCTATGTAGAGGGGCGCAGGGATGGCGTCTGCCCCGAGATGTCTGTCCCCTCAGTCCTGGCAGAGTGAGGGGAGCGTGCCTGTCCTTGTCAGGGCAGGTGTACTTGATGGTGCTTGACCGCTTTTCATCCTTCCCAAGGGTCCAAGCAGAGGAAAGGTCGTGCGCGGCTGCATTGCATGCAACGGAAGAAGAGGGGAGAGGTCGTGGTGGACCACTCGCTTTGGCGTGTGTCCCAGTTCCCATGTGGCTTTGCTGGGCCGTGGTGGTTGGGTCCTTGTTGGTTGGGCTGCCCGAGCGACTGACTTATCGATGTCTTACAATGCCCGGGGTATCATGACCCTGACACCTGGCCTGTATAAATACATTGCACGTACACTCTATCCCTACCTATAAAAAAATTTGAAAGATCGTACAATCAAATCTTATATTAACTAGAAAAATGCCCTTGTGTTGCAACGGGAAATACAAATCTTTTATATGGTGTTCGTGCCAATAACAAGCTATAGCTACTTTTTGGATTTATTAATGGTGCATGGTCCAATTTTAAATCAAATAAATTAAATCCTGTAATAAATGCTAATGAAATAAAGGATTAATCTCGTATGAAAAATTGAATGGAGATTGACACATTTTACATAGAATAGTTGTTGTGTATACTTGTGTAAGAAGGGTGCAAGGCGCGCTGCGACGTGAACGGGCTCGGCCACGCCATGATATAAGTGGTGCGGCATCAATAAAGGTTTCGCAGCTCTAAATTTAAAGCGAGAAAAATAAGTGTGAGGAACGATAGACCAGAGAATGGAAGAGGAGTGAGCATATGGATGGAAGAGAATGAGAAACAAAAGAAAGAAATTTCCGGTGTTTAACATAAGACTGCAAAATATGTGATATGTCCCAGATCTTACGAATCTTACGCCCTAGATGAAAAAAAGGAACGAATAAAACGACGTCCGGATCGAAGGGTATTACAGAGGAGAGTTTCCTTAAAAAATACTCACCGTCACGCTTTTATAGGATGATGATTATATATATATATATATATATATATATATATATATATATATATATATATATATATATATATATATATATATATATATATATATATATATATATATATATATATATATATATATAGCTAGGGGAAACAGTACAGGATTAAGCAATGGACGACGGCATGGGGAAGCAATCCACAGCTCACATTGGGGATCTCGTGACTTTCAACTCCTAAGTAGGTGACTGATCAGTGCTGGTGATGAATCTGCCGGACACCCCCGAGGGCAAGCTCGCCGTGCTGTGCGTCGGCGGCGGCATGGTGCACACGGACCGCGACGACCTCGCCGTCGTGGACAGGGCCTTCTTCTATCCTGGCCAGATGGTTGTGTCCGCTTTGGACCCTGGCGGCCAGGTCTGTTGGAATCAAGGATCGCCGAACGATCATAGTAACATGAACAATAGACAAGGAACTCGACGATGAACGTCGCGGCGTCAAACGCCTGTATCTTAGCTATTATTAATGAAATACAACATAACTCGAGATAAGTTGAGCTGAAGCATTACATCGGCTAATATAGCCCATGCCCTGAGCTCATGCAAGAGCTACGAACTCATGTGTGCGCAACGGACGCACACCATCCATATGAACCGGTCACACTTCTCATACCAGTGCTTTCTCATCCACGGATTCAGTCACACGAACATACGGTGAGCTGTTCTCCCGCAACTACGCTGCATGCCTCCAATGCTTCCTTGACTCAACTAACTGGACCCTAAAAATAGCACTTCATGCAGTACACACATGCATCAAGCTGCCATGCTCACACACGCACACACACGCATTCTAATCCGGCGCACATACACCGATCAAGTTCAGGTTTATTTCCAACAATCTCCTCCTAAACCTGAACTCATCATCGACATGTCGCACACACGACAAAGTTGACCTAGTCAATGGACTGCAACGCGAGCTCGAACACGCGCACCATCGACGACTCACATTCCATGCACGGACACGACGTCATGTCACACATACGACAAACTTAACCCATTCAATGGACTCCAACGCGAGCTCAAACACGCGCACCATTGATGATTCACACGCCACGCACGAACATGACGTGGTTTATTCTCACTGCGCGTCTTGCTCCTACAGGAGCACCCCTTCTTCAGCGTCGCCGAACAATGCCTCCTCCCAATCTTTACTTGCCGTTGCTGGAGTGCTGCAGCTGCCATCGTCTTCATCGCCACAGCCGCCGCTATGGCCTTTTGACATGACGCCGCCACTTCTGCATGCCTCGTCTTCATGCAACGCCACCGTCTTCTTCTCCGCGACACACGCTGTTTTCTTCTGCCGGCGACACACGCCGTACTCCACACCTCCATAGACCGACACACGATCTGGAGCTTGAGCACCCCACCGCCATTGATCGCCACCACGTGCTGGCCGCCGCCAGCACGAATGGATCGCACGACGGGGCTTTGGGATCTCTGCCATGCCGTCGATGACATGCTCCACCACAACCGTACGTGGTGCCAACGTCGACATCTTCAGCTGGCTCTGCTTGCCCTAACCTAAGCTCTGGTACTAATTGTTGGAATCGAGGATCGCCGAACGATCATCATAACATGAACAATAGACAAGGAACAACTCGGCGATGAATGCCACGGCGTCAAAGGCCTATATCTTGACTATTATTAATGAAATACAACACAACTCGAGACAAGTTGAGCTGAAGCATTACATCGGCTAATATAGCCCATGCCCTGAGCTCATGCAAGAGCTACGAACTCATGTGTGCGCAACGGATGCACACCATCCACATGAACCGGTCACACTTCTCATACCAGCGCTTTCTCATCCACGAATTCAGTCACACAAACATATGGTGAGCTGTTCTCCCGCACCTATGCTGCATGCCTCCGATGCTTCCTTGACTCAACTAACTAGACCCTAAAAATAGCACTTGACGCAGTACACACATGCATCAAGCTGCCATGCTCACAGACGCGTTCTAATCCGGCGCACATACACCGATCAAGTTCAGGTTTATTTCCAACAAGGTCGGGTCGTCAAGGGTGTGGACAGGGTGGTTGACCTTGTCGACTCCAACTCCGACAAGGTGGTGGTCGCCAGGGCCGTGTCGCCGTCCTGGCTGCATCGCGTCATGAGCTCGTCGAGGGCGACTACGTCACATCCAGGCCTGGCTAGGTCGGGTCCTCGACGTGTCCATCGACGTTGACATGCTATTGGATGACGGCGCCATCTGCAGGGTTGTCTCCATGACGATGGGCCGTAGCAGCATGCGCCCAGATGCGTACCCAGGGCAGCCCGTCCTCGCCGCTGTCTCCTCTGTGTTTTAGGCTATTGAAGCATTGTACAAGAGGGCATAGTCTACGATTGTTAGTCTTCGCTAGGACATGCAGCTGGCTACTCTGTCGCCCATGATCCGCATTCGTGCGTGCCCAGAGCACCCACCTTGTAACCTATATATGTACTCAATAGAGATCAACACGAATGGTTGTTGGCTCCCATTCTTCTACATGGTATCAGCTAGCGCTGTTAGATCCTAACCCTCGCTCCCCATCGCAACCGCTGCCGGGCTGCTCAACATGCTTCGTGGACTTGGCCCCAAGTTTTGCCATGCTGTGCCCGTGATCACTGCCAAGAATCCTCTCCACACCTTCCTCTCTGCGTGTTCTTATCTGCTGCTGGAGAAACATTATGATAAGGAGCATGCCAAGTCCGCCGTGCAGCATGCTCTCCTCACCACCGGTGGTTCTCGGCCGCCAGCTCCGACTGCTGGTAATGGCGGTTCCGGTGCCGGTCAGGGCGCCCAGTCTCCTGTCCCATGACCCCTAGCGGTTGCACATGGCTCAGCTCTGATGTGTTAGCCTGTTTACTGTCTTTCCATGCTTATGTTCAAACACAGTTTCAATTACCTCTTATTTCTTTCCAATCTGACAATGGCAAGGAATTCAATAACCATGCCTTGTGCTCACATCTTCTTACTCATGGTGTCACCATTCGGCTCTCTTGCCCTTATACCTCGCTCAGAACGAGAAAGCTGAGCGCATTCTGCGGACCCTGAATGACTGCATTCGGAGTCTACTCCTCCACGCAGGCGTGCCGCCAACATTCTTGGTTGAAGCCCTTTCCAGTGCTACACATCTGATCAACCGATGACCGAATTGTGCTAGTGGCAACCTTACCCCATACCAACTTCTCCTTGGTGTGCCTCCTAGCTTTGATCATCTCAGGGTGTTTGGTTGTCTTTGCTTCCCAAATCAAATAGCTACCACCACCCACAAACTCAGTGCTCGCTCGTCTGCTTGTGTTCTTCTCGGCTATCCCTTTGATCATCGAGGATATTGGTGTTTTGATCTTGCCACTCGACATGTTATTACCTCCAGGGATGTCACATTTGATGAGCATGAATTCCCCTTCCATCAGGCCCTGCTAGCATCTCCTTCAGCTGGTTCTATGCCTACTGTTCATCATCCGACAACAGATGTTGTCATCCTGCTATCAACAAATCTCGCACCGGCTGTCGCGCCCACTTCCAGCTCTGGGTCGTCCTCTTCGGCACCTGCCTCTAACCTAGCGCCTACCCCGCCGGTGTCAAGTCCGTCTCACCTGAGCTCCCAGAACGGCATCCATTTCTCGCCTGTGTCCGCGGCGCCCAGAGCGACTGCGTCTGTGTCTCCACACGAGCCGCAACAGCATCTGATGCTCACGTGAGCGCGTGCTGGCATATACAAACCAAATCCGCGCTATGCACTCACTACCACTACATCCACTGCCTCTTCCGTAGCCGTGATTTCACCCATTCCCTCTTCCGTGCGAGCCGCGCTTTGCGATCCCCACTGGAAAGCTGCCATGGGATGTGAGTTCAGCGCTCTTCAGTCCAATCACACCTGGTGACTTGTTGGTGGTATTTATTAATGCACACAGAAAATTCCACAAGCGCACAGATACCGTTATAGCTTTTACCCGGGAGTATTCCAGAGTATTTTATTTATCCACAGGAAAACAATGGTTAAAGAAACTAATAATTCACCATCATGTATCTACTAACTTAATACACCAACTAGACTAAAGTGGGGTAAGTGACAAATGATAGGAGTTATGCATAATGACACACACATAGGAGAATTTCAGGATAAAAGAGTAGTTTAGCTAAATTGAGAGGACAGCAGGAGAGTTCAAAGTTCCTATATACTTCTCTATTACTTTGGTTCTATGATAATTGTAGATATAGCGATCACACAATAACACTTTGGAGCAGCAGTACCTTTCTGACTCTCGAGGGGATGAGGAAGCGTAGTTGGGGGAAGGCTGCTTAAAGCTCTACGAACACCAATCCGAACGTGGTGGATTACAACGGCCTAACAGAGCTGTCACCCCTGGGGCTACCACAACTATCAGTGGGATTGAGCGCAATCTCAATACTAGACCTCCGAAGAATTCTCCAAAACCTAAGTGTAGCTTGACTCTCTAACTCTCAGCTAGAACTAATCTACTACATGGGAGATTCTAGCCCTAATTCTCATGATGTGGTCTTGATCCGAAGAGATGAATATAAATTAGGGTTTCAGGGATAGCTCTAGGGAGGGGGCTATAGGGCTGCTTATGTAGGTTGGGGGGGTGCAATGTGAGCCCTCGGATCAAACCGACTTAAAGAACGTCGTAGATGCATCCTAGGAGGCGGTGGGGAACCAACATATGAAGGAGAGGCTGACCCGTAGGTCCCACATGGCGGCCGGTATGGGAATAGGTCCGGGCGGCCCCACATGGAAACCCCTCGGGCTCCGCTTCAGTGATTCGCCTTTTGGAGTCTCTAGAGTCTTCCCACATATCTTTCATCACGGATTTAATATCTTTTTATTCTGGGCTCTAAACATAGCAAATAATATTTCCGTTTTGATCGTCTCGATGAGCTCTTCATAATGGTGCACTCCAATTCATCATTTGAGATATTTTTATTTGGTGAAAAAATAAATATTCCTGCAAGACAAGTGAGAGCACCAAAACTTGTGGAACTTGTTAGAGCCAAACCCTATAACTATAGTTTGTGATTGTTTCATATCAATTTATGCAATAGTTGATGGTTATATTTGGTGTTTAATGACCGTCAATAAGTTCCCTCACACTTAACCTTGGCTAGTCCCTGAGCAAAGCTAAACTCACAAATGGATCAGGAGTTCCTACAATGTTTTGAGGCCTCAAAAGTGCACATGCATTCAATAAAGAATTCTCCTCCGGATTAGAATAAACCAATATGACTTTCAAACTTACCTATATTACCTTTGACCATGGGGCTTCTTAGCCTTCACTTGGTACTTGAGCAATTGAAAGACAAATTGATCAAGTCAAGCACTATGTCTCAAGTTCTTTGTTCAACCATTGTTTCAGAGTTTTCATAAATTTTTAAAATAAAACTCAGAGATTCCATTGTATGATACTCTCAAATCTCTTAATATATGTGGTATTTGTGGATCATCACCAAGGCAATAAAGATGTTATGCCTTTTCTCTTCCTACTACTATGGCTTACGTGAAGTTCTTAGGTAGGGAGAAAGCTAGAGAATACTTGCAATGCATATATTGTAAAGTCAAACCTCAGATCTAAAGAGAGTTGAGTCATACAATCAAATCAAGATGTGCATGTGTGTGGATATATGGGTGGATATATATGGTGGCTAACCTAATTCTACTTTGTCCTTAAAAACATATCTCTCTTTTGAAACTTGGAAACAATTGCTAGAGAATAGGGGCTATCTTATTCATCTCTTTTTCTCTCTCTTTTTTTAGGCGGGCATCTAAGTACCCATTGTTTTAGATATCTCGGATACTTGTCCATTTTTTTCTCAACTTTTTCTTTTCTTTCTTTTCTTTTTTATGAATAACTTTTGCATAGCCCCTTGTCTCTTTTCTATAACAAAACTTTAGAGAGATAGCAACAAGAACTTAGAGCACTTATTTTGGGATATCCTATAGGGAATATTTTTGGTGTTCACTCCTAGTGTAGGAGTAAAACAATTTTAGGGTGAATCTAAATGAATTGGCATGTCCTTGTGCCTACCCCTAGGGTAGGAGTAGTGTCGGTGTTTGGACCCGGGAGGGCCCTAAGCCGACGAGTGAATTGGTGCTGCGCGTTCCCTACTCCGGATGGTGATGCAAAGAGAATATATGGGGGTTTATCCTGGTTCGGGCAAAAGAAGGCCCTACGCCCAGCGGGGCAGGGGGAATATTGTATCTTCTTGCACCTAAGTGCTTGTGTAGGGGTTACAAGCCGTGAGAGAGGGAGCCGGTCCCAAGTCTCAAAGAAAGAGTACAATGGAGGGTTGCTTGAGATGTTGACCTCAGAAGCGTGGGAGATGTCTATCTTGTGTTTTTTGTCCTCTGTTGTCCATCGTTCCCCCTGGAGAGCTCCTTGCCCTCCCCTTTTATAGACTCAAGGGGAGGATAAGGCTTACAACAAACCCTAGGGGGTGCCTTGGAGGAGAAGGCGAAGCGGGCACTATTGGTGTTGCTGTGGCAACTTGCCCCGGTGCGTGCCGACCATCCCTGGGGCATCGTGGCGATGTTGTCGACGGGACAGCTAGATGTCCGGAGTGATGTAGTGGACGTGCGATTCCCTGTGGTCGATGTACGGGTCACGGTTCCCTTGTTCGACTGATGGCAGTCGAGGCTGGGTCAGAACGTGGCTGAGAAGGGTCGACAGGAAATGGATAAGGCTGAACCCCAGAAGTCCCGGGATATGACGGTCAGATAGTGCTAGTCATGGCAGGAATAGTGGCTGCCTTTCGTTGCCCATCCCGGGATGGGCAGTAAAAGTAAGATTAGACGCGGATTTCGCTCCCACGCCGGTGGCGCTGTGACCACGTTGGTGGGAGTGGTCGCATTAAATGTTTTGTTGGTGAGTAGGTGGGTGAGGGGGTCGATTGGGTCGACCCTGGGTCGTGCGAGTCGGAGATTTTCTAGTGTCGAGGCTTCCCATCGAGCAAGCCTCGTACGAGTCGGAACGCGGTTGAGGGCGCCCCGTCTGTATACGTGCGTGGCCCAGATCGACGTATCCGTGTCGATGCAGTCGCAACCTGATCCTTCTTAGGGGGTTCTTAGGGTGTGGGTTCCTCGGGGGTTTACTCCTTTTAATCGTTGGTTTTGGGTACCCCTAATTTAGGTACCCGATAGTAACCCCTGAGCCTTTGCGTGAGTGTGGCCACTCTCGCAGAGGCTTGAGCGAGTTATGAACTGGGGTCGCAGCGTCGTTGGTTTCTGGTGGGTGCGTGTGAGCGCACCCACCTGGTGTAGCCCCCGAGGCCTTGGAGGAGTGTGTGACTCCTTCAAGGGCTTTAGTACGTCATATCGTGGATGTTGTTTTGTTAGTTCTTGAAGCGCGTTTGGTCTCCTTCCGTCGGAGTTGGTCAGTGGCGGGCAAGCCCCCGAGCCATTGCATGCATAAGGCCAATCATGGCTTTTGTCCATCTTGATTATTTGACCCTCACGCGTCCTTTGGGCAAGGAGGAGGGGCGGGTACGCCGTACTAACCTCGACGGGCGAGTTCCGACGATCCCTGGTGAGTTGTTAGTGGGGAATTCGAGTGGGAGTCCATGCCCCGTTCGATAGGGGTTGGCTGGTGGCTGCGGAGGCGCTCTCCATGGGTGCCAAAGAGTTGTCGCATGGATCTCGGCTCCGTTTGGTAGGATCCGAGGGCTCGATGCTCCCCCCAAGGGGATTCCATTACCGACCTCTCTTTTAGCCTTGAATATGTGAGGGCGTCTCGAAAAAGAGGCTCGAGCTCTGGCCTTGTATGGGTCTGCTCTCAGACATCCCTTACTCCATTTACTCAAGGGCAACTGTCGATCCCCAGTCGAGGGCCAGCTTTTGATCCCTCGTGGTTTATAGCGGGCTCGGAGCCCGTTGTTCCTTTTCTTGGAAATGTCCGTCTGTAGGTCTCTGTTTTGGCCCGTTGGGGGCACGTCTTTTTAGGAGGGGAGTGGGAATGGCGTGGTAGTGGGCGCGATGGTTTTGGAGCAGGTGGTGGACACGTGTCCTTGTACACGGGTTTCGAGGGAGCGGTTAGGTGGGAGCATTGAATGTGGAAACTGTTCCTACCTTTTCGCCGGATGCGTCCGTTCGCCTTCTACCGGGGTATAAGTACAGAACCCAGGGCTTCGTGTGCCCCCCACTAGTCTTTCGTGATTGCCTTTTCTTCCTTTTGCCCTCATCAGTCGCCTTCTGCCACCGGCGTCATTCCTTCCCCAGTTGTCGCCGTAACCTAGCTTCGACACTGATGGCGGGAAAGAGCCAAGTTCTCCCCGCGGACGCGTGGGTCCGTTCTTCGATAACAGAGAGGAAGTTGGAGGAGCTGGTTCGTGATGATCTCCTATGACCGAGGGTGAGTCGGAGCCAGCCGGAGTGGAGGGTGCCGCCGACCAGCCACCGGGAGCTTGCGCCCCAAGAGGGCTACGTGGTGAGCTCCATCGCTTTCCACGAGAGGGGGCTCGGGATGCCGTCAAGCCGGTTTATGCGGGCAATTCTACATTACTTTGGGGTGGAGCTCCATCACCTCGCCCCTAACTCCATCTCGTAGGCTGCCATCTTTGCGGCAGTCTGCGAGGGGTACTTGGGGATGGAGCCCCACTGGAAGCTGTGGCTGCACCTCTTCAAGGCGGAGCACTTCACCAAGAACGTGGGCGAGAGGGGAGTGCAGCGGGCGGTGCATGCTGGTAGCTGCACCCTTCAAGTGTGGGTGGGTCGAGGCAAGCTCTACATCCTAGCGCAACTCATCTCGTTGAACAGCGGATGGCACGACGGGTGGTTTTATCTGCGCAACGACGACGACCGTCTGCCTAAGTTCTCTGGCCGGGTCCAGATGTCGCACGGGGACAACTGGTCGTACGGTGTCATCGAGGAAGACAAGCCGAAGCTGTAGCTGCTCCTCGACATGCTGAGGAGGCTCCTTCAGCGCCGACTGACCGCAGGGATGGTGGCCGCCGCGTTCCACCATCGGAGAGTGCTGCCATTGATGCAGCGCCGGCTACGGATCGACAAGATGACGCCGGGTGCCTCATTGGAGGGGAGCCGGATGTCGCATGAGACCCTCCCCCTCGACGAGGTTGCCCAACGCGCACGGTGGATGGTGGGCAGCTTCAGGCAGGAGGGCATCGATAGGGTCCCGATGCGGCCCTCTCCAGGATTCGAGCCCCTGGTAAGCGTTGCTCTCCCGGTGCTGGGCTCCCTTTCTTTCCTGGGTCTCGTAGATCTGAACTTGTCTAGTTTCCCATGTAGGATCTGTCTGCGGTCAAAGACTCGTCACCACCGGTCCCAGAGGATCACACCACTCAAGAGGTGAGGCATCTTTCCACTTCCCAGGAGAAGAAGGAGAAAGACGCCACAAAAACGCTACGTAATAGGAAGATGCATGAGCGCGAGGCGCTGCTAAGACGCCATCGCCAGCAACGGCTCGAGGGTCTCCCTGAAGAGGAGTCCCCCTCTGAGACGGCCTTAGAGGAGGAGAGCAACGATAGTGGCAATAATGACGTCGGGTCACGCTATGATACCACAACTTTCCTGTCGCACCTCCCTGACGTGCGATCCCTATAGGGACCCGTCGGTGGGGGGTCGACTTCCTAGGCATCGAGGGTGACCTCAGCACCTGTCGAGGGGGAGGAACGACTGGAAGAGAGGGCCCGTGAGGGGCCCTCGGAAAGAAGATCTGCCGAGCCAAAGGCTCCCTCGACGACGTCGGCAGCACCGAGGACGCGTGCCCAATCAGCTTCGGGGACCTCATCAGCCCAGGCTCAAAGGGGTTCTGGGTTGACCAAAGGCTCGACGGAAGGGCTGTCACCAAGGGCCTCAAGGAGCTCAGGGAAGCCAGGGAATAAACCTCTAATCCCCATGTCCGGGTAAGTGTTTTACTTCACTTTTCAGACAAGTCTATTCGCTCCTTGTTCTCATGTTCTGGTTCATTCGTGTAGCCTCAAGCGCAAGGCGGAGCCAGCAGCCTTGACACCTGACAAGGCGCTTAAGGCCAGCGCTGCATTGAGGATGCAGACACCAACCGATGATGCCGCCTGGCTCGCAAGGTACCGGGCGGTGACAGAGCGACTCAAATCGACGGGGTCCTCCGTTCAGGCCGGCGGGAGCATCAAGGAGGCCGTTAGAGCCGAGAAGGCCGCTCGACGGCCTGAGTTGGTCGAGGCGGCCCAGACGCTACTGGGCTTGGCCTGCCCGGAGGGGACGGTCGTGAACTGAGGTCGACCGTGAGGACCCTGGAGACCGTTGAGGCCATAGAGGCTACCACATCCGCCCATGACATTGGGCAGGTGGATGCGGGAAAGACATGGAACACGAGGGAGGCCCCGTGAGACACGGGGAAAGAGGGGGAGGTGCTATCGGGACCGTAGATGGGGCGGGAGGAACCGCCCCGTCAGTTGCCGCAGCAACAACAAGAAGAGCGGCCACTGGAGCCACAACCAGAGGCGGAGCGGCGTGAGCTGGACCAACAGAAGGGGCTGATGGGCGAGGCGGAGCGAGAGGCGGTCATGTCAATGCTCGAGGCTCAAGAGGTGGTGTCGGCTAGCGGGGGGCCACTCCCACTCCAAGGGTCGACGCTGGGCGTGATCGATCTCACGTTCGACGGCTCCCCTTCTGACAAGGGGAAGCAGAAGGCGGACGTTGAGATGGTCAACGCCTCGGATCGGCCTAGGACCTCTGCAGCGCCAGATGGTGACGCAGCGGAGGCATTGGGCAGGTGGCCCGACTTTGTGGAGCTGGCACTTGTGCGAGCGGAGGAGGAGTTGTTGCGCTAGGGTTGGTCAACCCTCGAGTTCAGGGATGCAGCTAATCCTGACGCCGAGCCCCTCTTTGCCCTCGACGACAAAGATGAAGTACAACACTGGGAGTATGTCGAGGGGCTCCGCCAGCACTCTGTGCGGTCTCTGTGAATGGTCGCAAACACCTTAGTACGGCAGATGTCAGGTGCCTTCGAGGTGAGTCATGCCTGTTTTGATATTTTATTTGGCATGTACCCCTTTTTTCCTTGGTTCTGATTTTAGGGTTGACCGTGGTCATGAGCTTAAGGAGCGATCACGCCGCAAGTCGCTTTTCATTCGTCATGAAAGTGGTGTGTGGGCAACGCTTACTCGTCAATGGGTGCTGGTCGAGGAAGCCAATGAGTGGCTATCCAAGAAGAGCGCCGAAGCAGATGAGCTTCGCGTCGTCCACGCGGCGGTCAGGGAGGAGGCAACGCAGGCTCGGGAAGCCATGGCCAAGGCGTGTGAAGACGCAACCGAGGCACGGGAGGAGGCGGCCAGGGCCCGTGAGGACCACGTGCCGCTAGAGGCCCACGTGAAGGAGCTCGAGGAGGACGTCGCCCTTTGTCAGCGGCTAGCGTGATACCCTCAACGTTCAGATCGGGCCGGTGTCCGATCGCGTCGAGACCCTGGAAGGCGAGGTCGTGACGTTGAAGGAGACCATCCGATCAAGGGACGAGGCTCTCTCAAGCACCGGCCGAGAGATCGAGGCACTGAGGGTGACCATTCATGATAGGGACGAGGCCCTTCGGGTAGCCGAGAAAGCGCACAGCGAGCTACGCGATCAGATCATGGGCTGGCGGACCCATGCCGAGGGTAGGTTTGCGCCCAACTCTAATCTTGACTTGGGTTTCTTGTGTGTCGGCTGACTTGATCTCATGATTCAGAACTGGAGAAATAGCAGCGTGAGGCCCAGGCGACGGCCACCTCGTTCAAGCCCTCCTCGAAGCTGAGGTTGGATGGAATCAACTGCTCTAGGGCCTCACGAGGTGCTTCCCCCTGCCAATGATGAGGGCCTGTGAGCCAAACCTGGGCATGGAGGCCCATGTAATTGAGTTAGTTATCATTTGTAATTCATACTGTCGTGGCCCCGGGGCCTTAAAACATTTTGATGTAAATATTCACTAAATGTTTTATTTTGTTTGAATCTTTCATTCCTTTTTCGTTTGAATCATGTTCTTACGCGGTTTTCTTGGCGCGCGGTTGCACCCCTTGGCGTGGGGTGTGAGTGGAGGTACTGTAGCCCAGAGGCGTAGGTGATCTCATGGCTCGACAGCCCCTCGTCCTTAGGATGGCCTCATGGCCTCATCGACTACGTAAGAACTCGCATCGAAACATGTAGGAACGTTAGACATCAGGCTTTCTTGAAGCCGTAAGTTTTTTGCTAAGTCCTCCTAGCACGCGGTTGCTCCCTTTGGCATGGGGGAGTGAGTGGAGGTACCATTAGCGTGGACGCATTGGTGATCTTCCAGCTCCGGCAGCCCTCGAGCCTTAGGGCACTCACGTGGCCTTGTTGACTATGTAAAAGTTTTTTGAAAAAAAGGAAAGCAAGTTTTTTTTGGGGGGGCACAGAGGGTTCCCCCCTTTCTAGCTCCCGAGGGAGGTTTGACCTTGCGATAAGCAGGGTCGAGCCTACCTGTTTTTCACGAAAGAATGCTTTTTGCACATGAGTGTACTCTTTATTTATTCATGTGACTGATAACAAAGGTACAAAGCCTCGAGGCTCTAGGGGTAAAAGTGACGTAGCTGTTCAAGGTTCCACGCATTGGTGAAGATTTCGCCCTTTTCGTTTGATAGCTTGTAGGTGCCGGGCTTCAATTCTTATGCGATGATGTACGGTCCTTCCCATGGCAGAGTAAGCTTATGTTGTCCCTTGTTGCCTTGGCTTCGCCTAAGCACCAAGTCACCGACGTTGAGATCTCATCTGTGAACGTGTTTGTCATGGTAGCATTGGAGATTCTGCTGATACCTTGCAGAGTGCAATAAGGCTATATCGTGATCTTCCTCGAGCTGATCGAGGGCGTTCTCTCTTGCGACATCGTTGCTTTGCTCGTTGTAGGCTTTCAGCCTAGGGGACCCATACTCTAAATCGGTTGGGAGCACAGCCTCGGACCCATAGACTAAGAAAAATGAAGTGAACCCCATGGCTTGACTCGGCGTTGTTCTTAAGCTCCACAGAACCTAGGGGAGCTTGGCAGCCCATTTCTTGCCATGTTTGTTCAATTTGTTGAAGATTCTCGGCTTTAGGCCTTGTAAGACCATGCCATTGGCACGTTCCACTTGGCCATTTGTCCTTAGGTGAACCATAGCCGACCAGAGCACACGGATGTGATGGTCATCGCAGAACTCCAAGAACCTTTTGCCGGTGAACTGGGTGCCGTTGTCCGTGATGATGCAGTTGGGAACCCCAAAGCGATGGATGATGTCGGTGAAGAACAACGCGACTTGCTCGGATCTGACGTTGGTAATGGGGCGGGCCTCGATCCACTTGGAGAACTTGTCAATGGCGACGAGCAAGTGGGTGAAGCCCCCAATTGTTCTCTTCAGGGGCCCGACCAAGTCGAGCCCCCAAACAGCGAACGGCCACGTGATTGGAATGGTTTGCAGGGCATGAGCCGGGAGATGGGTTTGCCTTGCGTAGTACTGGCATCCTTTGCAGGAGCCTACTAGCTTAATAGCATTGAAGACTGCGGTTGGCCAATAGGAACCTTGCCGGAATGTGTTTCTGACGATGGTTTGAGGTGCCGCATGATGTCCGCAAGCCCCCGAGTTTAGGTCCTCGAGCAGGTTCTTGCCTTCCTGTGATATAGCACTGTAGGATGCCTGTAGGGTTGCGTCGATAAAGCTCCATGTCATCGTTGTATATCACAAAAGTCTTGGCCTAGCGAGCAATCCATCGAGCCTCGGTCTTATCCAAGCGGAGCTCCCCTCGTGTGAGATAGTCGAGGTACGGAGTACGCCAGTCAGGCTCGAGGTCGGCTGGTAGGGTCGAGCCTTCCATCTGCATGACGTCAGCCTCGGTCGAGGGGGCTTCCACCTTAGGTGGGGGGTCAAGAAATGGACTGTCGACCCCCTTTGTTGTCCTGGTGTCGATGGTAGGTTCATGAAGATCCCTTGAGAAAACATCGGGTGGAACCGTGGCTCGATTAGACGCGATTTTCGTGAGTTCATCGGCAGCCTCGTTATATCTGTGTGCAATGTGATTGAGCTGGAGGTCGTGGAATTTGTCTTCAAGGCGCCGCACCTCCCTACAGTTGGCCTCCATCTTGGGATCATGGCAGCTTGAATCCTTTATGACCTGGTCGACAACGAGATGGGAATCCCCACGAACCTCAAGGTGTCAAACCCCAAGCTCGATGGCGATACGAAAGCCGTTAACAAGGGCCTCGTACTCAGCTACGTTGTTGGAGGCTACGAAGTGGAGTTGGATCATGTAACGCATGTGAGCTCCGAGGGGTGAGATGAAGAGCAAGCCTGCGCCTGCTCCTGTTTTGGTCATCGACTCGTCGAAGTACATGGTCCATAGCTCGGCCCGAATTTGAACAAGAGGTAGTTGGGTGTCGGTCCATTCTACTAGAAAATCCGCCAGCACCTAGGATTTGATGGCTTTGCGTGGCGCATAAGAGAGGGTTTCACCCATAAGCTCGGCTGCCCACTTAGCTATCCTTCCTGAGGCTTCCCGGTTCTGGACTATCTCCCCTAGAGGGAAAGAAGAGACCACGGTCATCGGGTGGCCTTCGAAGTAGTACCGGAGCTTGCGTCGTGTCAGCACGACGGCGTACAACAGCTTTTGGATTTGCGGGTAGCGAACCTTGGTGTCCAAGAGTACCTCACTAACGAAGCATACTGGTCTCTGAAGAAGCAACGCGTGACCTTCTTCCGCCCTTTCGACGACTATGGCCGCGCTGACCACTTGTGTCATCGCGGTGACGTAAAGCAAGAGAGATTCTCCTGTAGCTGGAGGGACGAGTATTGGAGGTTCGGACAGTGTTTCCTTGAGCCTAGTAAGAGCTTCCTCAGCCTCGAGGGTCCATGAAATGTGTTTCGATTTCTTTAGTAGACAATACAGAGGGAGCGCCTTCTCGCCGAGACGTGAGATGAAGCAACTGAGGGCCACAAGGCAGCCCGTGACCCTCTGCATGGCCTTCAGATCTCGGATAGGGCCCATTTTGGTGATTGCAGTGATTTTTTCTGGGTTGGCCTCGATGCCATGCTTGGAAACAATAAACCCTCAGAGCATGCCTCGAGGAACGCCGAAGACGCACTTCTCGAGGTTAAGCTTGATGTTCTTTGCCTTAAGACATTTGAACGTGACATCGAGATCATTAACCAAGTTGCTAACCTTCTTGGTTTTGACTACGATGTCGTCGACATAAGGCTCGATGGTTGACCCGATGTGTTCTCCAAAGACGTGTTGCATGTATCATTGTTACATAGCTCCTACGTTCCATAGCCCGAAGGGCATAGTAACATAGCAATACATGCCGAACGGAGTGATGAATGAAGTCACGAGCTGGTCGGACTCCATTTTAATCTGGTGGTAGCCAAAATACGCATCTAGGAACGATAGTCTCACATCCCGTAGTGGAATCAATGATTTGATCAATGCGTGGCAAAGGAAAAGGGACTTTTGGACATGCTTTATTTAAACTAGTAGTCTACACACATCATCCATTTCCCACTCTTTTTCTTAACTAATACAGGGTTAGCTAACCACTCGGGATGATAAACCTCCTTGATGAACCCGACCTCCAACAGCTTGTGGATCTCCTCACCGATGACCTTGCGCTTCTCCTCGTCGAAGCGGCGCAAGCGTTGTTTCACCGGCTTAGAGCCAGCTCGAATCTCCAAGGCATGCTCGGCGACTTCCCTGGGTATGCCTGGCATATCCGAGGGACTCCACACGAATATGTCAACATCTGCACGGAGAAAGTCGACGAGCACTGCTTCCTATTTGGGATCAAGGGTTGCGCTGACCCTCAACGTCCTTCCGTCCGGGTTGGCGGGGTCGACGGGTACGAGCTTGACGTCTTCCATGGGTTCAAAATTGCTGGCATGGCATTTGGGGTCAGGGATCTCCTTGGCCAAACTATCGAGGTCTGCCGCCAAGGTCGCCGACTCCAAAATAGCTTCTCCGTGCTCGACGCACTCTACGTCGCACTCGAAGGTGTGTTCATAGGAGGGCCTGATGGTGTTGACACCCTTGGTGTCCGGCATTTTTAGCTTATGATAGGTGTAGTTGGGAACTGCCATGAACTTGGCATAGCTGGGGCACCCAAGAATGGCGTGGTAGGTCCCATGGAACCCAACCACCTCGAAAGTGAGGGTCTCCTTCCTAAAGTTGGAGGGGGTACCGAAACAGACGGGCAGGTCGATCCACCCAACAGGCTCTGCTCGTTTCCCTGGCACAACTCCATGGAAGCCCCCGATGCTGGGTCAGAGGTGCGTCCTCTTAATTCCCAGAAGGTCGAGGGTCTAGGCATAGATAATGTTGAGGCTGCTACCACCGTCCATGAGCACCTTGGTGAGGCGTGTCTTGGCGATGATGGGATCGACGACGAGCGAGTAGACTCCAGGATTGGGGACGTAGTCCGGATGGTCATCATGATTGAAAGTGATGGCCATCTCAGACCAGTCAAGGAAGAGGGGGTCGCTAGCTGTACGAAGAAGACCTCTCTACGTTCCCTCTTGCGTTGGCGCGCCAAGAGACGCGTCGAGGATCCCCCGTATATGATGAAGCAGTCATGGATCTCGGGAAACCCCTCGTCCTTGTCGTCATCCTTCTCCTTGGGGTCCTCCTTCTTGTCATCTTTCTTGATGCTTAAGCTTTCAAAGTACCTCCACAGCATATGGCAGTCCTTGAGGTTGTGGTTCGAAGGTCCCTTGTGGTAGGGACACTGTTCCTTGAGCATTTTGTCAAAAATGCCCCCGCCAAGGGGTCGTCGAGGCTTCTTGCGGTCAGTGGCAGCGACAAGGTCATCAGCCGCAGCTTCGCGCTTGCCCTGCTGGTTTTTCTTCTTCTTCCTGTTGCTCCTTTTGGTGCCTCGATTGGATCCCTCAGGTTCCTCGTCCTTGTGCTTCCCTTTATCCTAGTCACCACCAAAGATGGCACCGACCGCCTCCTCACCGGCGACGTAGTTGGTGACGATGTCCATTAATTCATTGGCAGTGATGGGGGTGTTGCGGCCTAACTCTCGGACCAGCTCTTTGTAGGTGGTTCTAGAGAGAAAAGCCATGATGATGTCGGAGTCGGTGATATTGGGAAGCTCAGTGCGTTGTTTAGAGAAACGCCGGATATAGTCATGGAGGGACTCATTCGGCTTCTGTTTATAACTCCTGAGGTCCCAAGAGTTGCCTGGGCGCATGTAGGTCCCATTGAAGTTCCCTTCGAGCACTCTCACAAGGTCGTTCTAGTTGTTGATCTGTCCAGGCTAGAGGTCCTCGAGCCACGCTCGAGCGGTGTCTGATAGGAATAGGGGGAGCTATCAGATGATGACGCGGTCGTCGGTGGCCCCTCCCAACTGACAAGCCAAGCAGAAATCAGCAAGCCAAAGTTTGGGTTTGGTCTCGCCGTTATACTTGGTGAGAGTCGTCGGGGGGCGAAATCGGATCGGAAGCCGGGTCCTACGAATGGTCTTGCTGAAGACTCGAGGCCCGACGGCTCGGGAGATGGGCTACGATCTTCTGAGCTATCATAATGTCCACCCCTGTGCTCGTGGTAGGCTCGAGATGCACCATCATGCTTGTACGTCTGTGACGTTTATTGATGTCATCACGGGGATCTCGGGCTCACGATTGTCGATGACACGGTCACGGACAGAGGCCGCTTTGTTCCCTCGTGGTGTAGGCTCAGGATGAACCGAGGCCTCTTTCTCTTGCCGGGAGGGCTCCGCAGGCTGCTCCAATGCAAACCCATGGCGCCTCGAGGCTGAACTCTCAGCTTGCTACATGGCCACAGCCTTGAGGAGACCTCGAATCTCATCGCGGGCCTGACGGGCCTCGCGGGTAGATGACTCAAGCATATTGCGGAGAAGCATGGTGGCGGCGACGATGTTCTGGCTGGCCCAGTTGAATACTGGGTGTTCGCCCGCCCAATCCTTGATGATGCGACGATTAACATCGCGAGCTCTCTCTCGAGCTCCTCCGCCACGTGCATGCGCTGCGCACTCCCGCTCGAGGGTTTGCTGAAGAAGGCACAGATTTTTCTCATTCCTCATTGAGCATGGCTTGTAATTCTTGGATCTGCTCAAGTTGTGCTCCTTGGTCCTCACCCAGAAACTGGGCCCCGTTCCGTGCGTCGGGGGGCTCAACTTGAGGTGGCGTGGCATTCCTTCCTCCGATGGTCGCCTCGGCTTCTGAATTCGACGCGATAGCCCCATCGATATGACAGCATTCACGGGTCAGATCGTAGCTGTCATCGGTAGAGTCAGAGTCTGGGACGCCAAAATAGTAACACAATGCGTGCATCTGAGGTCGTCGATTTCTGGTGTCGTAGCGGCTAGAAATGATCGCGCGGTGCTCCATACCAAGGCTCTTCGTAGAGTCCTGGTACTCGGAAGCTAGCATGGATGCCACGAGGTTGAGGGCAGAACGTAGATGGCGCCCAGAGAATTCCCCGCAGATGCGTATGCTAGCACTTACGGAGGAAGCGTACTGTTGGGCGACTGTGTTTAGCCCATAAGGGAACGTCCGTGGCGGTATTGACCCTGTCGTCGGAGAGACTACTCTTGATCCGACCAGAGGAACTGCAGCGGATAATGGGATGACGGGATGCCCCGCCGGCGTCTCATTCGCAGCCAGGCTCATCCCACGCAGGTCCTTAACGAGAGACACTGCGTGGGGGTTTGGCTGAGGGCCGCCAAAATGGGGCGTTGTATCGCCCTCCCCGGGACGATAATGATGATGGCTATGCTAGGTATGTCGTCGCCTAGCTGTTTGAGCCCGGCGGGAACGGTGATATCAGCGCAGCGCCCCCCGCGCAGGGAGAGCTTGTAGTCACGGTCAGTTGGGTGTCTGGGCGGGAGGAGGACCATGTCATAGCCGTAGCCAAGAGACATGAAGTCCAAGCTCCCAAACCAGATCACTGTAGCGAGAGGAAGCGAATGTTCGGAGTCAGCCATCCGAATAAATGCAGGAAAGCGATGTTGACACGCAGCAGACCCCTACCTAGCGCGCCAACTGTCGGTGTTTGGACCCGGGAGGGCCCTAAGCCGACGAGTGAATTGGTGCCGCGCGTTCCCTACTCCGGATGGTGATGCAATTTTGAATACACGGGGGTTTATCCTGGTTCGGGCAAAAGAAGGCCCTACATCTAGCTTGGGAGGGGGAATATTGTATTTCCTTGCACCTAAGTGCTTGTGTAGGGGTTACAAGCCATGAGAGAGGGAGCCGGTCCCAAGTCTCAAAGAAAGAATACAATGGAGGGTTGCTTGAGATGTTGATCTCAGAAGCGTGGAAGATGTCTATCTTGTTTTTTGTCCTCTGTTGTCCGTCGTTCCCCCTGGAGAGCTCCTTGCCCTCCCCTTTTATAGACTCAAGGGGAGGATAAGGCTTACAACAAACCCTAGGGGTGCCTTGGAGGAGAAGGTGAAGCGGGCACTGTCAGTGTTGCTGTAGGGACGTGCCCCGCTGCGTGCCGGTCATCCCTGGGGCATCGTGGCGATGTTGACGACGGGACGGCTGAACATCCGGAGTGATGTAGTGGACATGCGATTCCCTATGGTCGATGTACAGGTCGTGGTTCCCTTGTTCGACTAATGGTGGTCAAGGCTGGGTCAGAACGTGGCTGAGGATGGTCGACAAGAAGGCCTTCATCTTGGAGATCAAGGAGTGTACTCACCAAATTGTTGGCAAGATGAGCGACAAGCAGTACATCACTCGAAGGTCTGCTAGTGGCACAATGCCTTGGCTTAACTGAGTTCTAGAAGAGTTTGGTATCCATCACGAGGAGTACATGGTCCCTCCCGATGTGTTGGCCGTGATCGAGGAGAAGAAGAGGAAGGCCAGTACCAAGAATGTCACCGCGGCGGCCGAGTTAAAGAAGAGGAATGGGATGGCTGGTCCAAAGGCATTGGCTAGAAAGTTAAAGACTTCCATGGCCATTGCCATTCCTACTATTTCTTCTACCGTGAGCTCTGCTCATGCCTCCACCAGTGCTAGGTAGGGGTCTACAGATGGTATCGGTGAAGGTCGTGCCAACTCCATTCCTCAGGTGGACAAGCCCACTTTCTCTGCTAGTGCTGGAGGCGGTCGCTAGTTGGAGGGCGTGGAGCTCCCGGAGCCCTCGGTGGCTAACCCGTTGCCCAATGTTATGGGCGGCGATTCCAGCTCTGAGGATGCGAAGGCCATGGATCCTAGGGCCCCTTCTCCGCCTAAAGAGATGGATGCCCAAGAAACTAGTTGATGTCGTCCAATTGCCATGGAGGAGGTGTCAGATGACGAAGGTGACTCAAAGCCTACAACCCGGCTCCAGAGTGCTACATACCAACAGCTGCAGTCTTCCACTGCTGGTGGCAGTGCTGAGGCCGGGGTGTGCGAGATGTAGATGAGTAAGATGCCTTCGCCATCTTATCCCCTTTATTGAGTATATTGAACTTGCTCTGGTTGCTTTATGTTGACTTTTTGGCATTTCCAGGGTCTGTGGTGAACACCTTAGCGAGCTCGAAGGAACTCGCTGCCGGTGTGCGCATTGGCCTCATTGGTTTGGGCCTACCTTTGCACCAGCCAACGGTTGGCACATCATTCCAGCCGGTAATTCTAGGATTGGAGTCTGGTCTTTGTAAGTAGCTTTGTTTTTTGTTTTGCAACTTCTTCATTTCTATTCTTATCCTAATTGCTGGTGTCTTTATTGATTTTAGTGGCCTCTAAAAGCGCCATAGCGGGTTGGGCCAAATCACTGCATGATGTCTATACTACCGTCGGAGGTTATCTTATTTCCCTTGGTCTATTTTTGCTTTTTGATGCTCATGCGTCTTATGTCTTTGTTTCTTTTTAGACCGCTTCTGGCATAGCATGAAGACTATGGATTACTAGAAGCTATTGCGCGTCCAGTTGGAGCACCACGGCCATGTGAGTTTTGGTTGTGTCTTTTTGTTCTATAATGTGTTGCCTTTTGGTTTTTCTAGATTTTAACTTTTCTTTTGCAGGGCCATCACATGGCCTTGGTGCTCGAGGAGCGCAGCACGTCTGAGTTGCTTGATTGGAATGATGCTATCAAGGTACTAAAGAAGGAGAATGAGCTCCTTGAATCTGAGAAGACCAAACTCTCGGTGGAGGTTGTTGAATTAGCAAATCTTTGCCTGGAGGTAGGGGGCCCTGGACTAACAAGGAGAAAGTCAATACAGAGGTGGTTGAGTTGAGGAAGCAGGCTGAGAACGCCAAGGGTGCACAGGCTCTCACGGTCGAGCGTGCACTTAAGGCTAGCGAGACCTCCGAGAACCTCCGCCTAGAACTTGATGCTGAGAGGCGGTTGAGCCTAGCTCTGTAGCAGTAGGTCAACCTTCTATCCACACGCCTGAAGGCTACGGAGGAGCTAGCACTAACTACTGCCTAGGCTTACATTGCTGTGCTGGGAGAGTTTGGTGGCAGCACCTCCGCCTTACCAGAGGGGCAAAGTACCTTCAACCTGCTTTCCTGGTTTAAGGTGCACTTGGAGAAACTTCCTGCCTTCGTTAGAGGCACGGTTGATTTTGGGGCTTTGGCTGGCGCTACAAACTTTGCCAAGATTCTAGTTCACAGAGGATGCACCCATGCTGAGGGGATCCGGAAGGAGAAACTTGGGGAACCTTCCGTGCTTTGCTCTACTTCTGACTCATTGCGAAAATCCATCCACAACTTCATGAGCTCGTTCTGGGTTTTCCTCAATCGGGCAGCGGCCAAGCAAATGGTGGAGGATCGCCGTGCGGAGATTTGTGCTTTGCTGCTTGAGTTTCTTTTTAGTTGAGAGTTTTGGGTTTGGTTTCTTTCGTTATCCAACTAATTTGTCGATGGTTGTCTGTTTTCTGACTTGCAGGAGCTACAAAAGGAGGCCGCTAAAGGGGCTGCTAGGTCACAGACATCTCAGACCACGGCGCCTTTGCCACCAAAGGCTCCTTCCTCGGGTCCTGCGTTGACACTGGAAGCGGGGAAGGCGTCGATGATCACCCAGGTCCCCACGGCGAAGCTTGCTGCAGAGAAGGAGTCTGTGCATGCCCCACTAGCCGATGCGTAGAAGGATGGTGGTGCTATCATGCAGATGGAGAAGATGCCTTCGCCCGGTCGCTGATCCCAAGGTGTAGATAGTAGGAATTAGGGTGTTAGTTTTTAGCTTAGGGTGCTACTTTTGTCGCTAGATGCCTGCTTTGTGAATCCAAAAGACTTTTTATGGAATCTCATCTTGCACAGGTTTCTGATCCAGGACCTGCGCAGGACGTTGCCCCATTAACATTTTATCAAGATGGGTGGAGAACTTTGGGGTTATTGGCGGCAGGCTTTCCCCAGAGGCTTGGCTAGTGATATGTTTGAGCACGGGAAGTATGACATTGACAACGAGCATGCTGAGTTTACACGTCCACTAGCACGACGGGGGCCTCCACCCCCTGCCTAGACATTTTTATCTTATGTAAATAATGTAACGTGCCTAAGCCTTTGGCTTTTGACTTCGAAGGTCATTGATATTTTATAAAAATGTTTCATTTACTTGGTCAAGATTTGAGTACTCTGTTTGATGGACACTGCTGTACTACAACTTGTGTTGTATTTGAAGTTTTAGTTAGAGTCTGCAGTTTACAGGTCGCTTACACATCTTGTTTAGGGTCTTCCTATCCCTGGCCTTGCAGTTGTTGAATACTAGTTCGCGCTTTCTTTGTTTGCTATTGAAGAGCTGATCTTCGTTGTCGCGCTTATTCTGAGAGTCAGGCCTCCATTGCTTTCTTCTCTGGCTCCTTGTGAAGATGAACCTGCACGTCACAGTGGTTGTGCTCAGGTTCTCGCAAGCGTCATGGAAGGCCTTCTCCTGTTCCTGTCTCCTTCTCATTGCTTGTTTGAAAAATCTAGAGTCTTCCTTATGCCCCGAGTCATAGGTCAAGTAGTGCTTGTATTCAATCTTGTTGATGTTGCGGAGGATGTGGCGTAATTTGAGTGGTCATCAGATGCTTCTCAAGGGGCCACTGCATAGCTTGTGCAACTGATGGTCCTTTGAGAAGTATTCTTTGACCGCTGCCTTTGCTAGCTTGTAATGTGCTTCTCCGCCATTTTCGTTCGAGCCTCTGTAACCGCACTCCCTTTGAACATGGATGATGCGGGACTACGCCCGTTTGCACCTTTGGTTGTGGCAGGATGTTACTAATTTCGTACCATACCCTCCATCAACTTCTGATACTAGCTTGTTGCATTGATCTTGTAGCTACACAACATGCTCCGGTTGTTGTTCATCACAATGTTGGAGGTCTACTTTGCTTTCCTGCTGCCTTCGCTGGGTTGCGCTAGCTACTAATATCATGAGTCTTTGTACTATACCGGATTTGGTGTTGTAGCTAAGGACACTCCTGCTTCCATGCTTCTTGTGGCTTGCATGTTAGTGTGACTACTGAGTTGATGGCCCCTCTCCCCCCTTTCTTTTGTGCTCTGATTGGGGGGATTGGTTTGTGCTTGGCTTATATAGCCTTGCATCGGCTGACTTGTTAAACTTTGTTAGGTCAGTAAACTTTAATTGCTTGATACATTTTAATGACTCAGAGATCTTGTGGTTTATATAGTGATTGGTGTATCTTTCATCTTAAAGACTGATGGTACTTGTGTTATTTAAGGACCATCATGCCCGGAGCCTGAGTATTGTCAGGTCTTCGCCGAGTCTTTAGTACTCCTGATGCATACAACGAAGGTAGGTCTTTTTTAGGGTTTGCTCTTGGAATTTTTTGCTAGTTTGCAACTGCTTTCTTGATGCCTGATTTTGGACATATCTTTGTCAAGATTTCTTTGCATTTTGGCTACGGAGGTCGTCCTGCACTGTAAAGCCTTCGGCTTAGGTGTCGGGAGGTCTACGTTTTTCGCAAGTTTGGTCGAATGTTGTGGCTCCTTTGCTAGCAACTTTCGAACTTCATGTGGATTTCTTTCCTTGGGGAAGTACCTCTTTATATTTTTAGAGATTTTTTACATGGGTCTTGCCTTGTTAAAAACCTCACCTCCGGAAGGAGTTTCCCCTGTGAGGAAAAGAGTACAAGCCCCCTTTTGACACTAATAAACTAAAAAGAAAGAGGAAAAAAAGGATAGGGCCTCTGCTTATAATTTGCGAAGGTTGTCTTTTTAGAACTTTTAAACATAGAATCCACGCAAGATGTCTATGTTCCATGTATGGACTGCGGTTTTGCCTCCGCCATCTGTTAGGTAAAATGATCCTGGTCTTCCAGCTACCTTCGTTGTGTAGGGCCTTCCCACTTTGACTGGAGTTTTCTAGTATTTGTTGCGTTTGGTTTTCTTCTGAGGACCAAATCCCCATCTTGTATATTTTTCATTCAACTTGGATGTCTCTCCAATTCTTGGTCTACTGTTGGTACTTTGCGATGTTCTCCACAGCTTCCATCCTTGTTGCTTCAATTGTTTCCTTTGAATATTCCTCATCTTCGGCCATTGCCTGCTTTATCGTGTAGAGGCTCTGATGTTTGATTTCTTCTAGTAGCATTGCTTCTTCGCCGTACAAGAGTTTAAATGGGGTAAAGACTGTGGTTCTGGATACTGTTGTGTTGTGGGACCACATGACCTTCGAAGTTCTTCTATCCACTTTTCCTTGTGAAGGTTGAATAGTGTCTTGGAGATTACGAAGAAGACTATTCTATTGGCACTTTCCATGGCACCATTTGACTCTAGGTGGTATACTGAGGCGAAGGCTATTTTGGTGCCTATGCTTTTGTAGAAACTTTTGAAGTTGTCTAAGTCGAACTGCATTCCATCATGTCTACTGTTAGCAAAAGAACTTTTTGACTGTCTTTGACGTTATTGTGGCCAGCGGCTTGGCTTCAATCCATCCTATGAAGTATTCTACAGCAACTACTACAAATTTGTTCCCCCTAGCAGAGGTGGAAGGGGTCCAACCAAATCCATGCCACACCGTTGCAATGGCCACGTCGGAGGTATGACCTATGTTTCAGCTGAAGGCTTGGATTGGTGTGGAGAGAAGTTTTGATACGCCTCGCAAGTTCTAACTATGTGCTCTGTGTCTTTAATGTTTGTAGGCCAATAGAACCCTTGCCTGATGGCCTTCGCTAACAATGCCCTTGGGCCAATGTGAGATCCACAAACTCCTGAACGTATTTCTTGCAGGAGCTCTTTGCCTTCGCCTTGTGATATGCATTTAAGTAGTGGCTGGACAACCCCTTTCTTGTACAAGGTGCCTTCTATCATGTTGTAACTTGTTGCTCTAGCTGCCATTCTTGCAGCACTCATTTCATTTTCTAGATTTGCTACATTGTTGAGGGCATCTATTATCGCCTGCCTCCAATCTTCGCATTCTGTAAGCATGACTAGCTGGAACGCCTTCACTGCTGTTTGTGTTGCTAGTGATTTTAGAATTTGAAAAAAGGTCCCCGTTGGCATTGGTGTTCCGTTTGCCACAGCCTTCGCTAATTCATCGGCTTCCGAGTTTTCTAACCTTGGGATGAACCTTCGTTCCAGAGCCCTTACTATTGCCAAATATTTTATTAGCTCAGGCTCTCATGCCATGTATTCCTTTTCAACTTGCCCTGCTATGACTTGCGAGTCTATTTTGATCAACAGTGTTATTGCTCCGAGTGCCTTCGCCTTGTTGAGCCCTAAGATAAGGCCTTCATATTCTGCTATGTTATTTGTGGCCCTAAACTCTAGCGGAGGCCCCTACGCCCGACTGGCCCCATGCTCCATCAGTGAATACAATCCAAGTTTGATTGCTAGGCTATGGGTTGTTTTGGGCCGGAGGTGTCTAGTCCGCCATAAGTTTGCGAGGGCTTGAGATTTAATTGTGTTCTTGGGACATATGAGATTTTGAACTATGATAGCTCTGTGGCCCATTTGCCTATTCTTTCGGAGGCTTCTTTGTTCTTTAGGATGTCTCCCAGTGGTTGGGACATTGGCACCGTGATTTCGTGCCCCTAGAAATAATGCTTCAGTTTCCTTGATGAGATCAGAACTGCGTATGCGATCTTTTCAACCTCCGTGTAATTCAACTTTGCTCCTGATAGTGCTTTTGAGATGAAATATATTGGCCTTTGAACAACCTTCGCCCCTTCTTCCTTTTCCTATATGAGGACTGCACTGACTGCATGATCAGAGGCTGCTATATATAACAATAGCGGGGCCTCTAAATTTGGAGTGGTCACCATTAATTTATTTGCCATGTAATTCTTGAGCTGTCTAAAAGCGTCCGACTACTCAGGCCCTCACTCTACCTTATCTCTGCCCCTGAGGGCTTTGAAAAATGGTAAGCTGCGCTCTGCTGATTTTGATATGAATCTATTGAGTGCTGCTATCCTTCCTGTAAGCCTTTGTATGTCTTTTTTGGTTTGTGGCTCTCCCATTAACATTATTGCTTTGGTCTTGTCTAGGTTTGCCTTGCTGCCTTTTGCACTGATGATGTATCCGAGTATTTTCCCTTGCTGACCCCAAAACTGCATTTTTCTGGGTTGAGTCTGAGTCATGCCTCCCTGAGGTTGGTGAAGGTCTCTTTGAGGTCGGTGATGTGGTCTTCCTTGTTTTTGCTCATTACAACGATGTCATCAACATAGGCAATAATGTTTCTCTAGAGTTGAGGATCTAGGACCTTTTTGGTCATTCTGGCAAAGGTTGCCCTCGTATTTTTAAGCCCCTCCAACATTCTGGTGTAACAGTAAGTGCTGAACGGTGTGGTAAAGCTTGTTTTTTCCTCATCTTCTTTCTTGAGCCAAATCTAGTGGTACCATGAGAACCAATCTAGGAGAGTAAATCTCTGGCAGCCTACAGCTTTGTTGACGGAGGTGTCTATCCTTGGTAGTGGAAAAGGGTCCTTTTTGCATTCCTTGTTGAGCTCTGTGAAATCTATGCACATTCTCATTTTCCCATTCTTCTTGGGGACTAGGACCACATTTGCGAGTGTTGGCGGTCGTTATCGACACATCTATACCGTCAATATAATTTCAAAAAGGAGGAAATTATACATTCCACATATATACCTGTGCTACTGACATGTTTCCACTTGTACCAGTTGAAATGATATAAATGCAGACATAGAAGCTAGAAACAGGTGAAACATAACAGAAAGGTGCCATTCAGGAAAGCACATTTGTAAGAAGAGAAAGAAGCCCATAGAAACGAGCACAACTGGGCTAGCCCATGATGTCACCGAATTGGAGGCTCGATGGACAACCGACCAAGTGAAGACAGGGCTAGGCCAGGCTACCTTGGGTGTGAGTGTGCCCCGCTCTCTGCCGCCTGGCCCCATCTTGCTTGTGTCAGCACATTTATGATAGAGGAGGACGGTGCGGAGGCATGCTAGCGAATATTCGCTCCAGAACTGCCTCCTCTAGCCCTATATAAGAATGGGGAGACCCCCACAAACAACACACACACAACACAACACTACACAACACTTAGCTCAAGGAGCTCCACCTCCCTCCACCTCTCTTCTTTAGCTTAAGATTAAAGTAGGAAAATAGAAGAGAGGAGTAGAGAAGCTACAAGGAGAGCTTGGCTCCTTAGAGGATTTGGTGAGAATAAAGTGTTCCACTTTTCATCATATTCTTCCATATAGTCATGCTCTTATTCAATTCATATAGTTGTTGTTATAACTAGAGTATAGTCATTTTTACATGTTCTTGATATGTGTGCTAGTCTATAGTCCATATATCATGTTCATTTCATGGTTGGCTATGTGTAGTCTACTTAGCTTATATGTGGTATTTTGACTATTCTATAGTTTACATATCATGTATATGCTAACTTGGCTTAGAGCTTTTGTGTTCATATCATGTTCATGAGTATAACTATTTGTGTGAGGGGGTGGTGGTTCATCATGCCTTCGGGTATGCCCAAGTCTCTTACCTGTCGATCCATAGGGTCGGGGACCTTGGGAGATTTGGGTGGTCATTATATATGCGGGCGAGGTGCCCGGGTATATAGTGGCAGGTGGATGCATTTCATCTCCCACGGTTGAGGGGTAGGCGGCAGGTGGTGACAACCCTGTCCATCCCTTGAACTCCCCCATGTTCGGCCATGGTGTAGGAGTACGTAAATTGTCACATGAGGTTGCTGGTAGACCAGTATTCGGTGGCCTCCCGATCCATCTCACACATATCTAGATCTATTTTATGTACATGTATGATAACTTAGTTCATAGCAATCTAACTGTACTAGAACCATCTACTCCTAACTATGATATTCTTTTATTCTTTATTCTTGAGTGTGGAGTCTCTTACTGGAAGTATATGTGTGTCCACTATCTATACTACAACTGTTTTTATCCCTATATGATAATTTGGATAGTATGCACGTATGTCTGCTTTGCTCATACTCATGACAGAATATTTGTTACCATTTCCTTCCTTTGAGAAAATATAAATAACGATACCCTGAATAATTCTGGGTGAAATGCTACAACGATAGATCCATGCGCTTGTGGATAACATCTGTAAACGTAAAGACCTATCGGGTTGGCATACCTTGGTGCTGTCATTAGGATCCTCCAGGTCCTAGCGGCGGTGCTAGGGAATGCCAACTCCTCAACATTTTTGGTGCCGCTGCTGAGGGTAGACCTCGTGCCTACTCTTGGTGGTGACGCTAAGAAATGCCAACAAGCATTTCTGGCGCCGTTGCTGGGGAAGGCAAATGATAACAAATATCTAGCATGATATGTTCAAAGTAAGCATGCATGTATGGTAGCCATGTGCTCGTATAGGCTAATCTTCTTTGTTATCTCCCTGTTGTGGATGAAAACATGATAGTGTATGAGTGGATTCAATTTGCCGAACAACTTCATTCCAAATCCAGAGGCACTCGTAAGGAAGATGGGGACTCGTGCCTCTGCTTCTTCTGCCATGTCACCGACAACGAACCACTCATGTCTGTACCAACTACTACCACTACCATGGCCTAGAAGTCACTTCATGAGTTCTCGGTTCCGACCGTTGCTAACATGCCCACCGGGCCTGCTGTCAACCTCGGGGACAAGATCTTCAACTCTGAACCGAGCTTATCACAATAGTACAGGCGAGTCCATTCTGTGGACTACCAAGTGGGGAATCCAATGCTCACTTACAACAGTTCCTTGAACTATGCGACACCATTGTCATCAAGGATGTCACACCTGAGGCTATCAAGCTCCGTTTGTTTTCCTTTTCCCTTGTGGGAAAGGCAAAATAGTGGTTCTACAAGGACAAGGAAGCTGTTGATACATGGAGAAAATGCTGCGCTATGTTCCTCGCCAAGTTCTTCCTTGTGGGCAAAACCAATGCCCTACGGGGAAGAATCACCAATTTCCAGCAAACTCAGATGGAACCCATCCCGGAGGCGTGGAAGAGGTTGTAGGAGTACATCCAAGCTTGCCCTCACCACGGGATCGAGAACTGGCTAGTGCTCCAAAACTTCTACAATGGGTTAACATCCATGTCGAAGGGGCACCTCTGGAGGCACGTTCTTATCACTCACTATTGATGAGGCTATGGCCTTAATCGAGAAGATAGTGATCAACCAAGGCTGGGGTAGGATAAAACCCTAGCTAAAGCACAAAAAGGCATGCATACTATGAAGGAGACAGATATGCTTGCCACAAAAATAGATCTACTACTCAAGAAGTTTGACGAGCATGCCACCGACGTCAACACCGGCACCGTCAAAGCCCTGGACTCGTAGATGACGTGTGAGGTCTGTGGGAATGTTGGCCAATCGAGCAATGATTGCCCCAAGACCTGAGAAGACGCTACTTACATCAACAACGAGTATCGCCAACCAGGAGGAGGCAACAACAATGGCTGGAGTTACCAACCTCGTCCACCATTCCAAGGTAATTCGAATCACAACTCCAATTACAATTCCAATTTCAATTCGAATCAACCTTCACTTAAGGATTTGGTACTAGGCCAAGTTAAAACAAACAAAAATTTCACCAAAAAGATGACTAATAACGATAAAATTATGGAAAATATAAATACAAAAATTGAAAGTTTATCTGCTAATGTCCAAACACAGTTGAGCTTTAATGAAAACCTAGAAAAACAAATACCTCAACTGGCGGGTGCTATTCCTGTACCTGATTTGGAGAAGACTTTGGGGAAACCTGAAGTCCAATTCGAATCAGTTAACATGGTCTCCACAACCAAAGCAAAGTACAGGTACCAGAAAAGGCAGGGCTACTTTGTAGACCCACCTTTCATCACCAAGAAGGGAGACCCAGGCCACCCAACAATCACATGTGCCATCGGCCCACATATCATCACCAACGCCTACTGCGACCTTGGAGCAAGCATCAATGTGATGTCCAAGGTAACGTATGACGCAATTCTAGGAGGTCCTATCGACCCCGCAGATTTTAAACTACAGATGGCGGATCAATCATCGCGGAAGCTGGTAGGGATAGCAAAAAACATACTGGTAAGGGTACAAGACCAATATGACCCCACCGACTTCACCATCTTGGACATGGGCCAAAATAGGGAAGTTCCTCTCCTACTTGGGAAACCGTTCCTTAATACTACTCATGCTGAACTACATGTGGGAACAGGGTTTGCTCGCTTTTACATTAAGGGTAGAATATTAACCTGCCCATTCATCGGGTATAATATGTATAAACAAGATAAAAGCAAGCAACCCAAGAAACATGCAAACAACCCTGTTAAACAGATGTGAACAATTGAACCAAACTCATGGAAGCACATATGTAGGGGGAGCTAATACTATCAAAATTGAAAATTAATTTCATTTCATATCTTTGTGATGGTTGTCATCAATTACCAAAAAGGGGGAGATTGAAAGCCCAAGTTTGGTTTTGGTAATTAATGACACCAAGTTGCTAATGCTATTGTATCAAGTGGAATGAGTTAGGCAGAAGCAACACACGTGATGAAGGAGCATGTGGCATGAAGTGATGGCCACAAGGTCACAAGAGGTGGAGATGCACATAAAATGATGATCAAGGTGATCAAGCATGAGGAGATGGACATAGAACAAAGTGATCAAGGAAAAGGTATAATCATAGGGTTTGCTTTTGCTGGTCTAAGATGAGTAGAGAAGTGATTGACCGGGTTTAGGATTGATAGCCGACTATCAAGAGGGGCAATCACGGTTAGCTCATGAATCAAGTGCTACTAGGTCATCATCTTGAGCATATGCATTAGGATCTAGTAGAGAGCTAACGTAACGCCTTGAAAAATGATTGTGAAAATGCTAACACACATGCACATGGTGATTTACTAATGGTGGTGTTAGCAACACACGTGATGAAGGAGCATGTGGCATTCAGACGTTTTCGAGGAAATGAAATGCCTATTTTCCATTGCGCCAGAGGCGAGAAAAGGTGGCAATAGTCCAGAGTGTTTATCACTGAAAAACTTCAACCGGACGTTGGACCAGACACGGTCCAGGGTGGACCTGCGCGTCTGGTCAGCTCTAGTCGAGGGCAGAGGCGCAGCACGCCTAGGGTTTGTGACCGGACGCTGGTCTGGCCTGATCAGGGCGTCCGGTCAGTTCACCTGGGCGCAGAGGAAAGGTGCACGCAGAGCGCGCGACCGGCGTGTTCTAGGGTCCCCGGGACCAGAGCGTCCAGTTAGCTTCACTTATGCGGCTTGGTGGCGTGACGTGAAGCATACGCGTCCGATCACGCGGGGAGCTCTCTAGACTCCGATCGGATGCCGGGTGCAGCGCATCTGGTCATTTGGTGAAGCGCGTCCGGTCTTGGCAACGTCTCTCTCTGACGCGCACTGTTGCTGCTTGTCCTGTAGTGACCGGACGCGTTCGGTCACCCTGACCGGTGCGTCCAGTCATCACGTCTTTCACTGCGACATCTTGTAACGCCTGGTTTCTTACCCCTTCGCTATAAATAGATGATGGCCGGGTTTGGGGGCTTCTCTCTTGCACATTTGAGATCTTGAGACATCCTTTGAGCTAGAGAATAACCCCTCCACTCATCTCTTTGCTTGGTTGCACAACTTGAGTGAGATTGAGTGAGATTCAAGTGCATTACTTGAGAGTTGCATTCTAGAGGCACTTGATCTTCGAGTTGTTGCGGATTTCTTGTTACTCTTCCGTGTTTCCCGACGCGGTAGACGGCTTGGAGCAGCGGAGGTGATTGAGCTCGCAATTGGAGATTGTTGGAGTCCTCACCAAGTGTTGTACGTGGTTCTTGATCCTTCCCAGTGGGAGTTCACGAATTGGATACTCTAGTGGAGCTCATGGCTTGGAGGATCCCCATCTTGTGTGTGGTTGTGCGGCGCCCGCCGAGGGCTCGACTCTTGATAGTCGATTAGCTCGTAAACTGACAAGTGGGTGTATCGCCACAACGCGGAGTAGCTTGCCGGGAAGCAAGTGAACCTCGGGATAAATTCTTGTGTCATTCTCTTCCCGAGGATTTCTCTTGTGTGTTTGATTGATTGGTTCTTCTCATCTTTACATGGCAGTATAATCACTCAAAGCTCTTCTCTCATGTTACTCCTTGTTTCTAGCTTGTAGTAGTTGTTGTGTTTAGTGGATAGCCTTGTACTAGATTTGTGTAGGTGGCTTGCTTAATTAGTTAGAGCTAGTGCATTTTGCTTCGCCACCTTTTGTACTAACACTTGTGGTTAAGTAAATCTTGTAGAAGTTTTAATTAGGCTATTCACCCCCCTCTAGCCTATTTGGACCTTACAGGGGGATTATGTGCTATCGGGGGGCCCGAACCCATTCCTGTTTTGGAGGATCCGAGTGAAGGTTGATATATGTAGGTCTGGGACCTGCATATGTCGTGTGGTTGGGAATCCCCAGCTGGGTTTAATCGATTCGAATCACCATTACTTCTTTGAGAAGAAGACTCGACTCTCTGTCCTGCATCGTAGTTAATCAATGAAACATGGTTACTTGTGGATAAGAAATAAAAATGAGATGAGATAGTTAATGAAGTGATTGAGCTAGATCAGGAGCAAACTGGATACTACTAATGACTTAATACAAAGCTAAAATGTCGAAAGTAAGGATCTACTCATAGTAAGCTTTTCTGCAAAAGTTACTTCTTACTTCAACCTTTCCTTTAAACTAGCATGCCCTTAGAGTCTTTTCTTTTAGTCCGGTAAGTCTTGTTGAGTACCCTCATGTACTCAGGGCTTGTTAAACCCCTGTTGCAGGTTCTGACTTGTGCTGCTAATTAAGATCATGCCGGTGGGCTCAACATGATCTGGATGTCTCTTCTACCTTAGGTGCTTCTTTTAATTTGCTTCCGCTGTCCTATTCACCTTTTGGATCTATAGTTAAATTTTACTTAAACATGTTTTGTAAACTAATGTCATAAATCTTCCGCAACTCCAGTGTATGAAATCTTTGTATCAATGCTGTAATGTTGTGGCAACTCTATTGTTGATCCTATATGAGTTGTAAAATGTGGATGATTCGAGGTTCCTGA
Organism: Saccharum spontaneum; assembly: GCA_022457205.1. Classification (NCBI taxonomy): domain Eukaryota; kingdom Viridiplantae; phylum Streptophyta; class Magnoliopsida; order Poales; family Poaceae; genus Saccharum; species Saccharum spontaneum. The sequence continues at coordinate 18,997,609 of CM039597.1, forward strand.
GGACACCTGACAGACCACCGGATTATGCGGCTCTCATGTGCAGTAGTCAGAAGTCTTAATGACAATGACGAGTGCATGTGGACCATATAATTTAGGTGGTTTTGCCACAGATTGCGCCCCTCCAATAACAAATAGTACTTATTTTGACCTACTGGCTAAACATTTGGAACTTGGACACTTAAAAACATTTTGGTTGAGACATAAAAATTATAGGGGTAGATTTGTATTGAAAAGTACTTTTATCTCACAGTAGTACTTGTCTAACGTTACAGCTATTTTCTGATAAGAAAAATTGTGGTCAAAATTAAAATTCGGAGACCACATAACATCATTTAGATCATGCATATGCTTTTCGTGTTTTTAAAGGACAGGATAATCTCTTCATTTACTTCACCATGCTTGGACCGTATATGTTTATCACGTAGAACAGATAAAAAACACAGAGCAACTAACCACCTTTTACATGTCCTTTATTTAATTATTTATATATATCTCTGAAGCATATGGTTTGAGTCACTGGGACGACCAAGCTAGTACGTACTATATGTCAACTTTAGCTGGTACTGTAAGGGTAATCGATTCTTTGCTTTGTTCTAGTAATCTAGCCGTCTAGGTTTCTTTATTTTTTTCCCTTTCCCTTTTCCTTTTCCTTTTCCTTTTCCTTTTTCCCTTTTCCTATTACTGCTTTATTTGTCGATCGTTTGCATATAAATAATATAATAAGGCTGTGCTGCGAGTGACAAGTTCCTTGCCTGCCTAGCCTCTTGGTCACATTGCGAAGATTAACCCGTTGTAACACCCTCTGTCCCTCTGGCCTCGCTCATCTGTTTTGAGAGAAATAAAATTGAGTGCGTAAAAGTGTCTGGATCATCTATTGCGTCCATACTATATAGCGCGGCCATATTGGATTCAGCAGCCAGGTATTGTGGGTATCCTTGTCTCTTAGATACAGTACTAGTATTATTTCATGGCTAGTGTGTGCATATATATATATATATATATATATATATATATATATATATATATATATGTAATAAATAACGCGAACTAATGTGTATCTATTGCTAGAAAAGTAAAGCAGCTCGGAAATTTGACAGCCAAATGGCGCCCATCGCTGTATTGACCAGTGTATAAAAGGAGTCGGGCAGTTTCGCTGCGGACGAGCCACCTAAAGGCCCAGATAAAAAAAGGTAAATGGGCATATTAAATTTGTAATAATAGTTTATATGTCTTATGATAATGAAGAAGCATGTATAATTGATACCTTGAGTAACAATTTTCAGCATAGTCATCCATATATATGTATATGTCAATATGTGAGATTTCGGAGTTTTTAACTGTGAGTGTGTTTATTACCCTCCGTTCAAAAGCATTACTATTTTCTTACTGTCATCTTTGGTATGGTGTATTTAATGTGCCAATGGCATTGCCTCTATAAAAATCAACAAAAACAATGATACAAGACTTTACTTTTTTGCCAAAATCATTATAGTTTTTAAATAGTTTAAAGTTTGATGAAATCTACAAGAAAAATACTACCATGATACTGAATTATTATCAATAGATTCATCATGGAGTATATTTTACTCCCTCCATTCCAAATTACAAGACATTCCAAGAATCTTGGAGAGTCAAAGCATCTTAAGTTTGACTAAAATTATAGAGAAAATTACAAAAATTTATAACATCAAATAGGGATACTATGAAAATATAAATAATGAAGAATCCAATGATACTTAATTGGTGTCATAAATATTATTATCTTATCGTATAAATTTGGTCAAACTTGAGATCCTTTGACTCTCCAAGATTCTTGGAATGTCTTATAATTTGAAAGGATAGCAGGAGCTTTACTGTAATTTTTATTAGATGATACAAAAAAAACACAAGAATAGAAGCACCATCCTGCCCTCCTAAAACGACCTTTTTTAAAAAAATTATTTATATAAAAAAGGAGGAGAGAAACAAAATAAAAAGGTACAACCAGTAAAGTGGCCAGATAATATCAAACACAACTCAACAAAAACCAAACCTATAACACCACCACTACTGATTCTTGGAGAAGATTACGGGCAGCCATCTTGGCTAACTTGAAAATGTATTGTTGGATATATCTTGGACTAAAGTTGTAACCTAACTTGCTTGCAATTCCTGGTGTTAGAAAGTTCTCCGGTTTCGCTCTTTTTGTATATTCCACCAAAAGTAGATAATTAAACAATCAAAATCCTTCCTTCTGATATGATGTTTTTCAAAACATGCTCTGCATCTATTATGCCAATAACGATAAATTAATCCCTCATGCATTATGGTCTGAATTTGATTAAGGTTGAACCAAACCTGGATGATGGACTAGACTCCCTTTGTAAAAGGACAATCCTTGCATAAATGTCCTAGAGTTTCTAGATTGTTTCTGCAAACCTTACAAACCAGATCATGTGGCCATTCTCTTACGGTGCAGTAGTGTCCATGCAAAGAAATGACATTTCCATTCAGCTCGGGTCTTCTAGATTGGTCTTTCAAAAGTCTTAAAGTTATTTTGGCTCATCAAAAAGCGATAATTATATTCTTTTGGGATGGAGGGAGTATATTATAGTGATTGGTTACAAACTTACAATTTAAATTTAAGAGTCTAACTCCATATACTAGTGAATAATACACAGTACTTTTGATTATATGTGCTCGTCAAATATATAGTAAATAATTTTAAGAGTCCAACCGAGTTTTTTGTCCAATAATCTTCTGTATAAAAGGGATGGCAACGATGGACCGACGTCTCCTGAAAGCAGCCACATCCGGCGACGCTGCATCACTCAAACGACTGGCATCTCATGACCCGGGCGTGCTGTTTTGGACAACTCCACCGGGCAACACCTGCCTCCACATCTCCTCCATCCAGGGCCACGACGAACTCTGCGAGAGCATCCTGGCGATGGACCAATCCCCGGCGCTCCTCTCCGCCGTCAACAAGGACGGCGAGACGCCGCTGCTGGCCGCCGTGGCAAGGGGCCGTGCGTCTCTAGCCTCTGCTCTGCTCAGGCGCTGCCGTGAGCGGCAGCTGAGCGAAGTGATCCTGAAGCAAGACAGGCACGGGTGCAACGCGCTGCACCACGCCGTCCGCAGGGGACACGGGAAGCTCGCGCTCGAGCTGATCGAAGCGGAGCCTGCCTTGTCGAGAGCCGTGAACGGGCGTAGCGAGTCACCTCTGTTCATCGCGGCGATGAGAAACTTAACGGAGGTGTTGGATAGACTGCTGGAGGTTCCTGATTCGGCTCACTCAGGAGCCTTCGGCTTCAATGTTCTCCATGCTGCTGTCAGAAGTGGAAATCTAGGTAACTACTGAATATAGTACTAATAAGCATTGCATTGTGGTGAATCTTTTTACAATCTTGGCATGCCAGTGTTATGTACTACACGATCTTGCATCGATCAATGCTACGCAGTGTAGTAGAGTGTGCTTAACCTTTTTCTTTTTTGTCCCTTGATTTGCTTTATTTCAGCTATCGCTAAAAAGGTTATGAAGACACGTCCGTGGCTAGGCACAGAGGAGAACGAGAATAGGCACACTCCAGTGCACCTGGCTGCATATGACGGCGAGATTAACGCGCTAGCAGCACTGTTGGAGCATGATCCGTCTTTGGGGTACCTAACCTCCACAAACGGTGACCCTCTTCTCTGTGTCGCAGCTTCTCAGGGCCATGGTGGTGTTGCTCGAGAGCTTCTTGAACACTGTCCAGATGCTCCCTACTGCGATGCAAGCGGCTCGACATGTCTTCACATTGCCGTATTGTGTGGACATACAGAGTTTGTGAAATCTATCCTGGGGTTACAGCAGCTTGGCCACCTGATTAACGTGCTCAATGGAAGCGGTGAAACTGCTCTGCATCTCGCTGTCAGAAACTGCAAGCCGGACATGGTTGCTGCTTTACAGCTTCACCAGGACATAGACGTAACGGTGCTTAACAGCGCCGGTGACCCGGCAAGCCGGGTGTTGCCTGATGCCGCCAATCACACCAAGCCTTTAATCTCGGTACGCTTTTTTTTTCTCTCACCGTAAATATATATTTTACTACCAAATATGTCCTTGCATTTATAATACGATGTACAGTTGTATGGTGCTCATGCCAATAATGAAAAGCCTACTTCATGTCAAATCAAAAAATAAATAAACAGCCTACTTTTGTAAGATTTAATTGGGTTTCGTCTAACCTTATTTTAATTAAATCAAAAGATCAAGGAAAAATATGATTTAATTGAGGTTGGCCTAACCTTATCTTGATCTAAATTATTTACCTCCCTTAATACTAGAAATAACGATAAGTCCCCTAAGGGCTTGTCTGGCTATTCACATTCACCTCTATTCACATGTGTTGGAGTAGATTAGGGTGAAGATCAGTTAATTTTCCACCCTAATACATGTGGTTTGAGGTGGATACGAGTGTAGCCAAACAAGGCCTAATGGAGATCTAAATTAAACACTTATTACATTAAGAAAAAAAAGATAAACTCAAAGTACTCACTATGTAGGTTTCTATTTCGTGGGTTCTGACTATTCATGAGAAACAAACTAACTCAACCATTATTAAAAATAACAAAAAAAACTTCAAGATTTACTTATATTTGATATTATATAAAAGTGCTTCTAGATCATAGTAGGTTCTGCAAGTTTTCATGTATGGAAACAAAATTTCATATCTTGGGCACTACAATGCAAGCTAGAGTGTGCCTATCTGTGCTATTGAAATTACAAAGAAAACAATCTATAATCTAGAATCCATGCCATCTTAATATTAGTAATTGGAGGCGTCTAAGAGGGCCTCCACGTTAATCCTCACAAGATGCTAAGGAAAAACAATAAATCCTAGAAACTCTCACAAAAATGAAAACATCTCACCTTTAATTTAGTAGTCTCCAATCATCATCACCTATAACAGTTACTGGATCTATTCTATTTTTCTAAAAGATTACCGATCTTTTGTTATTACGAAAAATACATAATCTAACGTCCTGAATTTGAATCTAAATTACCCACCTATAGCATTATAATAGATAATGCAAAGTATCCCCCTAAATTTCATTTTAAATTTAAATTATCCACATCTACCATTATGAAAGATAATATAAAATAACCCCTTTAATTTGTATCTAAATTATCCACCTCTACTGTTATTAAATTTTAAACTAAAATATCCCTCAATTTTTTGTCTAGATAATAATATATAACCTATTATGGAAAAAATTCAATAAACATAAAGTATGACATTATATGGTTCTAAATTACACATTTCTTCTAGTCTAAAATCAAAAGTAAGAATAAATGCTATGTGCCAACATTTTAAGGGCTGCAATACAGGCTCGAATGACTGTTAATGACATTGCAGCAACCAAGAGTGTAGCTAGAACATAAAATCTAATAAAATACAAAAGGGAAATTCTAAATAAAAATGCAGTAAGCACTAGAGTTTTGGGTTAACATATGGATAAAAAATAATTGCAGACAACTAATAAGATCAAAAGTTAAAAGCTAAAATATAGATTCATCATGTCATAGAAAATAATGCAACAAGAACTAATATAACTTAATACATATGAAAACCCCAAATAGGTGCAATTCAAAGTATGACAATATGTATCCTAATACTACTAACTTGAGGATCTAAACATAGCATCCATATTAATTCTTACAAGATGCATTAGCAATAATAAAATCCTACAAATCATCATCATAATAAAAAACATCTGGCAATTAGTTCGTCAACTCTAATCATCATAGAGAATAATAATTATAGGCTATATTCTATTTTCTAAAAACGAACCACTTTTGACATTTAAAAAAAGGAATAAATAACCCCCTAAATCTGCATCTAAACTACTAACCTCTACCATCATGAAAGATAATTTAATTAATATCTTCCCTAAATTTTCTTTTAGATTACTTGACTCTACCATTATGGAAGATAACACAAAGTAACCCCTTTAATTGCATCTAAATTTGCGGTATTTGCCTCTATCAAATAGAAACTAAGACATCCCTCGAATCTAAATCTAAATTACCGGTATAAGCTATTATGAGAAAGAATTAAATAACCATAAACTATACTATAAATATGTTTCTAATTACTTGGGTTCTACTACTGTTAAATACAAAGTAGACATAGATGCTATGTGTCACCATTAATACCAAGTATACATGAAAATAAAATGTTCCCTTAACAAACCACATATAAATGACACCGAAATTCATTTTAAAATATATTGAAACTCTATGGCACTTAATTTTATAAGTTGCTAGTTTTTAAATGGACAAGTTACTTTATATAAGTTTATACTTTCCGACAAAATCCTTATGACATATTGTGCAGGTAGTTTCATTTGAAGCTCTCTATTTTTTATAAAACAATACTTATATATTTTAAAATACTACATATAATTTTATATCAACTCCCACGACTCTTTTAAAACACTTATATATTTTTAAAAAATTGCTAGCATATACAGGAGCAGGAGCAGGAGTCGAACCGACCAGTTAGATTTAATTTATTTGTTATATTCGATCAAACGTTTACTAACAAGTAGTAGCATTCTTATATTTGCTATATTTTAGACGATGGCACACGAAACAGGTACGGCCGCCGTTAATTCTACAGGAGCTGCCATAACCACACCCTCCGATGGAGCAACCATAATGAATTCATCATCAGGAGCTCCCACGACTCCACCACCATTATCAGTATCACTGGCAATCCACCAACGTCTCCTGGGCGCAGCCGTGTGCGGCAACTCCGCGGAAATGAAGCACATGGCCCTGCAGACCCCGGGGGTGCTGCTGGGAACAACTCCTCAGGGGAACACCTGCCTCCACATCGCCTGCATCCATGGCCACGAGAGGTTCTGCAAGGACGTCCTGGCGCTGACGAACAACCAGCAGTCTCCGTCGGCGGCGTCTCTTCTCGGCGCCGTCAATGCCGACGGCGAGACGCCGCTGCTCGCCGCCGTGACCAGCGGCCACGTCTTCCTGGCCTCGTTCATTCTCGGGCGCTGCCGTGAAGAGCAGCTGAACGAGGCGATCCTGACGCAGGACAAGCGCGGGTTCAACGCGCTGCACCACGCCATCCGGAGCGGGCACCGGAAGCTCGCCCTCGAGCTGATAGACGTGGAGCCCGGCTTGTCGAAAGCTGTGAACAAGTACGACGAGTCGCCCATGTTCATCGCGGTGATGAGGAACTACGCGGATGTGTCCGAGAAACTGCTGGAGATCCCTGATTCTGCTCATGGGGGAGCGTACGGCTACAATGCTCTGCATGCTGCCGTCAGAAGTGGCAATCCAGGTGAGACGGCCTGCCGAGTCCGAATTTATTTATTTATTTACAGTATATAAGCTAAGAGGTAGGATTAGGAAATTTATTAAACTATCTTTGCTTTCAGTTGTCGCAAAAAGGATCATGGAGACACGTCCCGAGCTGGCTAGAGAAGAAGACAAGCACGAGGCGACTCCAATGCACATGGCTGTACACTGGGACAAGATTGACGTGCTAAGAGTGCTGCTGGAACATGACTGGTCCCTAGGGTACGTATTCAACTCGGATGGTGCCCCTATTCTTGCTTCGGTTGCAAGCCGAGGATACGTTGGTGCTGCCCGGGAGCTTCTCAAGCATTGCCCAGATGCTCCCTATGCCCCTGCAAATGGCGTGTTGACATGCCTTCACCAAGCTGTTAAGGGTGGTCACATGGAGCTTCTAGAATTCTTCCTGGGGTCAAAGCATCTTCGCAAGCTAGTCAACATGCGAGACATAACGGAAGAGACTCCTCTGCACGACGCGGTCCGAAAGTGCAATCCCAAGATAGTCAATGCTTTGCTGCAACACCCGGACACCGACGTCACAGTGCTCAACAGCTCGGGTAACCCAGCTACCTGGCTACTATCTCCTATGACCGAGCACGCCAAGACTTTAAACTGGGTACGCTTAATTAGTTTCTCTTGGACTTGTTTTTAATTTTCCGGTCCCCTTGACTCCCTATATATAATACTTATATCAGTCCGATCCCTTGACGACGTATAATTTTCCAAATGACCTCAGATGAAGAAAGACCTAAACTCAAGTTGTAGTACTTGACAAGATAAAAAAATTAGTTCAAACTTTTTTCATTTAAATTCGTTAATTAGAGTCTAACATAATCGTTACAATATTTGTTAAAGTGAATACAAAAGTATTGTATTTGCATTTTTGTCACAAGTTACTTTTGAGGCGGAGTGGTAAGGAAGCTATGAGGTTCAATACAAATCATCCAATATTCTTGGTATGCATATCCTCACAAAGAAAACTTGGGAATGGACATAGTGTTCATCTTGTTTGCTACATTAATATTCTTTTGCTAGTATTTACGAGCAAGTCCTAGAACTACACAAGGGGTTTGATACATAGATGCTTAGGATAAAAATAAAGATAGACAGAAACTCTGCCTAGGCCCCTATCCTATTTATGAGTGCCGGTGGACAAAAACGAAGCTCCAACAGGGTTCTTATTCAAGTAGAAGGCCCTAAAATTCTTCAAGCCATCATTCCCAAGGACCTTCCCAAGGCTAAAAAAATGACTATGACTGTTCATGTACCCATTTCCCACCTAATGCCTGCTCCCATGCGTCGCCTCCATAGTGCTGGTCCAAATCTAATAGCCAGCCGCTGCCCGCTAGATCCACCCTTATCTCCTAAATCTTCCAATATGGTTGTTCAGCAGTAGCTTCACCAAGATGGCATGGCCATTGGTCCTACTACAGAAACATTTTTTAGAGGTGCCTTGTGATGGGTACACACCCAACCATTGGGTATGAACAAAAGGTTAAAACAAGGTAATTTGGTGAAATAAATGAGGAACATGCTGCTACATAATATTAGTCTCTGGAATATGTTTAGAGAACCATTTAAGGATGTGATGAATTTTAGAGATACTCCTTCTATGGCCTCTACAGCATATGGGGTGTGGAGGAACCATACGCAAGACCTACCGTGGAGAGTGCAAACCCATCACAGCATACATAGCTAGGAATGGGCTCAACCTATTTTTAAATTTCATGTCCACACCCAATGGTTGAATGTTCTCATCAACTTGCTTATTTTCTAGACACGGTTAGATCAAGAGAACAGCTCCTAGCCTCCTACAAAAGGTTCAAGAGACAGACCATGCCTAGATATCAATCTTTTTTCTAGCAACTGATGGTGTTACTGACTACCCCTAGAAGTAAATGTCCTCTATTTTCTAGGGCGGTTGGTATTATCAACAGCCCCTAGAAATGCTATTTTTAGGGGTGGTCAAAACACCAACCACCTCTAGAAATTGTTTTTTATAGGCAGTTGGTAATTTGATCAATCCCTACAAACAAGTGTTATAAAATTTGTAACTTCAATATGAAATCGGATAAAGATAAACTTTATACCAAAGCCATAAAGCTTGACGAGATTTAAAACTTTGTAGATGATGATTTCTTCATTTGAAATTACTTAGGGCCTAAATATATGTTTTAAGTTCTCATATTATAAATCCATGTTCTCAATTTTTTTAAATGATCTCAGATGGAGACATGTGCTACATCAAAGTAGTAGTGCTCAATGTGATCTAAAACTTTCTAGTTGATTTGTTTCATGTGAGATAGTTTAGGTCACCAAATATTTTATAAAAAGATTCGTAAAAGTTAATACAAGGGGTATCATGGTATATTTGCTCATAGGTGACTATATAGTGTGTTGGTAGGGGCCAGGAGACTTGAGCGAGGTAAGATGCCACAAGTTCAAGTCCTAGAAAATGCATGCACATGTATTTCTCAGTGGTCGAAAACCCGCCTCTGGAAATGCTTGATATCGGTATACTAAGTAGTGATTGTGGGTTAAAAGACAACACTATGGGGCGGAGCGGCCTGATTTCCTTTCCTTTTTTGTAATTTTTTACAGTTTGCAAGATAGAGGGTATTATATCTTATGAGTATAATTGTATATGTATATTGCATAGCAATCTAGAAACTTATCCTATGCACATTAATAAATTAAGCGATCCATACTAACTATTTTAGAGGGAAAAAACAAATTACCATGTTCAAATCAGGAACCACCACAAGATATGCAAAATTAAATTGTTGAAACGAATGACAGATAGGTAAGTAGCTAAAGATATATGGTTGTCCAAATGAATAAGTACTCTGGAGCCTTCTTTTTTAAATGAAAGGAAACTATTAAAACATTGTAACAGAAATGTATCAGCATCTGAGAAAAAGCAATTTGCTACCACTAACTAGCGGACACAGTGGTAGAATATTGTCTTTCTTGAGTATTGTGCTAATTTGTGCTCCACACATACCTTTCTTTGACACCTTGCAGAATGAAGTCTCCATGCTTATGCTGAAAGCTGATCCTGAAGCAGCAAATGATATTTATAACCTTCATAAGCAAACCAAGGATCGAGTAACTTCCGAATCAAGGAAGGATATAAAGATATTGACTCAGACATACACAAGCAACACTTCTTTAGTGGCAATCCTCATTGCAACAATCACCTTTGCTGCTGCTTTCACCTTGCCTGGAGGATATAGCGATGATGCTGGAACTGAGGGGCTTCCCATCATCGCAAGAAAGACTGCGTTCCAGGCATTCTTGATCTCTGATTCCTTGGCAATGTTCTCCTCACTGGCTGTTGCCTTCATATCCATAATAGCAAGATGGGAGGACTTTGAGTTTCTGCTTTATTACAGATCCTTTACTAGGAAACTTATGTGGGTTGGCTACATAGCAACCACCATAGCATTTGCAACCGGTCTATACACAGTTTTAGACCCTCACCTCCTATGGTTGTCTATAACAATTTGCTTTATGTCAGTTCTACTGCCCATTCTTACAAGGCTACTAGGTGAATGGCCTGTGTGGAAGCTTAGAATTCATCTGGGCAAAACATTCAAGTCAGAGCTCCTTGATATGGTCTGAATTCATGAACTCATCTTATTTCTTCCAACTACTCTCTATTTTACTATATTTAAAAAAAATAGTATGTATGCTTCATGTTGTTTGAATAAATGTCATTGTGATTTTGAAAGACATGTAAACACACTAAACTTTGTATTTTGATGTTTGCACACAACTTAACCAGTGTAGCTCTGGCCCCTTATCTGCAATGGATGTATATAATAATTTTTCCTATGTTGGTTCTACTACCCATTCTTACAAACCTGCATGTAGTGGCAGACACAAACAAAAAATCAGGGGACGAAGAGGGATTATCTCCAACCTCTAGCAGGGACCAACATCTTTAATCTCTTCTTCCTCTCTTCTACTCCTAAAAATTGATTGGTGGGGGCAAAGGGGTGGGGGCGCGCATCCTCAAACTCTAGCAGGGTGCAACGTCTTTGATCTCTTCTTCCGGCTTTCCACTAATCCTATAAATTTATTGGGGTCACAAGGGGCTGCATGGACAGCCGGAAGGTAGGGTGGGCTTAAACCCCACTGATGGCCCCTTAATTATCCTTGCATGCAGTAGCAGGGGCAATGTTTCAGGGAAGATGAAAAGGAGCGCTCAATCGAAACCTCGGATACATGTGAAATGTATGTCTAGCTTCACAGCCATCATAAGGTGCATGCAAAATAGGGATGGTGATGAGCTTAGCACCCGACTACCCGAGGGCTATGGCTACACGCCATCTGTTGTGGATGGTAATGAGCTGCGAATGAAGAGATATGTAGCACTAGCAGGTTTTTTTGAAACTTCGAGCGCCCGCTCATTCATTGTTCATACGGGCTTCACCAAAATCATGAACCACAAGATTGTTTACAAAGTCTGGGAGGGGGTCACTCCATATCACGGACTGACCTGGGTCCCAATTCACACTAGAGCAAGATAAATTGTGAGCACACAAGTTACAAGAGTGGTTACAATGGATGATCAATAACCTCAATTGTCAGGCCCCTACTTTAGGGTCCACTGTGCATCATGTATCAGTCCCTAGATCAGTAACTAATACGCACAGATCGGACAAGATTGATATCAAAAGCCATACTTTTATTACTAGCGGGGAAAACACATTACAATGTTTGTGTTTATATAGCTTGGGCCATAGGCCTTATATCAGTTATCAGAGTTCTATCACAGCGGTCCTACATCGTCGTGGCTCCATTGCTACAGGCAACTTGGAGTGCGGACGTAACCCTAGACTTATTCTGTTGTCTTAGTAGCCCTAGCATAGCTCTTTGGTATAGTCATACATCCCTAACTTCAGTGTACTCCTTGTGGTCCTATCCTTGCGAAGTTTTGATGATCCATGTGTTCCTGAAGCTTCACTCCTAAAAAACATAGAGGGGAGTGGGTTGAGTACATAAAGTACTCAACATGCCCTGACTTGGGTTGGAGGTTAGGCGGATTGCAGAGGCTGTATATGGGGTTTATGGAGGTGGAAGTGGTTTATGGTGGCGAGGCGTATTTGGTGAGGGTAGAGTTATAAATAAGAAAGTTTGGGTCTTGGGAGAGTATTAACCCTTCTCACCAATTCTCGGGGTTGATTACAACTTACTAGATTGGTGGATTTCATCTTACCAGATTATCACAGTTTTCTTTTTATAAAAACATCTAATCATTTGAGACCTCATCCCAGCGATTGCCCAATTCCAAGGACGTGGCTATTCGAATAGATTTAATACACTCTGCAAATGTTGTACAAATTTTCCCACAGCATAGACACCGTCCGACACCATCGTCATGGCTTAGACATGTCTAACGAAATCTCGTACCCGAATGGAATGACCTCAGTTTTCCATATAATCCTACCATGGCTTCTCAGGGATTGGAAACACACAAAACTTTGGATGATACCACATCATCCAATTCAATAATCCGGATGATACCACATGATCCGGTCAATAATAAGAAGGGGGCTCGGACATGACCAAATCAAGAATTTTACATGGAAGATCACATAGCATCCATGCCAACCTGACCACGGAAGATCACCCAGGATCCATGTCTTCTCCTGATAAACCACTGCCAACACCGGCCTCCTAGTAGGAATTATACCTCCATCTAATGGGGTGTGAGATCAAGTCTACCCATATAGGCATATGGCTGTACGAAATGTCAGGCTAGGCGAGATGGCAAATGAACAATCCTTATGTGACCGAAACGAGTATCTCCCAACAGGAACCCTCAATAGGTGAACCTGCCAAAGTAATCCACACAATGTGGAAATACCCTCACTCGCTCCCGTTAGAAAATAAGTCTTGGTTCATCAATTTATATTCCATCATCAGCACAATTCATATTCCCAAGTTCATTCATTTCATTGGCTCAGGGTATATCACACTTATTCATATATACCAAATATGCTCATAACATTGATTCACATATTATCATGAATAATATTATTTGTGTTTAGGTAATTGGAGGGAGGTGGGAGGTGGTAGGTTATATAGTGAGGTGGTGAAGTTTTGGTAATGAAGGGAAAGTGGAGAGAGGAGTGGTTTGGGGAGGTATTTTGTGTGGAGGATAGGTGGGTGTTAGGACTTACCTCTGCTCGCTGGCGAGTACATCCATATTCCAAGGGTCCAATTCTTCTTATTCCCATGACTGCGCTTTGGGATTTCGTCTAACTCTTTCCACGTCTTCTATCTATGTTGTCTAGCATCGACAGACAAAGGAACATTTCAAGCAACACATGCAAGGCAATCACAATCATTCAAGGGGTCTGTTGGGTGAAGAGTTCAAGTCAAGTGACACAATTCACACAAGCATCAAAATGTTCAGGATACGAATCAAAGTTGTATTCACTTCTCCCCGTACAATGTGTGTCAGGGGTATTTATAGGGTCTTAGCCTTCATACATAACACAAAATGACTATTTTACCCCTGACCAAAATATTTACAACCCTTCTTCACTACAAGGGCAAAGTGGACATTTCTTCCTGATTCAGCCTCCTTTTTCATGTTCAACTTCTCTTCTTCTAGTGAACTTGCACTTTTAGACTTAGTCGTTTCTTGCTCCTTATCTACTTCGTTGTCCAGCGAAGTCGATTTCCTGACGACGAAGCTAAAACTTTGTCTTCGCCTTTGCTCTTGATCTTTTTTCACCTTATTTATTTTTCTGGCGAAGTCAAATCTCGTGTGTCGAAGTCAAAATACATCCTTTGCTGTACTTTTACCTGCAAGTAGATTTTGTTAGGATATTTTAATATTTTTCATACTCCAAAGTTCGGGCCTGAGTTTTTTAGGCAAAGTTAAATTCCCAATAGTAGCCCCTCGTGGATGAAGGCCTACTTCAAAGGTCTAAAATTCTTGAAATTTGAATTTTTAAAACGAAGTCATAAAAAACGTCGTCCCGAACTTTGGAGTTGGCCGCTTATGACCGTTAGGTTGTGAACAATATTTTTTAATGGTTAGATTCCGAAGCCGCCTATATATACTGCACTGCATCCCCCTGTCTTGGGTACTTGATCGAAGACGGGGAGGTGTTACTGAAATTTTTTTTTGTTGCGAAGTCGATTTTCTTCGAAGCCCACTTTGTTTTTGCAAAGTTTTTAAAAGTATTCCGCCGAAGGTAAAATTTTTCTATGTTTTTGTAATTTTAAGTTTGATGCTTTTAGCTTTGTTGAATCTGACACTTTTGCATGTATATATTTTTTTTGTTTTTGTATTTAGATGTCAGACATAGAAGAATGTTTCTGAGAATTTACCAGTGGAATCTGTAACACCCTAAATTTTTTATAATTACAAAGTAGTTAAAAATAATTTATTTGTGTAATTGAGTGTGCATTTAAATAAAGGGAATAATAAGTTTTTGTGAAATTAAAATTAATCATAAGGTTAGCAACTTGTTTTTGCACTCATGCTGTTGCATTATATTTTTGTGTGATGACTGGTTTTATTCAAATGCCAAAAGGACTTGAAAATCAATTGAAAATGTATTTGGAAAATCAATTAGGAGATAAAAAGAAAATCCCTATTTATTCTCCCTCTCTCCCTCATTTTGGCCTGCTGGCCCGTTTCTTCCTCCCTTGGCCCGCTCGTTCTTCCGCAATCTTTCCTGGGCCGGCCCAACTCGGCCAGGAACCGCCAGCTCCCACTCCCTCTCGCTGACGATGCAGGCCCACCTGTCATTTCTCCCTCCTTCCTCCGAATCGAGTGCAGCCAACGCCAACTGCCGCCCGCGCCCACGTTCTGCGCGAGTGGGAGCATCCCTGTGACTCGGACTCGTTTTAAAGGGACGCGGACCCTGTCTTCTTTCCCCTGCTGCAGTTTTCTCTCCCAAGTCGTCACAGAGACCACAGCGCTTCGTCGAGTCGACTCGCCGGAGTGTCGTTCATCCCCACCGCGTCAGCATTCATCTCTGAGCCGCCCTCGTCCTCGTTTTACTGCTCGGTGAGCTCGCCTTCGTCCCCGCTCCCTCCCCATACTTCCAATTTCTCGTTTGGTGGCCTCTAGGGCCGTGTCCGCGAGCTCTGACGAGTTTCTCCACCGCCATCCATGGCGGGTGCCCCTCGGGCTTTCCCCGGCCGCACTTGTGACGTGGCCGAGATCTCCATCCCCTCCGCATTCTCCCCGTAGCCTCTGTTTGGAGAATGGGGCTCTGTAGCGCCCAATTTCTTTGCTTCGGTGAGCTCTCTGCCGCCGGCCATGGTGGGCACGCCGCGCGGGTGACCCTGTGGCCGTATTTTGTTCCAGGGCGAGTTCGCCTTCCTCCCCGCGTCACCCCGGTGCTCTTGGTTTTGAAAACCGTGCACCATAGCATCAGTTAGGCCAACTCCGGCGAGGTCCCGATCGCCGGCCATGGTGGCGCCGCCGTCTCTTCCTCTGGTGACCCGGCCTCTCTCTCCTCCCCCCATCTTATCGCAACCGTCCGAATCGAATCCAAAGGCCACGAGATCTCCATACCCTTCGCGAGTCCTATTTCTAAAAGAGCCCCTCAGTTCCTGGAAGGCTTGACCCGCCGTCCTTGGCACATTTCCGAACTACGCATTCCCTTTGTGAAGACGTAGTTTCTTCGGTTTATATGAAAAATATGTTTTCAGATTAATTACAGAATTGCCACTATAGTAAAACGTTTATAAAATCGTCGTTTTAGCTCCGATTTGACCCGTTCAACTTGCGTTAGTTTCATAATTTCATAATCTATGCAATAGTGCTACTGTTAGACCTGTTAGGGGCTTTTGAATTTCTCGATTAAGTCTAGCTAATAGCTAGCTTTTGGAATCGTAAATATCTCATAACTCGTGCGTTGTAGCTCCGTTTTTCGTGCATTTCACGTCGTTGTGATCGTAGCGAGACGTAGATGATTTTGGTAAACATTTTATTCAGATTTATTTGTTGTTGGTGTACTGTTCTAATCGTAGTCATGTTTTGTTTGTATGTCTGTTCTGGAATATGTGTTGTACTTCGTGTCGTTCGAGTTCAGACGGTGAGGAGTACTTTGGGAACCTCATGAATCTATTAAAAGTGCTAACTGCAGTCAACCGTGTCTATCCTTTTTGAGCCTCATGAATCCTTATACTATACCTGTGGAGTACAAGTGTACTCACACTTGTTATTATTTCGTTTTTGGATAAAAATCCCGGATAGGTAACAGATGACAGTTTCTACGAGGATTTCCCGGAAGATTTCTAGGTTTGGGTCAACCAGTCGTCCTTCCCTGTGGAGCAGACACTTCGTTCGAGAGTGTTATTTACTTTTCCGCTTGTTATGTTAAGAACTATGTGATGTAATATCGTGATGTATGTACACCGTGATGATACTCTTGTTAATTTGTCGGCTTATGTGTGCGACTATTCCTGGGGCGCACATAAGATGTATGCACTCTATATTGTCCTTTAATTGGAGTGTGACAAATTGGTATCAAAGCTATGTCGACTGTAGGACGCAAACCTAGATAGAAATGGTCGTTTCTAGGAATTTGGTTTTATTTATTTACTTGCTACTATCTCAATCTTGGTATTTTATTAAAATTTTATGCTCTATTCTTTATTCTATTGCATAAAATATTGACTCTGATAATATTTTATATCAAAACTATAGATGCCTCGCCTCAGTGCTGCTGCATATGTCGCCTAGTTCACTCCAGCAGCACCTGCTCCACCAGTAGTGCCACCAGTGGTGCCAGAGGTCGTCCACATCACCGACGACGAGGAGGAGGAACCCATGGAAGTGGAGGCATTTTTAGCTACTGCATCAGATGGACCTGCTTCGACCCCCGTGGCTGCACCCATTCCACTAGTGGATGCGCCAGTCCCTGCTGCTACACCTCCACCAGCTTCCTAGGCCGCTTCTGCACCAACACCAGTGCTCTCCCCAGCTGCACCAGAGGAACCAGAAGAGATAGGATGGACCACCAGAAATAAGTTTAAGGATGCTCCCGAAGATGCCCATTACGACAACCTCCTCACCACCATGCTGGCCGAGTACTACCCAGATTTTGCTGCCTCGGTGAAGTACTACTGTGCAGAGCACAAGCATCCAGTAGAGGCGACATACTGGAAGACCAATGTGATCATCACCGCCGGGAACAACACCGACCAATCCCAAGATGTCGTGACTACCCACAGCCACCGATCCAGGCATGCCAGCGCCTACGACAGCATGGAGGATGCTGCGCAGGAGGCGTACCTGCATTACCATGGTCGCCGTTTTGAGGACATGCAGAATAATCGCTACCGGTATCTTCCACGCTACGACCCGAAGGAGAAGACATGGGCGGTGTTGGCCCCCTCAGCTTCTGATCCCACCTTGGACACCACAGTGAGGCACCTCAGCGCCATGTAGGAGGCCAACGAAGCACTCAGGGAAGAGCTTCGTGCGGCGCAGAAGTCTGAGAAACGCCTTCAGAAACAGATAGATGAGATGGCCGTTCAGCTAGGACAGCCTACCATTTACAAGAAGAAGACCAGGGTGTTCACCATGGTGGATCGCGCTCCTTAGATGCTTGCAGTCCCATCGTAATGGATGCATTCTAGATCGAGAGTCATGTCCAGTTTATGTGTGTATTGTGAACCTTTAATTATCTTGTTGGTTGTGTTGATGAACTTGGATGATTTGGAGTTTGTGTGATTGCTGGAATAGTGTGGGCTTGTCCACATGTTCTTTTTATCAAAACCTTAAGTTAGTATTTGTTTAACTTAGTTGGGGTTTAAATTTCTGCATCACTACTGTACTGTTTTTCAGAGCAGTCTGCAATGTTTATCTCAGCTAGGACAGTCTGCAATGTGGAAAGAACTAGACTTGTGTACCTTTCATTTCCCGTTGGAATCACCTCATTATCAATTTTGGTTTGAGAGATATGCCTGCTACAATCTGGCAAGTCTGTACAGTCTGTAACCTAGAACAGAAATTGTTTAGCTCAGTTTTTGATGATGTTGCCGTCTGAATTTGTGAAAAAGTTCTATATACGTTGTAGCAGACTCTTTAAGCTTTCCAACGAGGTATGCCACGCCTATTTTGTATCTCTGAAACTCGAGTTACACTTCAATTTCTGGTTTGCTGTTGTAGACACCCGTCCAGAAATTTTCAGCTATGTTATTTACCTTTTGTAAATAATTTGTAAATTTTTGGAAGATCTCTAAAAGTTTGCACATTTTCTTGGAAGCAGATGGCCGCCAAAGGAGGACGTGGTAGAGGCCGTGGACGTGGTCGTGGACATGGTGCTCTAGTGGATCCACCTCCGCCATCGCCGGTGACGATTGAGCAGTTGATGGCCATGCAAGCGCAGCTCATGCAGACAGTGATGGACCATCTCGGTGAGCAACCAGCAGGAGCACCCCCACCTGTGCAGGTCCGTGACAAATGTGGTGAGTTTCTGAAAGGACACCCACCTATGTTCACACATGCCTCTGAACCTATGGAGGCTGATGACTGGCTGAGAGCTGTAGAAAAACAGCTAAACATTGCACAGTGCAACGACCTAGAGAAAGTCTTGTACGCCTCAGGTCAACTCTAAGGAGCTGCTCAGGATTGGTGGGAGTCATTCCAGTATGGACGTCCAGAGAATGCTCCAGAGATCACATGGAAAGAGTTCACGGAGAACTTTAGGTCCTATCACATCCCTGAGGGACTTATTGAACTGAAGCAAGAGGAGTTCCGGGCTCTCAAACAAGGGTCCATGTCTGTGGCGGAATACCGTGACAAGTTTGCACAACTGTCGCGACATGCCCCGGCTGAAGTGGCCAGAGATTCTGACAAACAGCGCCGTTTTCTGAAGGGACTGTATGATAGACTCCAACTGCAGCTGATGTCCAACAAGTATGCCAGTTTCTAAGAATTGGTGGATCGTGCTATTGTGATCGATAACAAGCGTAAGGAAATGGACCTCAAGAAGAGAAAGCTCCAGGGACAGGCGTCGGGTAGCAACACTCGCTCGCGAGCTTTCCCACAGCAAGGTTTTCCGCAGAGGAACCAAGGGCCACCCAACCAATGGAACAAAGGCTAGTACCCCCTGAGGAACCCAAACCAGCAGCGCCCCCAATACCCACAGCAGTTTGGCAACTAGAATCAGCAACGCCCCCAGCAACATCAAGCTAGCAATCAGGCGCCACGGCAGGGAGTGCCCAACAATGCCCCAATCAAGAGTGGCACCCCAGGCAACCCCAATGCATGCTACAACTGTGGAGAGGTGGGACACTATTCATACCAGTGCTCAAAGAAGTAGAACCAACAGGCCTTGCAGAACCAGCAGAATAACCAGAGACCCAACGCTCGACCTCCGTTCACCGGCAAGGTGAATCATGTGTCGTCTGAATCAGCTCAGGAGGCGCCTGAGGTTATGCTGGGTACGTTTAGCGTCAACTCCATCTCTGCTACCATACTTTTTGATTCGGGTGCCTCGCATTCTTTCATATCCCAAGCTTTTGTTAGAATGCATAGCATACCCCTATGTGCCATGAAGGATCCCATGTTAGTAAATTCACCGGGGGTAGCATGCCAGCAAATTATTGGAGCCCTTCCACTAGTATATTCCTAAGGGGGTAGCTTTCAAAGTAAATCCAATTGTTCTGAGAACCGCTAGAATTGACCTCATCCTGGGAATGGATTGGATGAAGCAGCATAGGGTAGTGAAACAATGTCAGGAGAAATCCGTTGTTGTGACATCTCCAAATGGTGATAGAATTTGTGTCGAAGTGGAAGTGCAAGCTCAACCTACCACCACCGTCAACCAGCTGAGCGATGTTGCTAACCAGGAGAACCAGGTGGTGGATGAATTCCCAGATGTGTTCCCCGATGAACTGCCAGGTATGTCACCCGATCGCGACATCGAATTCCTTATCGAGCTTTTACCTGGGACTGCACCTATAGCTAAGAGACCATATAGAATGGGGGTAGATGAATTAGAAGAACTAAAGAAACAAATTAAGGAATTGCAAGAGAAAGGTTTTATTCGTCCTAGTTCTTCACCTTGGGGAGCACCTGTTATATTTGTGGATAAGAAAGATGGCACACGAAGGATGTGTGTCGATTATAGGTCCCTTAATGAAGTCACAATCAAGAACAAGTACCCACTCCCTAGAATTGATGATTTATTTGATCAGCTGAAAGGTGCTTGTGTGTTCTCAAAAATTGACCTCCGTTCTGGATATCATCAACTAAAAATTCGTGCATCTGACATACCTAAGACAACATTTACTACCAGATATGGCCTTTATGAGTACACAGTGATGTCTTTTGGACTGACAAATGCACCTGCATACTTTATGTATCTGATGAACAAAGTATTCATGGAGTACTTGGATAAGTTTGTAGTGGTATTCATAGATGATATCCTAATATTCTCCAAAAATGAAGAGGAACATGCTGAACACTTAAGATTAGTTTTACAAAAACTCAGGAAACATAAATTGTATGCTAAAAGGAGCAAATGTGAGTTCTGGCTGAAAGAAGTATCTTTTCTGGGACATGTGGTCTCTAATGGTGGAATAGCCGTAGATCCTAGTGAAGTGCAAGATGTGTTAAATTGGAAAGCCCTAGTCAATGTTAGTGAAATCCGTAGCTTTTTGGGATTGGCTAGGTACTATAGAAGATTTATTGAAGGGTTCTCTAAGCTAGCTAAGCCTATGACAGCCCTATTAGAGAAGAATGCCAAATTTGTATGGTCAGACAAATGTCAGGCTAATTTTGAGGAGCTAAAGAGAAGGTTGACAACAGCCCCAGTGTTGACCTTACCTAATTTAAGTAAGAGCTTCTCTATTTATTGTGATGCATCTCGCCTAGGCCTTGGATGTGTGCTTATGCAAGAAGGAAAGGTTGTGGCCTACGCATCCAGGCGGTTGAGGAAGCATGAACTGAATTACCCAACCCATGATTTGGAATTAGCCGCAGCTGTCTATGCTCTGAAAATCTAGAGGCATTATTTGATTGGACATAAGTGTGACATCTATACTGACCACAAGTGTTTAAAATACATTTTTACTTAGTTAGAGTTGAATCTAAGACAACGTCATTGGCTGGAATTGATTAAAGATTATGATCTAGAAGTGCATTATCATCCTGGAAAGGCAAATGTTGTTGCCGATGCACTTAGCAGGAAGAGCTATGCCAACAGACTTCAGTTGACATTTATACCAGCAAAGTTGTGAGCTGAAATAGAACATCTCAACTTGGGTTTTGTCAATAATGTAGTGGAATTGGCTATAGAACCTACATTGGAGCAAGATATACACAAAGTTTAGTTAGAGGATGAGAAACTAAATGAGATTGTAGAGCATGTAGTGGTTGAAAAGGCACCAGACTTCAGGTTGGATGAGAATGGTACTCTATGGTTTGGAAAAAAGAATATGTGTACCTCAAGTGAAAGCTATCCGTGATATGATTCTGCGAGAGGCACATGATTCTGCTTATTCGATACACCCTAGAAGCACCAAGATGTACTTAGACCTCAAAGAGAAGTATTGGTGTTATGGTTTGAAAAGAGATGTGGCTGAGTATGTGGCCATATGTGATACTTGTCAAAGGGTGAAAGCTGAACACCAAAGACCTGTAGGATTGCTGCAACCAATGAAAATACCAGAGTGGAAATGGGAAGAAGTTGGTATGGACTTCATTATAGGATTACCCCGCACTCAACATGGGTATGATTCGATCTGGGTAATAGTGGATCGACTTACTAAGGTAGCCCACTTCTTGCCAGTCAAAACCACTTATAGTGGCACAAAGCTAGCGGAGTTGTATATGGAGAGAATAGTGTGCCTACACGGAGTTCCAAAGAAGATCGTATCTGACCGAGGAACTCATTTTACATCGCATTTTTGGCATAAGGTACATAGTGCTTTGGGAACAAAGTTAAATTTCAGTTCGGCATATCATCCCCAAACCGATGGACAAACCGAGAGGACCAATCAAATCTTGGAAGATATGTTGAGAGCTTGTGGTTTACAGTATGGTACTAGTTGGGATAAGAGTTTGCCATACGCTGAATTTTCATATAACAACAGTCACCAGAAAAGTCTCAAAATGGCGCCATTCGAAGCTTTATATGGACGAAAGTGTAGAACACCTCTATTCTAGAATCAGACAGGTGAAACCCAAGTGTTTGGACCAGATGTCCTACGCAATGCAGAGGAACAAGTGAGGATGATTAGGGATAATTTGAGAGTAGCACAGTCTAGACAGAAAAGTTATGCTGATATCCGAAGAAAGTTGAGTTTTAAAGTAGGTGACTATGTGTATTTGAAAGTGTCACCAATGAGAAATGTGAGAAGATTCAATATGAAGGGCAAGTTAGCACCAAGATATGTGGGACCTTTCAAGATTCTGGAGAGACGTGGATAAGTGGCTTATCAATTGGAACTGCCAGAAAGTTTATCAGGTGTGCATGATGTGTTCCATGTTTCTCAGTTGAAAAGTGTTTGCGGGTACCAGAGGAGCAGATTCCCTTGGAGGAGCTTACTGTTAAAGAAGATCTCACATATGAGGAGTATCCGGTAAAGCTTCTTGAAACTGCAGAAAGAGTTACCAGGAGCCGCACTATAAAGATGTGCAGAGTACAATGGAATCGATATTTAGAAGATGAGTCTACTTGGGAAAGAGAAGAAGATCTGAGAAAATCTTATCCGCAGCTTTTTGAGTAAGCATCACCCAATCTCGAGGATGAGATTCTTTTAAGGGGGTAAAATTGTAACACCCTAAATTTTTCATAATTACAAAGTAGTTAAAAATGATTTATTTGTGTAATTGAGTGTGCATTTAAATAAAGGGAATAATAAGTTTTTGTGAAATTAAAATTAATCATAAGGTTAGCAACTTGTTTTTGCACTCATGCTGTTGCATTATATTTTTGTGTGATGACTGGTTTTATTCAAATGCCAAAAGGATTTGAAAATCAATTGAAAATGTATTTGGAAAATCAATTAGGAAATAAAAGGAAAATCCCTATTTATTCTTCCTCTCTCCCTCATTTTGGCCTGCTGGCCCGTTTCTTCCCCCCTTGGCCTGCTCGTTCTTCCGCAATCTTTCCTGGGCCGGCCCAACTCGGCCAGGAACCGCCAGCTCCCACTCCCTCTCGCTGACAATGCAGGCCCACCTGTCATTTCTC
Source organism: Saccharum spontaneum (assembly GCA_022457205.1). Lineage (NCBI taxonomy): Eukaryota > Viridiplantae > Streptophyta > Magnoliopsida > Poales > Poaceae > Saccharum > Saccharum spontaneum. The sequence continues at coordinate 19,021,135 of CM039597.1, forward strand.
CCTCATTCCTCCGAATCGAGCGCAGCCAACGGCAACTGCCGCCCGCGCCCACGTTCTGCGCGAGTGGGAGCGTCCCCGCGACACGGACTCGTTTTAAAGGGACACGGACCCTGTCTTCTTTCCCCTGCTATGGTTTTCTCTCCCAAGTCGTCACAGAGACCACAGTGCTTCGTCGAGTCGACTCGCCGGAGTGCCGTTCATCCCCACCGCGTCGGCATTCGTCTCCGAGCCGCCCTCGTCCTCGTTTTACTGCTCGGTGAGCTCGCCTTCGTCCCCGGACCCTCCCCATACTTCCAATTTCTCGTTTGGTGGCCTCTAGGGCCGTGTCCGTGAGCTCTGACGAGTTTCTCCACCGCCATCCATGGCGGGTGCCCCTCGGGCTTTCCCCGGCCGCACTTGTGACGTGGCCGAGACCTCCATCCCCTCTGCATTCTCCCCGTAGCCTCTATTTGGAGAATGGGGCTCCGTAGCGCCCAATTTCTTTGCTCCGGTGAGCTCTCCGCCGCCGGCCATGGCGGGCACGCCGCGCGGGTGACCCTGTGGCCATATTTTGTTCCGAGGCGAGTTCGCCATCCTCCCCGTGTCACCCCGGTGCTCTCGGTTTTGAAAACCATGCACCATAGCGTCGGTTAGGCCAACTCTGGCGAGGTCCCGATCGCCGGCCATGGCGGCGCCGCCGTCTCTTCCTCAAATTCGGCGACCCGGGCTCTCTCTCCTCCCCCCATCTAATTGCAACCGTCCGAATTGAATCCAAAGGCCACGAGATCTCCATACCCCTTCGCGAGTCCTATTTCTAAAAGAGCCCCTCAGTTTCTGGAAGGCTTAACCCGCCGTCCTCGGCGCATTTTCGAACTACGCATTCCCTTTGTGAAGACGTAGTTTCTTCAGTTTATATGAAAAATACGTTTTCAGATTAATTACAGAATTGCCACTGTAGTAAAACGTTTATAAAATCGTCGTTTTAGCTCCGATTTGACCCGTTCAACTTGTGTTAGTTTCATAATTTCATAATATACGCAGTAGTGCTACTGTTAGACCTGTTAGGGGCTTTTGAATTTCTCGATTAAGTCTAGTTAATAGCTAGCTTTTGGAATCATAAATATCTCATAACTTGTGCGTTGTAGCTCCGTTTTTCATGCATTTCATGTCGTTGTGATCATAGCGAGACGTAGATGATTTTGGTAAACATTTTATTCAGATTTATTTGTTGTTGGTGTACTATTCTAATCGTGGTCATGTTTTGTTTGTATGTCTGTTCTGGAATGCGTGTTGTACTTCGTGTCGTTCGAGTTCAGATGGTGAGGAGTACTTTGGGAATCCGGACACGTACGAGGAACAGCAGGACCAGAAGCAGTTCATGAACCAAGGCAAGTATAGCATGGGCCTACCTTGTTGTCCTATTCATTATATAATATACTCATTATGCATGTGTCTAATATTGCTCGACTATAAGGACTTCCTAGCAAATTGATGACCTGTACCTTGATTCCTATGGGGATTATTTGCATATGGGTAGAATGCTAGTGCTCTAACTGAACATGATCTACACTATGACTAATGGAACCAATGGATAAACATGATGGTAACAGTGGATCTATAGGGTGAAGGTGCAAGTGATGTTGATCATGTTGCCCTAAACCCTCTGTAAGGACTTATCTGGAGGGCAAAAGCTGGGACATACAGTGCAACTGTGAGAGTTATATGGCTCTGACTTTAGCTCAATAATAGGATCTTTTCTAGCTTGTTAGAGGTTACCCGAAAGGGCGCAAGAGGGGCTTGCCACGTTGGGTATAGAACTGCCTCTGTTCTGATATGTATAGCCTGCGGGAAATGTGCCATCGAAAGGGGGGTTCTCTATATCTGTCTGCCGAGGAAACCTCGCGGCCCTAACTTGTTAGAAGAGGCCTATGGAAGGCTTCATAGTGTACCCTGCCTGCTCACCTTGGAAGTGTTAGGGGGTCGACGGGCCCCAGGCATATGGGCAACACGACTCATGGGTAAAGATGCATAACCTCTGCAGAGTGTTAAAACTGTTATAACAGCCATGCTCACGGTCACGAGCGGCCCGGAAAACTCACAGAATAAATGGTTACTTGACACGTGGATGACTTATGATGATGATGACGAGATTATACTGATGCTTACTCTTCTTAATTCTAGTAGGTGATCATGTGGGTTAAATGGGAGCTTAAGCATAACTTAATTATAATTAATAATGAAATGTTGATCTATTAAAAGTGCTAACTGCAGTCAACCGTGTCTATCCTTTTTGAGCCTCATGAATCCTCATACTATACTTACGGAGTACAAGTGTACTCACACTTGTTATTATTTCATTTTTGGATAAAAATCCCGGATAGGTAACAGATGACAGTTTCTACGAGGATTTCCTGGGAGATTTCTAGGTTTGGGTCAACCAGTCGTCCTTCCCTATGGAGCAGACACTTCGTTCGAGAGTGTTATTTACTTTTCCACTTGTTATGTTAAGAACTATGTGATGTAATATCGTGATGTATGTACACCATGATGATACTCTTGTTAATTTGTCGGCTTATGTATGCCACTATTCCTGGGGCGCACATAAGATGTATGCACTCTATATTGTCCTTTAATTGGAGTGAGACAGAATCCGATCAGTCTATTTCTGATGAGGATTTGTCTAATGTTCCTGCATCCGAGTCGGAACTTGTTGGTGACGATATGAAATCTCTGAATTTTGGCAAGTCTTTATTCGATGAATCTGAATTGCAGTGGATGGTTAAAAATAGGATGCTAAAAAGGTGGATGTCAGGTTGCCTCCTCAGGATGAGACAATTTCTAGGCCAAAACTCGTTGAATGTGTTGTTTTTCGTGATCATTTTACAGCTGGTCTTCGTATGCCAAGCCAAGATTTTATTGAAGAAATTATGAAGGCTTACAATATTGAGATGATCATTTGACTCCAAATGGGATAGCAAAAATTGCTCCTTTTATTTGGTTAGTGAAGTCTCAGAGAGGAAATTTGGATATTGGAGCTTTTTGTTCTATTCATGAAATGCATACTCAATTTCAGAGCAAGATTGTTGATGGTAAAAGTATTATCAAATATTTTGGATGCTACAGTTTTAAGCAAGCTCATGGCGCTAAACAGATAGCTCCTGCTTCAAAGAATAAGTGGGTTGAGAATTGGTACAACTGTTGGTTTTATCATAAAGTTCCTCTTGTTCAGGAGAAGAATTAGGCTAACATAATTGTGAAAAGATATCCTTTGGCTGCGAAGATACATAAGAACAGTTTTGACTACAAGCCTGAATTTCAGAGTTCGAAAAGTTCTAAATCTTGTGAAAAGTTTTTTAAGCTTGCTGCCAGTATGCAAAGTGCCCGAGATTTTTGCGAAGAGTATATTGCTGCTCGGATTTGACCTTTGAAAAAAGGTTGGGGTTTTGTTTGATTTCATGAGAAGCCAGTCAAAGGGAAAACTTATATCTTTCCAAATAATGAGGTTTTCCATCCAAAGAAATATTCTGAAGACAAAGATTTTGTTGCTGTTGTTGAGATTCTTGGTAAGTTTTTGAAGAAAGAGAAAGATCTGATGGATAAAATCCTTGGTTTTAGATTACAAGAGGTTGAATAGAGTTTTTGATGTTGCTCAGATAGAATATGGTGAAAGGCCAGCTCCGGTCTATACCAGAGGTGCGAAGCCTAGTACTGAGAATGTTACTAGGAAATAGAGAGGTGGGGCTCCGCTTGCTAAAAAGGCTTCAAAGAAGAAAGCGAAGACTGCTGGGCTTTCTGACTCTGACGTGTCAGAAAATTTTATTGATGAAGCCTTTAAGAAAATATCTTATGATGATGAGGTGAGAATGTTTAGTTTAGTTTTTTATTCTAGTGGGTTGACTCCTCCTATGTTGACTCCACTTAGTGACTATTTTCAGAATTTGATGGCCAATGTTTACCAGGTTGGTGCTACTGAAGCTATTTTGTCTTCGTCTCAACAAAATATTGGCAAAGATGTTTTTTCTGTTCCAGTTAATCCGATTTCTTCTCCGGCGACTGTGGTGGCCACTATTGGGTCACAAGAAGAAGGAGAGGTGTTGGCTTCACAGGAAACTGCTGGGCCATCTTCTCAAAGATTTTCTGTTGGAACTCCTCGGGACGCTGTAGGGAATTTCGGTGATGGGATGGGCGCTGTGATTTTGCCCGAAGGAGATGCTGATTTGGGTGGAGGTACAGAAAATGTAACCCAAGTTGCGACAGAGAATGTTGTGCGAGTAGAGCAAGATACTAAAATTGGGACTTAGAAGGGTGCTTCTGAAGATATTGTACCTGGTGCGAAGACACAAAAAATAAAGGGCACTGCAACTTTTGCCCTTGATTTCGATGAATCTGATGACAAAGTTCATGATGAAGAGGCTGGACATGATTGTGGCTCTCGTCTTTCTGAGTCTACTATCAATGTGAATACTGGTGAGAGGGTGTCTTATCAACTTGAAAAGGGTGTTTCTACAGGTAATTTTACTTTATTACTTCGTGTAATTTTTTCTTGTTTTTGTCTTCTTTTGATTTATGTTTTTGTCTTTGCAGAGGAATTTTTTCCTGATACCTTGTCTCATAAAGAAACAACTATTGATATTGGGAAAATGAAAGATGTTGCTCAAGAACCTGCTACTCTGGCTGTGGTTTTGGAGGTTGCTCCGACTGAGTTTGATCTTGAAGCCTATAAGAGGTGTCTTGAGTACTGTCAAGCTCAAGGTGTGAATTTAGATACTTTCAAATTTGTGGGCATCGGTTTGGATAAACTTTGTATCATCCCAGAGAAGCCAGAGCTTAAGTTATCAAGATTTATTGACGATGCCTTCGTAGTTCCTGATGTTGAAGCTGAACTTGCTGGCAAATCTTTGCTTGAATTGGCAGATTCTAGCGTTTCTTTGATGTACAAGGTTAGTTATTTTTAATGGTTATATGTTTTGTCTATTTTTTTATTTGTTTTTGCTTACATCGGCAATTGTGGTTTTGATTTGTTTTTGCAGGGTTGTCTTTTGCAAAGATGATTGAGGAAATCTATGGAAGAGGATGCAAAGAATACTGCTCTTCGTGAGAAGAAGTTGATGGATGAAATTAAGACTCTGAAATCTCAGCTTGCAACAAAAGAGAAAGAAAGAGTTGAGACAGTTGAAACTTTACATGTTATGGAAACAAATTGTATTTATATTGGAGCAAAGCTTGAGACGAAGATTGAAGAATATGAGAAGCTTAAAAAGGATTTTGCCGTCCTTGAAAGAGAGAAGGAATACGTTGAAAAGAAGTTTGTTGAAAAAGATCAAGTTTTTTATGAAAGGTGCAATCGATTGTGAGAACTTTGCAAGAATTGTTATGACAAATTTGGGGCGAAGTCAGAGGATCCATGCTGGGAGTTAGGCGAATATGATCCATTTTTTGCCTGGCTTTGTCGCCAATATGAAGATATGCCCATTGTTTTACAGACTTCTGCTGATTTAAGTTGCATGTATTCTACCCGTGCACTTTTTCATTTGATGAAGGAAGCTAATGATCCTTTGTATGAGAAGCTATATGACCAAAGGTACAGGTTTCTGTCAGTGGAATCTCTTAATCAGGTTTCCACCCATACTCAAATACTTTGCAAGAAGTATTTTCATGAGTATTGGAATTAGGGGGGAAGGGAGCATGCCTTTATGAAAGCTAAACAAAAGATGGAGAAAGTAGGTTATCTATGTGTGATTTTGGTTCATTATCTTTTTCTCCTTTTTTGTGTTTTCTTATCTGTTTTGTTGTTTTGTTTTGTTATAGCAGCTTGAAAGAAGACTTGCTTCTGATGTAGAGGCTGAGAGGAGGCAAGAAAGACTTGAACAAGAGAGGGCGAGGGATGATGATGTTCGTGATCATGTACTTTAGTTTGTTATGGTTTAGTATTTAGGTTTGAGGGGTGAGGATCTTAAAAACTCTTAACGTTTTGTAATTGTTAAACTTGGGTAGGATAAAGTTGAGGCTATGTCTTTGTTAATGTGTAAAGGTAACTTTGTTGTTGAACCTACCTTGTGGTTGGAGTATGCTACTGAAGAGGCAAAACCTACTTTTGATGCATTTGTTAAACGTAAGCAAATGTAAGCGTTTATGTTGGTATTGTTGTGTTGTTTTTACTTTGTTTATTTGTTCCGATGGGATGTGCTTGTTTCTAGAATTTGAAACTAAATTTCTATTGCTGAAAATAAGAGATCCTGTTTGCCCTGTATTGTTGACAGTAGCAAATTTTCTCAGGTATCCTTGCTTTTGTTGTGATAGGGAGACACGTGTAAAGCAAATGTTAATGGTCTCTTTTTGTGTGTTTCTAGTCGTCATGTTCAAGTGCTTCGCTAATCTATGTTTCCGAAGATTACCTGAGTTCAGAGGTGGATCATGTTTTAGATAGTGTTGTTGAAGATTTGATTAGTGAAGTAGCAGCTATTGTTGCTTCAGAAAATTTTTGATATGTAAATTGGTCATGACATAATAAATTGTGATTTGTATGTATTTATGTAAACTTTGGTTCGAGAGACATATTTTGTCTTTCTATAATATGATTTATTATTTTTCTTTATAAAGGCAATGTTTAGATTTTTTTATTTCATTCTTATTTTCTGGCGAAGACAAGTCGTCCTCTTAATTTTTAGCGAAGGCAATATTCAAATTTCATTTCTGATGTCATAATTCTACTTAGTATGTTTTGAATTCTTGTCCCCCTTTTTTTAGGGAAGGCGACGCGCAGATTTCATTTTTGAAGTCATAATTTACCTTAGTGAATTTTGCAAACACCATCCCCTCACTTTTTTAACGAAGGCGACGAGTAGACTTTGTTTTTAAAGTCATTATTCACCTTAGTTAATTTTAAAAACGTCATCCCCTCACTTTTTTTAGCGAAGGCGACGCGTAGACTTCGTTTTTGAAGTCATAATTTACCTTAGTGAATTTTGAAAACATCGTCCTCTCACTTTTTTAGCGAAGGCGACGCGTAGACTTCAGTTTTGAAGTCATTATTCACCTTAGTGAATTTTGAAAATGTCGTCCCCTCACTTTTTAGCGAAGGCGACGTGTAGATTTCATTTTTGAAGTCATAATTCACCTTAGTAAATTTTGAAAACACCGTCCCCTCACTTTTTTAGCAAAGACGATGCGTAGACTTCATTTTTGAAGTCAATATTTACCTTAGTGAATTTTGAAAACGCCGTCCCCTCACTTGTTTTAGCGAAGGCGACACGTAGACTTTGTTTTTGAAGTCATAATTCGCTTTTTGTAAAGTAAATGTTCCTTCATGAAATATATATTTTTGATAGGTTAGCATCATTTTTTGCTTGTTCGAATAATGATGCTACCTATACTTTGGTTGTTTTGTCAATGCATGAGTATATTTCAAGTATACTCTTCGGCCTTTGATAGGATTATTTTTAGGGGAACTAGCTTTCTCATTTATACTTTGATGAGAAGTTTACAATAGAGACTGCCTCGTTAAAAAACCACTCACCCTGAGAAGGGCTTCCCCTAAGTGGAAAAAGAGTGCAGCTCTTTTACATTTGATTTGAAAAACTTGGAAAGTAAATGCTAATCTATTTTGTACAAAAAATGGAAATAAATTCTAAGGGTAATATCTTTGTAGGGCTTCAATGTTGAATGTGTGATCAATTTCCTTCCCACTCATATCTGCTAAGTGAAATGCTCCCGACTTATTGGTTCTTGTGATGAGATATGGTCCTTCCCACTTTTGCTGAAACTTTCCAATTGTGTCTTCATTTCTCTTTCTTTTCAAGACGAAGTCCCCTGGTGATAATTGTCTTGGTTTAACTATCTTGTTGTTCCAACTTTTTGTTTCCTTCTGGTATTTCTCAAGATTCTAGATTGCTTTCATTCTTTCTTCTATCTTTGCTTGTTACTTGTTCATCTTCATCTATTATTTCGACATTTGTTATTGGGCATTGAAATTGTATTTCTTCAGGTGTCATTGCTTCTTCTCCATAAAGTAATTTGAATGGAGTGAAGTTTGTTGATCTTGAAACTGTAGTGCTGTGCACCCAAACAACTTTAGGTAGCTCATCCACCCATTTGCCTTTGGATAGCCCCACTAGGCATTTTGATATTCCTATGCATATGATTCCATTTGCTCGTTCAACTACACCATTTGTGTTGACATCGTTTTTGGCACGTGTCAAGATGATCAGGAAGGGCTAATCAACAGAGGAAAGATTACCATGTAGATTGATTGCCAAGGAGAATAAGTTTGTTTTTGAGTGGTGGCAGCGTATGGATTTAATTTGAAGTGTTGCTGATGAGGTTAAGGATATTATTACCGATGCCGATGAAAGAGGGTTTGGAGACTGCTGCCGATGAGACAGGGAATGTACCGATGAAGGAGGGTATGAAGACTGCTGCCGATGAAATAGGGAATGTACCGATGGAAGGAACTCGAAGGCTGCTGCCGATGGAACAGGGACTGTGCCGTTGAAAAGGAGGTTGATGAGAATACCATCGTGATTGAGGCGGACTATGGAAGTAAGATAGGAGTTAATTTCCTTGTTTACGTTTAGTAGAGTCTGAGTTGTATCAAAGTCATGTTTTTCCTTAGATTTGGATTTAATGTCCTAGTCGTATTTGGTTACGTTTCTATAGATCAGGATATAAATATAGAGTGAAGGGTAATGTAATAGGGGATCAATTAATACATCAAAAAACAACTTTTACTCTTATTTACATCTACTTTCGGCGACTTCGTCAATTTGCATATTTTTCCTTTTTACGAGTTCTCATCGATTCGGCGAGTTGCATTGCTCTAAGTGCAATCTTCGACGATCCTCGAGTTCCGCGTGAGTACCTCTTGGCCGTGACATCCGGGCGTATCGCTGTTGTCAGGACCAAAGTGCTCGTATCTTCGTCCTTGTCGATTAACAGGTCAAATCGACTGGCACGCTTTGGATATCGACTTCGGGTATTAGCCCTTTGTGTTTGCAGATTTACTTTTGCATCAACACATCTTTTGGCACGCCCAGTGGGACAGATCTAGTCAAGATGCCTAATCATGAGATCGATGCTGGGAATATCATCGCAGTAACAGAAGAAGATCTTAAGGATGATCAGAAGCATGCTATGGAGAGGGCTATTGAAGAATACAGACAGCTTTGCTTGAAGTCATTCAGTTTGAACAAAAGTGGACAAGTCATCCAGAAGTAGGACTTGCCGTTGCCTCGGCAGGTTACCTTTGATCCTAATCCGGGTAAACTTCAAGAGATGGTTAATTCTGCGGTGAATCATGCTTTAATTAATCACTCCAATGTGCTGTCCAATACTGTTCATAATGCTGTGATTCGAACTTTCAAAGAAGGGCAAGCGTCACCCCGTTACGTTGGGCCTGCTTATCATCAACCAGAAGCAGCATCTGTTGTTGCTCCATCGGCTCCCCCAGCCGTTGCGGGTATAGAAATTTCTTCTCCTCCAGTATCAGCAGGTTTATCTAACGTACAGTCTACTCCGGTGCGTTCGGATTCAGCATTATCAGGACGAGTTCAGTTTGGTACAGATCTATCAGCATCAGCTTTATCAGGTCCTGCACCACAGAATAATCAAACTCCTGCTAATTGGTGGGGATATGGTATGCCTCCGGAGCCATCTGCTTTCAATCACGGATTATCTCAAGTGTTTGATGCAGCAGGAAAAACTCCTATGCCATCGGCTGGTTTGCTGATAGCTCAAGCGCCTCAATATACTACAACTACTGTATAACCGAATCTAGGAGGTTTTCAGGTGTCTCTGGGTCAAACATCTAGTTCAAGTCCATCGGCAAATTTATTACCGATGTAGCAGAAGGCTCCTATTGCCAGTCAACCTGGAGCCCAGGTTATGCCTCAAGTTGGATGTAATTATCAAGCAATGCCAACAAGCTACCAGCCATCGGCAAACTTTGTGCCGATGAATACTAATAATTGGTCAGGGCAGTTTCCCACTCAACATACAGTTCAGCCAAATCAGCAAGCCACAGGAATTCATCAAGGTCATATGCATGCTGGTTTTCAGAATCAAGCATCGGCAGCTCAGCCGATGAACCCTTTTCAGCAGGTTAATGGACCACAGATAGTAGCAAATGTGCCAATTGCTGGAGATCGTGGGCCACAAAGGTATGCAGAAGGGTATCAACAGATACCTCCAGCAGAGATTCAACCATATCGTCAGCAAGATGTCGATGCTTTTTGGGTCGATAAGATAGCAGAAATTATGAGGGATCAGTTTGGGATCAAGCCCAAAGTTAATACCTATTCTTATCGGACTCCGTATCCTCCGGCATATGATTTAATACCTCTCCCAAATCGTTACAAGGTGCCAGATTTCACTAAATTTTCTGGGCAAGACGATACATCAACCATGGAGCGTGTTAATCGTTTTATTATTCAATGTGGAGAGGCAGCTTGTAGAGATGAATTGAGAGTTCGTCTGTTCTCATCATCTCTATCTGGATCAGCATTTACATGGTTTATTTCACTACCGCCAAATTCTATTATCACCTGGGCTGATCTGGAAAAGCAATTTCATAAGTATTTCTTTGCTGGAGTTCATGAAAAGAAGCTTACCGATTTGGTAAAGATGAAACAGCGCAATGATGAATCGGTAGAAGGCTTTGTGCAAAGGCTACGAGATGTAAAGAACAAATGTTATAGCCTAGTATTGGATGATCAGCAGCTTGCCGATTTAGCCTTTCAGGGATTGTTACCACATCTTAAGGACAGGTATGCTTCTCAGGAGTTCGAAAGCCTAAGTCATTTGGTGCAAAGAATTTCTGATCAAGACACTAGGGTTTTTGAACCTAAAAGAAATTGGAACAAGAAAGTTTCATTTGTTGAAGAGGCGGAAGATTCTGATTCAGATAATGAACCAGTTATCGGTTTGGTGGAGTGGGTTAAGAATAAGAAGCCGATATTTTGTCCCTTTGGTCACAAAGAGCCAGAAAAGTTTACTTTTGATGTCACCAAAGCCGATAAGATATTTGATCTTTTGCTTCAGGAGGGCCAGATTAAATTGTCACCTAATCATGTGATCCCATCGGCAGAAGAGTTGAAGCATATGCTGTATTGCAAGTGGCATAATGCAACTTCACACAGTACCAATGAGTGCAAAGTATTTAGACAACAATTGCAGTTAGCTATTGAGTCTGGCAGAATAAAATTTGGCAATTCCAAGATTCAAAAGCCGATGAAAATTGATCAACATCCTTTTCCAGCAAATATGTTGGATGCTGAAGGGAAAATTAAGGTGTTGACATCAGAAGCTGCTGAAAAGAATGCATCAGTAGATCCCCAACATCGGATAACTACCGATGATGCAAAAGGCAAGGGGCTATTGACGGAGAGTGGCGGTTCTGGGAGGCCTCCTCGATCTGGCATCGTGATCACTCATCGAAGACAACAAGAAGGCTGGCGTCAGCGAAGGGACCGGTATCGGCGACAACAAGAGGGAAGGCATCAAGAAGAGTGGAATCGGCATAAGGATCATTGGAATTGTCTGTTTTTTATTCATTGTTGGGAGGATGGTATTAAGTTACCTACTGTTGAAGATTGTCCAGAGTGCAATGGTTATTATGGAGTTAATCATCCTGTAAGAAGGTTTCAATCTGGTAATCAAGGTTTGCTCATTAATGAGCCGATCAGAGGGAGAGCATCAGTACATGATCGGCTGGGGGGCAGGCTCAGTGTACATGAAAGGCTTGGTAAACGCGTTGCATATTTTCCGAGAAACCAAGAGGAACTTGAAGAGATGGCAAATGCAAGAGTTCCTGATGAAGAAATATTTTACAGGGATCCTAATATACGTCATGTGGAAACAACTAGGACTTATCAGCCAGTTTGGAAAACTAAGCTTCCTCAATGGTGTCCAGAGGGTTTGACAAAGACACAGAAGAGAAAAATGCAGCGAGAGCGTCAAAAAGATTTATATCAAGAAGAAAGTCCCTCCAATGAGAGATCTGGTAACCAGCAGTGGTAGATAAGGCACAAAAATAAAGGTCCATCGGCGGATGTCAATATGGTGTTTATGTTGCCGATGGAATTTTTGGCTCTGTCTGATAGTGAAGAAGAGGCCGTTTCCTTTGACCAAGTAGCTCAATTAACGCTAGATCCAATGATGGCTGTTTTTGAGAAGCCTGCCGATGATGAGAGACAACACCTCAAGGCTTTGTTTGTAAAAGGCAGAGTTGATGGGCAGCCTGTATCTAAGATACTTATTGATGGAGCTGCAATTAATATTATGCCTTATGTGATGTATCGGAAGCTTGGTAAGGGAGATCAAGACTTAACTAAGACCGATATGATGCTAAAGGATTTTGAAGGCAATGTATCACCAGCTAAAGGGGCAGTATATGTTGAGTTGACCATCGGTAGTAAAACCTTACCGACAACTTTCTTTGTTATTAATGACAAGGGTGCATATAATTTGCTCTTGGGAAGGGATTGGATTCATGCTAATTGTTGTGTTCCTTCTACAATGCATCAATGTCTGGTACAATGGATTGGAGATAAGATTGAAGTTGTTCCTGGTGACTCTTCTTATATCATCGCATCGGCAGAATCAGACACTGATGAGCGAACCAAGTGCATATCGGGAGAAGCCTGGGAAAAAGAGTTCCTCAAGATTGCCGATTACGAAATTCTACCGATCCAAGCAGTCGGTTCTGAAGAAGAGTTTTAATGGATAAATTTGTCGATGATGGAAAATTAGGTCAAGGATTTACATCGGCAGATGATTTAATAGAAGTAGATATTGGTGAAGGCGATAGGCCAAGGCCCACTTTTATTAGTTCTAAGTTAAATTCCAAGTGTAAACAGCAACTAGTTGATTTGTTAAAGGAATATAAAGATTGTTTTGCTTGGGATTATACTGAAATGCCTGGATTAGACCGATCTATAGTTGAACATCGGTTGCCTATTAAATCTGGATTTTGGCCACATCAGCAGCCGGCTCGCCGATGCAATCCTAATATACTTCCTGATATTAAGGCCGAAATAACCAAATTAATTGAGGCAAAGTTTATTCGGCAGTGTCGATATGCAGAGTGGATTTCTAATGTGGTTCCTGTATATAAGAAAAATGGGAAACTTCGTGTTTGTATTGATTTCAGGAATCTCAATAAGGCTACACCAATGGATGGTTACCCAATGCCGATTGCTGATTTGTTGATTGATGCTGCAGCAGGGCATCAGATTATTAGTTTCATGGATGGTAATGCGGGTTATAATCAAATATTCATGGCTGAAGAAGATATTTCCAAGACTGCTTTTAGGTGTCCAGGTCATGTGGGATTATTTGAGTGGATAGTTATGACATTTGGTTTGAAAAATGCCGGTGCTACTTATCAAAGAGCTATGAACTTTATTTTCTATGAATACATCGGCACGTTGGTAGAAATCTACATTGATGACATAGTGATTAAGTCTGGAGACATCACAAAGCATCTAACCGATCTACGAAAGATACTGGAGTGCACAAGAAAACATGGATTAAAGATGAATCCCAATAAATGTGCATTTGGTGTATTGGCAGGACAATTCTTGGGTTTTATGGTGCATCAGCGGGGCATTGAAATTAGTAGAAAATCTATTGAGGCAATCAACAAGATTGTTGCTCCTGCCGATAAAACTGAATTACAGTCCTTGATCGGTAAGATTAATTTCATCAGAAGGTTTATATCTAATCTGTCAGGTAAGATCAAGGCTTTCAGTCCATTATTGAAATTGAAAGCCGATCAGGAATTTAAATGGGGGGATGAACAACAATTAGCTTTAGATCAGATTAAGAGTTATTTAACAAATCCTCCAGTGTTAGTTCCACCCCAGCATGGAAAACCTTTCAGATTGTATTTATCAACTGAAGATATTGTTATCGGTTCAGCTCTTATTCAAGAATTTGAAGGGAAGGAGGGTGTTATCTATTATTTGAGCAGGCGGTTAATAGATGCTGAAACTAGGTATTCGGCCATTGAGAAATTATGCTTATGATTATACTTCTCTTGTATTAAGTTGATGCATTATTTACTATCGGCTGAATGTACTGTCATATGCAAAGATGATGTGGTCAAATATATGCTATCTATGCCGATATTAAATGGTAGGATTGGTAAATGGATTTTAGCGTTATCAGAGTTTGACCTGCGTTATGAATCGGCCAAGGCAGTTAAAGGACAGGTTATGGCCGATTTTGTCACTCAACATTGCAACACGGTGGATTCTCTGGAAGTTGCTCCGTGGACACTTTTCTTTGATGGGTCTACTTGTGGTGAAGGAGCAGGCATCGGCATCATGTTAATTTCCCCTCAGGGGAAGAAGTATGAGTTCTCATTGCCGATCATTGCTACATCGACAAACAATCAAGCTGAGTATCAAGCCCTGATAAAAGGGTTAGAATTGCTTAAAGAAGTACAGGCTGATGCTGTTGAAGTCTTTGGTGATTCTATGCTAGTTATAAATCAGTTGATTGGGGTTTATGAATGCCGAAGTGAAATTTTAATTTCATATCATGAAAAGTGTTTGGAATTGTTAAAAGGGTTTAGGAGTTTTCATCTGGAGCATATTTCCCGGATGCATAATGAAGAGGCTAACCGATTGGCTCAGCATGCTTCAGGATGTCAACCTGTTCAAGAAGCATTGATATCAGTGGCTGATACCGATGACTGGAGAAAGGGAATCATTGATTATTTAAAGAATCCATCTAAAAAGGTTGAAAGAAGTATAAGGTTCCAAGCGATCAAGTATGTACTCCTCGATGATGAATTGTATTACCGTACCATAGATGGAGTTTTACTCAGGTGTGTTAGCATAGAGGAATCAAAAAGCCTGATGAGTGAAATTCATGAAGGAGTATGTGGGGCTCATCAGTCAGCTTTCAAGATGAAATGGATGATCAGAAGAAATGGATATTATTGGCCGACTATTCTTGAGGATTGTTTTAAATATTTTAAAGGATGTCAGGAATGTCAAAAATTTGGTAATATTCAAAGGGCACCCGCATCGGCTATGAACCCCATAATTAAGCCTTGGCCGTTTCGGGGTTGGGCTATTGATCTCATCGGTCAGATTTATCCACCATCGAGTAAAGGGCATAAGTTTATTCTGGTTGCTACCGATTATTTCACAAAGTGGGTTGAAGCAATTCCTTTAAAAAAGGTGACATCGGCTAACATGGTTGATTTTGTGAAGGAGCATATTGTTTACCGATTTGGCATCCCTCAAACCATCACTACCGATCAAGGCACTATGTTTACATCGGGTGAATTTGATGAGTTTGCTATAAGTATGGGAATTAAAGTTTTGAATTCTTCACCGTATTATGCCCAAGCTAATGGCCAAGCTGAAGCATCTAATAAAGGAATTATCAAACTTATTAAGCACAAGATTAAAGAGTATCCTAAAAAGTGGCATACAATATTAAATGAAGCTTTGTGGTCATATCGGATGGCATGTCATGGTGCAACCAAGGTATCACCTTATCAATTGGTGTATGGACACGATGCAATATTACCTTGGGAGATTAAGATTGGTTCTAGGCAAATGCGCTTTCAGGATCAACTGACAGCCGATGATTATGATATTCTTATGAAAGATGAATTGGAAGATGTAGTAGGTCATCGGTTAAAAGCTTTAGTTAGCATCGAGGAGAATAAGAAAAGGGTAGCTAGATGGTATGACAAGAAAGTGAAGGTAAAGGAATTTGTCGATGGTGAATTGGTCTGGAAATTGATTTTACCGATTGGGACTAAAAGTTCTAAGTTTGGCAAATGGTCACCTAATTGGGAAGGTCCATATCGGATAAATCAATCTGTTCCTGGTAATGCGTATATTCTTGAAACTCTCGAAGGAGTTGTATTTCCCAGAGCATTAAATGGAAAATATTTAAAGAAATATTACCCTAGTATCTGGATAGATGCATAAGAGTATAGTTGCCGATAACAATTCTATCGGCTGGAGTTAAAACAAAGTATCAATTGTTGCCGATGCGCTAATTTAACAAAGTCTGGATAGCTAATATCGCACGCAGGCGAATTTCATCGGCTTCTTTCAATTCCTTAGCGTCTTCATCGGCACTTCCCTCTACAGGCTTGAGTTTCTTTTTGAGGACCAAGGCTTTGCGAGCTTGAGCATCTTGTTCCTGTTGAAGGGCCTTGATGGCGTCGGGAAGCTAGTCTTCTTCTTGTTTAGCTTGAGTCAGAGCTATCTCAACCTTTTCCAATTCAGCTAGCAGGGCTGCCTTCTTTGCCGATAGATCCAAGATTTTCTGCCTAAGATTGGCACTGGAGGCTTGCAAGTTGTTGATATTCTTGTGCTTCTCATCGGCAGTTTGCTTCAGCTGCAGCATTTCTTCTTTAAGTTGAGCCTGAGCTACTCTGTCAGCAATACGATGAACGGCCCTTTGATATTGAAGTTGTCTGCTCTCTAGATGGACTGCTGGAAAGATGGTTTCTTCAATATTGGCAGGGACTTGGCCGCGGATCGTTTTGAAGATAGTCCTCGCAGGGTCCAAGTCGATCACCAATTGGGCAGTGTCTTGCTGCAGCAGATTTAGGAGGGCTTCTAGCTTGCCATAGGTGTCTGACGATATTGTTCCCAATGCCAGGGAAGAACTCGCCTCTTCTCCGTCATCATCGGAGACATCGATAGCAAAAGAGAATAAGCTATCGGGAGAATCTTGTTCCTGTGAAATAAAGAGAATTAGAAATCCTATCTGTGATGTCTAGGGATATTATAAACCAAACAATTAATTGATTTACCTGCTTCAGGGCGATTTCTTGAGCTTGGCTTGAGGGAGCGGCTTGTAGAGGATCATACGAAGGATCGACAGAGGATGCCGATGGTATGTCTTCTATGATCACATCGGTAGTCG
Organism: Saccharum spontaneum; assembly: GCA_022457205.1. NCBI lineage: Eukaryota > Viridiplantae > Streptophyta > Magnoliopsida > Poales > Poaceae > Saccharum > Saccharum spontaneum. Next base: position 19,038,013 of record CM039597.1, read on the forward strand.
GCCCTTGGGGTATAATTGCCGATGATGTATCTTGTGCAGAAGGAGCAGCTTGTTCAGTTACATCGGTGGGTTGACTGACAGGTGTTGGAGCAGACGCAGGGGCTGGTGTAGATTTCAGTCGTTTTTGTTGAGTATCAGCATCTGTCAAAGCTTTACGCTTTGTTTGGGCTTCAACAACAATTGGCTGGGGGGCATCGACATCTATTGGTTGGGGAGCCTGCATGCTAGGCGTGCTTGCCGATGTGCCCGTTTGTTGCTGCAAAAACAGGTATAAAATTGGATATTTAATAGAGAAAAATGTAAAAATAAGAGAATACCTCTGAAGGAGGGGTAGAGGTCGTGGTGCTTGGTAAAGTTGCCGATGACGATCCAGCTGCAGCTTGCACACCCTGATAGTTGTGTGTTAATGTAAAGTGTATCGGCAGAAAACAGAGTAAGCAAGGTTATTACCTTAAAAGCCTTGATTAGGCTTGAAGCAGCAGCCTTTGGAGAAGCCCTGGATGTTCCCAGTCTTGGTCTGGAAGTGATGGTTTTGGTGCGAGTCCTCTGGAAGGTCAAGGCCTCTAAGGTGGGGGCGTTGTAGCCGATTACTGAGACTGGAGAGGCTGGATGGAGGTTGAAGGGTTTTCCACTTTTGCTTATTGGTGGAACTGGATCATCGGCCTGTTTCAAGGAAGGTTAGCTGCCGATATGCATATAAAAGGAAGGAAAGAGACAGAAGTTAAAAGGAACTTACTGCATTGTCAGGAATGGCATAATCGGGATCGATCATATGCCGATATGTGTGAACAGATGTTGAAAATAGTTGTTCTTTCCACTCTTGCCACCATTGCTTATATGACTCTGTTATGAAAGATGTTGGTGACCAGGCGGAGAGATCGACGTTTGAGATATCGGCATCGGGAGCAAGTCTTACTATCCTGCTCCATTCAGTTCTAGCGGTAATGATTTCTCTGGGCTTAATCACATCGGCATAGCATAGCTTGATTGGCAGTTGCCCAAAGGCCAGCTGGCGAGATACTGCCGATGGATTGTAGAATTCATAAGTAATATGAGAAGCTTTCCCGCTACCAAATGTGTTGACTGGGATTGCTCTGGGGGTGATAATGGCCATCATAAGATCATTGTCTTGGTTCAGATCACTATCAGCAAAATTGAAGAGGAGAGGGAACTTGTTATCCTCATCTATGTAAGGTACCCAAGCCCTGAGGTCACGAGGGAGGCCATGATAGAAAGTCTAAAAAAATCTGCTGATTTGGTCCTCATTGGCTTCTGTTCCGGGAAGGACAATTATTGCTTCGCCGAAGTTGAGAGGGGGGCGTGTTGCCGATTCATCGTCTCCAAGGACGTAGTCTTCAGGAATCTCTCGTGGGAATTCCTGAGCAAAGAGGTCCCACTGTAAACGCTTGTGCATGTGAGCGTTTAACCACATATTGATGAACCACCATGGGCCTCCCAGATTGCCGATGGGTTCGCCAAGTATAAGCTTCTGGGATACTTGGTGGAGAAGATGGTAGGTTGAGCTCAGGAGATATCGGCCAAGTGGGAATCTGACACCGTTGGCTAAGAGTTCTGCTGCTGGGAGGAAAGCGTTGGTTGGTCCTACCGATCGGCCACAGAAAATAAACTTCTCCAGCCACATGTTCAGGAATGTGGCGTGTTCCCTTTGATTGACGGTACCAGTCTTTTGGTACTCTTGGATGTATCTCGTCCAGCCGCCGATGTTGCGTGTATTTACTCTGTATTCAGCTTTTCTGCCAAAAATATGGCCTTCATCGACAGTTGAGATGTCCAAGCCTGTGAGCATATATACATTGGCAAGAGTAGGGGCACATGAGCCATGACCAAACATGAAGGTGTTGGTGGTGTCTGACCAAAATTGAGCGGCAGCTATCATCATGGATTCATTTTTTTTGTATATCGGCAATGGACAGCCTGATACACTGATCTATCTTCTGTTCTGCCCAGAACACTTGCATTGATCTGTTGACCCTCAAGAACCAGTTTTTCCACCCTTTGGTGGGTTTGGGCCAAGAACGGAACGTGTCTTTCCACAGATTCAAAGAGAAATTTTGAGATTTGAAGGGAATACGATTTGCCTCTGCATTAATCAGGTCAGTTGGATCTGGGTCGCCCATTGGACCTAGGCAATGGAGGGGAGGTTGATGGGTTGGAATCACCAGTGTGTTGCGTAGTTCCTAAGTTTGGAGGACCAAGAAAATGGAAGAGAAAGAAAAATGTCGACTGTAAGAACTCGCAGGGAACCAAAAGGATTAAAGTAAAAGTAATAAGAGGAAGAACGAACCGCAGGGACGTCAAAGTTAACAGCCATTGCTTCGAACAGATGAGGGCACGAGCTAGGAACTTGAAGATGACGATGGCTCTGGTGAGTCGAGGATGCGCGGTTGTTGGTTAGGGTTGCCGCCGAAGTGAGAATGCCAAAGGATGGAGTTTGAAGGTAGAAGATGAGCAGCCCGGAGAAATCTATTTATAGGCCATTTGGGGTAGGGGTATTCTTGACTTATCTCTATGCCGTATGCGGATGGATCGAGGTGGTTCAGTTGGATATGGTAACTGTTCGCACGACAATCAAGGGATGGTACAGAAGATTTGACGGCAAGTAATCATGACTTGAAGGATATCTCGATACAGGATTTTTCGGTTCTAAAAAAATGATGCATTGTGGTAAGATCTTGCTGATGGATTGTTATTTTGGTATCTCAACCGTAATTAAGGTAAAGAAGGTTGGAAAATGTGCGATATTTATTGAGATGCATGGATTAGATCTAGATTTGATTAAATCTAGTAACAAATCATGTTATGCTTGGAGAATGGGCAATAGCAAGCATCAGTTGGAGTAAATTTCGGAGCATCAGTATCTTATACTCTAAAATTGGGGGGCATGTGTTGACATCGTTTTTGGCATGTGTCAAGATGATCAGGAAGGGCTAATCAACAGAGGAAAGATTACTGTGTAGATTGATTGCCAAGGAGAATAAGTTTGTTTTTGAGTGGTGGTAGCGTATGGATTTAATTTGAAGTATTGCCGATGAGGTTAAGGATATTATTGCCGATGCCGATGAAAGAGGGTTTGGAGACTGCTGCCGATGAGACAGGGAATGTACCGATGAAGGAGGGTATGAAGACTGCTGCCGATGAAATAGGGAATGTACCGATGGAAGGAACTCGAAGGCTGTTGCCGATGGAACAGGGACTGTGCCGTTGAAAAGGAGGTTGATGAGAATACCATCGTGATTGAGGCGGACTATGGAAGTAAGATAGGAGTTAATTTCCTTGTTTACGTTTAGTAGAGTCTGAGTTGTATCAAAGTCATGTTTTTCCTTAGATTTGGATTTAATGTCCTAGTCGTATTTGGTTACGTTTCTATAGATCAGGATATAAATATAGAGTGAAGGGCAATGTAATAGGGGATCAATTAATACATCAAAAAACAGCTTTTACTCTTATTTACATCTACTTTCGGTGACTTCGTCAATTTGCATATTTTTCCTTTTTACGAGTTCTCATCGATTCGGCGAGTTGCATTGCTCTAAGTGCAATCTTCGACGATCCTCGAGTTCCGCGTGAGTACCTCTTGGCCGTGACATCCGGGCGTATCGCTGTTGTCAGGACCAAAGTGCTCGTATCTTCGTCCTTGTCGATTAACAGGTCAAATCGACTGGCACGCTTTGGATATCGACTTCGGGTATTAGCCCTTTGTGTTTGCAGATTTACTTTTGCATCAACAATTTGATTGTGGGTGTTTTACTGATGCGAAGCATAATTGAATTTCCAAACTTTCACAATAATTACTAAAATCTTGACTATCAAATTGAGTTCCATTATCTACTATTATGTGCCTTGGAACTCCGAAGCGACATATGATGTTTTACCAAAGAAATTTCTTCATTGTGGAAGATGACATGTTTGTCACTGGTTTAGGTTTGATCCACTTAGTGAAATATTCCACTGCTACTACTATGTATTGAAGGTTTCCTTGTGCTCCAGGTAATTTTCCTATGATGTCGATTCCCCATCTTGCCAATGGCCAAGTTGGTTCTATTGTTTGTAAATTTGTTGCTGGAGCCTTTGTTTTGCTAGCAGACATTTGGCAATTGTGACAAGACTTAATAATTTTTTTGCTGTCATTTTGGGCTGATGGCCAAAAAAATCCTTGATGAAATGCTTTTCCTGCCATTGTTCTTGCTCCAGGATGTGTGCCACAAATTCCTTCGTGTGTTTCTGATAGCAACTTTTCCCTTCTTCTGTTGATATGCACTTGAGTAATGGTGCATATATTCCTTGTTTGTATAATTGATTGTTGATGATCTTGTAATTTCTTGTTCTTTGCTTCATTCTTATGTCATTGGCTTCATTTTTTGGTTCATAATGTCCGCAAAGGTAGGCTATGATTGGGGCTCTTCAATCTTCACTTTGTATTATGTGGACTTCTCTAGGATATCTTGTATTGCTTTGATGGATGCCTGATTCAAGATTTGATTGAAAACATCTTGAGGGAGACTTGTATTTTGTGCTGCAGCTTTTGCTAGTTCGTCAGCATCTAAGTTGTCATTTCTTGAGATGTTTTTGACTATGAAACCCTCAAAATGTTTTTCTTGGTCTCTGAGAAATTGCAAGTATCTTGCTAATATGGGTCTCTTGTTTTGTAGTCTTTTTCAATGTGTCCTGCTACAATTTATGAATCTGTTTTGATTATTAATCTTTGTATTCCCATTGCTTTTGCTTTGCGAAGTCCCAATAGAATGGCTTCGTATTCTGCTATGTTATTTGTACATTAAAATTCCAATCTTGCAGCATATTTCTTTCTTATGCCTGAAGGTGAAGTAATTATTGCAGCTGCACCAGCCCCTGTGAAGCCCCATGCGCCATCGCAGTATATTGTCCATTCTGGTTGTTTCTTTTTCTTCGCTTGGACTTTGGGAGGGTGTCCAATCTGCTATAAAATCTGCTAGAACTTGAGACTTTATTGATGTTCTCTTTCAAACTCTATGAAATGTTGAGATAATTCTGCTACCCATTTTCTCAGTCTTCCTGTTGTTCGGCAACTTTGCAATACTTCTTTCATAGGGTAATTTGTGAGAACTCTGATCTTGTGAGCCTGAAAGTAGTGCTTCAACTTTCTTGATGTTGTTAAAACTGTGTATGCGATTTTCTCAATCTCGGAGTAGTATGATTTTGATCCAGATAATGCTTCTGAGATATAGTAAACTGGTACTTGCTGTTTTAAGTGATTGTTTGATTGTTCTTGAATTAGTACTGCACTTACTGCTGTTTCTATGGCTGAGACATATAGGAGTAAATCTGCTCCTGATGTTGGTAAAGCCAATGTGTTTGGTTGTAGTAGGTACTTTTTTATTTCTTCCAATGCATGTTGCTACGAAGGTCCCCAGACGAAGTCTCTTTTGGATCCTTTGAGTGCCTGGAATATTGGCAGGCTTCGTTCTGCTGATTTTGAGATAAATCTATTTAAAGCTGCAAGTCTTCCAGTCAATTTTGAACATCTTTTACATTTTCAAGAACTCTCATATTCAAGATTGCTTGAACTTTGTCTAGGTTTGGATCTATCCCTTTTGCTGATACAATTGTTGACGGTCATTAATGTCAACAATATATAGTGAAATAAACATGAGAGAATGGTCAAAATACATAAAAACATAGAAGACTATGGTGTTATCTGATGAATTCCATGAGCTTTGTTGAATTTTAATGTTTGTAGGGAGTTCTGTAGAAAAGTGGAGAGAGATACCTAATTATTAAAAGAATTTTTGGAATTTCACCGCGAGATAAATACGAGTATATTATAGAAGAACCCATAAGACACCGGAACAAAGCGGAGGCCGAGTACCTGCCAGGTAGGGCCTGCCGGCCACGGGGTGGCTGGGCGGCCACCCCTTCTCCCCCCTTCCACGAGCTTCTAGATTATTCTTCTACCGACCTTGAGGATCAATCCTAGCCCTATGTGAAGTCGGTTTGATCCAATGGCTTATGTGCGTCCCACAAGGGTATAAATAAAGGGGCAGACCCCCCTGAAGGCATCAAGTCATTTGAAGATCAGTTCATCCGGAGTCAGAAACCCTAGATCATCAGAGATCCTCTAGTTCATAGCTTTAGCATAGTTAGATCAGGTCTAGAGGAAGTCAAACTGAGTCAACCTAGCTTGGATTCCCGATTATTGGCGAGCGTGGAGTTTTGGTAATGTTCTAGTTCTTCGCTCTTATTGTAATTGTCTTTGCACAATTATTGCAATGTCAACATTATTCTTCATCTTTATTACGTTCTTGAATGCATCGTTCATTGTCTACTTCAATTCTAGTATAGTTAGGTTGCTATTTAGTTCGATCACATGTTTGTATAGTGCTCGTCTATTCGACCATAAGATGATTGGTATGCATTATGTAAGTGTGGTGCTTAGGTGCTTTGCATATCTGCGGATGCCTCCAATTGTTCAGAGTCGTGTGGTAGATCGTGGGTGTGACTTTTATAGGCCCATTGAGTCCTCTGTAGTCCTCCCCCTATGTAGTGGATTATTGATAGAGCAGCATTGTCTAGTTAAGGATATATTCGTATATCAGAAGTTTCTGAACTCAACTTCTCCTGTTCATAGCTCCATTGTGGTTAGGACATATGGTAGTATTACTTGACGATGATTATTAGTTGTAGTAGCTTGACATGTAACTTGAATACTTGGGAATTATTCCTCTAATATTCTGATTGGATTACGTTATTAGTAATAGTTAGGGAGCTCAGAGTGTATCTACTTATTTATTTGGGATGACTGATCGTTACTTATCATATATATATATCTTTTATCATGTGACTTATCCCTGTTATTGAGTAAGATTGCATAACATTGGTTTACTCTCTTTATCATGAATATAAAGTTTATCAATACTCTAGATAGAAGTTTAGCTAGACCTTCCCAGTGGTAAAATTATAAATGACAACTTGGTAATACTCTAGGTAAAATGCTACAATGGTATAATTATCTGTCCGCTTGCATATGTTCTTAATTGTTCTTAATCTTAATTGATCATATCTTTATACCATTTATATTTCTGCCTAGTCATATAAAATCATAGTGCCACTTATATACTTCTAAGCTTATTTCACTAGGGATGACAACCTAGTCTCATGCTAAAAAGTATAGGTAAATATAAAAGAAGACTAGTATTTAGAGACATGTTAATTTATTACCATGCATTTTTTAGCGCCGTTGCTATTTAGCAATTGCGTTAATTAATGTCAACAACAATGCAGCCTAAGATTTTTCCTTTCTAAACTTCAAAGGTACATTTTTTAGGGTTTACTTTCAAATTTACTTTCCTCAAATTTGTGAATGTTTCTTGGAGGTCCTAGATATGATCTTGTCTTTTCTTGCTCTTGACAACTATGTCATCGACATAGGCTAGCAAATTTTTGCCAATCTGATTTTTTAGCACTGTTGAAGTCATTCTGACAAATGTTGTGCCTGGATTGCGAAGGCCCTCTGCCATTCTTACGAAGCAGTATGTTCCAAATGGTGTGATAAAACTTGTGAATTCTTCATCTTCTTTTCTCATCTAGATTTGATGATAAACCGAAAAGCAATCCAGAAAACTTAGCATTTCACTTCCAACTGCTTGATCAACTAGTGTGTCGATTCTTGGTAGTGGGAAGTTGTCTTTTGGACATGCTTTGTTGAGATCCGTAAAATCGATACACATTCACAATTTTTCGTTCTTTTTCTTGACCATGACGATATTTGCTAGCCAAGTTGTGAATTGAACTTCTCTTATGACTTTAGCATCTAGCAATCTTTGAACTTTAGCTTTTGCAGCTTGAATTCTATCTTCAGCTAACTTTCTTAGCTTCTACTTTTTGGGTCTGAAATTTGGATTGATGTCAAGTCTGTGCTCAATTATATCTCTGCTCACTCCTCCTAAATCATTGAACGTCCATGCGAAGACATCTTTGTTTCTTCGAAGGAATTCTATGAGTCTGGTTTCTTCTTCTTGAGAAAGTCATGTCCCTATGATTACTTATTTGTCTGGGACTAATGAATCAAGAGACATTTTTTGTTTCTTCAACAGCTTGAGCTTTTGCTGGTGGCTTCGCATTTTCTGTTTCTTCTTTCTCTTCTTCTTTGATTGTGTGAACATTTTTCTGACCAGGAGTGTATTCTTTTTCAATGTTTCTTGCTTCAATTTGGTCTCTGTGAACTGTGATAACTCCGTTTATCACAGGCATCTTCATACATAAGTAAGAGTAACTTATTACTACTTCAAATGCATTCAAAGTTCCCCTCCCAAAAAGTGCATTATAGGGATAATGGATGTCCACCACATAAAATGCAATTTGCTCCGTTCTTGCATTGCTTTCTGTTCTAAATGATACTGGAAGAACTATTCTTCGTGTTGAATGAATTGGCTTCCTACCGAAGCCGTAAAGTGGGTGTTCAACTCTTCCTAAAAGTTTAGGATCAATTTTCATGGCTGTTGGGCATTCTTAACGTCACTACCAAAAGTAGACTTAGTTTTCTAATTCTGATAACGGCGCCAAAAATGCCAAACCTATCCATCATGCCACTTAAGCCAAGTTGTCATCCCCAGCATGACATGAGAGACGCGGTATTGAAATATGCATTTGCTCATCAAGATAAATAATAAAAAGGATCTGCAAGCGCACAGATTAATACCGATGTAGCATTTTAACCGGGAAGTATTCCAGGTATCGTTATTTATATTTTTACCACTGGGAAGGGATTTCTAAGTATCATGGTTGATAATGGAATGAGAATATGGAACTGAGTACACATCATTGCATGTATAACCGAGAGTATTTATCAATCTCTTTCTACAGGTATAAATGTCACATTAAGTAAAGGTAAAGTGATAATGGTGACAAAGATAATTAATCTGATCAGCTAGCCACATATAATAATGATAAGCACCTCAACAGATATTCTAGCAAGTCATTAGCATGGAATTAGGATGAACTACAAAGATATTCCCTAAGTTATTATTAACTATAAAGTCTAGCATATCATAGTTAGTGCAATTATACTTGGCAATCATGGTGAGAAAAGACTATATCCATGCATAGTAAATATTAGCAAGGAAGATGAAGAACATAGCAATCACTCCCCTGTAATAGTGTTGCTCTGCCTGCCCTATACACGAGAGGGGGACTATATAAGAATCAACGAAGCTGTCACTATCGCGAACTACCCCACAATCCGGCATATAGGGTGCAATCGCAGATAAATACGGTATAGACACCACGTCTACACAATAATTATCATTCACCCACTGTACACATGGATAAACGCTATACGATCCTAGGCATGTATATAATTCCAATCTAACTAAGCCAAGCATATAACTATGATAAACTAAGAACAATATAATTGCAAATATAATCAAGTAGAGCAAAGTCATAACCAATATATTGAAATAGAACAAAGTCATATTCATAATATTGAAGAACAATGATGAACAATTGAAGAACAATAGAGGAATTACCAAGAATCCTCTTGACAGATCCGGGAACCAATCGAAGATTGACTCCTTCTAGTTCTAATTCTATGTAGCTATGCTAACTAGAGATCTAGTTGATGTGGTGGCTCTAGGGCTTGATCAGAGGCTCTCCTCCTGAATTAGGGTTTGAAGTATGAGATGAGGGCTTCTCCTCCAGGGGCAGGGGCCTTGCTTATATAGCCCTTTCGGATGAATCTGGGCCGTCGGATCAAACCGACATTGAACGGACGGTTTTCCTTGATCCTCTAGGTCGGTGGAGCATAATCCTCGAGGCGGAGCCTGATTGGCTCCGGGGCCAGGGCGGGCGCCCTAAGGACCAGGGCGGGCGCCCTGTGTCCGGCTCCGTTACGCCTCCTGTTCGTTCTCGTGGCTTCTGGACTCTTCTAGATGTAAGATAATTACGTGTTCGGTTAATATCCCGTCATTAATCCGACATGTGGGCCTTTCTTCCGTATTTCCTGATAACCCCCTGCAGAAATAGATAAATAGCAAAACTCGTGGAATTCTGTCAGATAAAACCCTAAGTCTAGGTGTTGGTTTCATTTGGATCCTTTTCTCTATTTATTTGATAGTTATAATTGATACTTAAGGACCGTCAACAAACTCCCCCAAGCTTACCTCTTGCTCGTCCCTGAGCAAGGAGAGACTCAGTAGTTGCTGAAATGCCTTTGAATTTTGACGGTACACATGCTTTCAAATAGAGTCTCATCTCTGAGTTTAAAGTAAACTGTCAAGACTTAAAACTTACTTATTATACCTTTCACCATGGGGCTTGCAACCGTCACCTTTGTCTTGAGCGGTTAAAAGATAGAACAGTCTAGTCAAGCGCCATGTCTCTTATTCTTGATTAGCTATAGCTCTTGGAGTTTTTTGCAGATTTTCAAATAAAACTCAGAGATTCCTTGTATGACTCTCTCAGGTCTCTCTTTTGTGGTATTTCTGGATCCTCACCAAGGCAGTAATGATGTCTGCCTTCTCTCAAAGCAAAGTATGTAGTATTTGTGGTATAAGGCAGAGTGACATTGCCTTCTCTCTCATCCTATTCTAATAAGGCTTTTGATATCTGGAGCTCATCGGTGGGAGATAAAGTATACATACTTACAAGACATTTATTGCATAGTCAAACCATGGATCCAGAGAAACAAGCCAATAAGTCAAATCAAGATGTGCATGTGTGGCGAATAAATGGTGTATGGTGGTAGTGATGATAACAATGATGAAAGTCTAATTCTACTTTTGCTCTTTTTGAGGGGATACGTACCTTTCTTGCTTTTAAAGCTCTTGAGGAGAATGAGGTGCTCTATATTTTCTTTTTTCTTTTTTTTTCTCTCAGGTGGGTATCTTGTACCCCTAATTCTACTGTCGGACACTTGTCTATTTTTACCTCTCTTCTCACACTTTTTTCTTTTTTTTCATCGAGGTTCCGAGCACTTGCTCCTTTTTATTTCCTCGTATATTTTTCTTTTCGAGGTTCCGGGCACTTGCCCCTTTTTATTTCCTCGTATAGAGCACTCATCTCCTTAGAACAATATAGCAAGTGGTAGTAACCAAAATAGCTTGAGCATTTATTTCACAGGGGATAACAAGAATGGGAAAATATTTTTGGCTATTCTCTCCCGGATTAGGAGTAGAATAATTTTATGTGGATCTGGAGATGAGAATGAGTGGATATATGTGGATGCGTACTTCCGGAGTAGAAGCAGCATGTATGAGTGATCGTGCAAGTGAATCTTGATTTTAACCGCATGACAAGCTCCTAAGGGTCTACACAGCTTGACTACACTCAATGCTCATAAGCAGTAAAAAGTAAAGGTATGGCTTAAAGTCTAGCAAGCATGTATGTATGGCTGTGGTAGGAACTTAAACTCTCATCATACAGGAACTCATCATGTAGCATTTTAAGATTTTCAAAGATAAAATTCTCCAGAATTCTAGCATCTCTAGGAATAGATAAACAGCAGCTCAACCTTCCCATATCATATCCGTTAACAACTTAGACTTTAGATCAAGTTCTCTTCCCACAAGTTCAGGTTTAGAGCAAGCTTTAAATGATAACAGTTGTGTCTAAACTTAGAGAGAAAACTTCAAATTTGAAAATTAGGCAAAGCAACTATTCATCATATCCATGCTAGAGTTTTATTATTTAGATTCAGTTTAGCATAGCCACTTTATTTATTAAAACACACTAAGCAAAAGATATAGGTATATATATATAAGCACAAAATCTTTATTTGGTTTTTTTTCATAGTTATGTATATTTTTATTTTTATAGGGTAGAAGTATATATAAATATAAAGATAAAGATAGAAATACTTAGCAAGATAATGGGGGTGCTCTCCCCCAAGCTGGATCTTGACATAATCTCTTCTGATGTAGCTAGCAGATGGCGGAGGTGTATTTGAAAGTCGGCAGCACCCTGACAGCGATTAGAATGTCCTCTGTCTGCTAGTCTCCTTGAATTCTGTGAAGCTCAAATAGACAACAAAGCTTTGTGGAACTGATTAAGTGTTAGCATAAATATCTAGCCTTTATCATGCTGAGCCTCCTTGATTTTTTTATGTTGTTTTTTTTCTTTTATAAAGCAAAAGAAAATATTTATGTATTTATTATATATATATATTTTTTATGCCACCACAGTGAATGTACTTATGGGTTTTATGCCACTCGCATACTCACATGGGGCTTTAGGGTTTTTAACATTTTTATTTTCTTTTTAAGATAGTATGAATATGATTAACTAAGCAAACTATTTAAGATAAAGTAAATAATTAAAAGGAAAGGATAACTACCAAGTTACCTCTTGGCAAGGCGTTCGGTGTTTTTAAGTCCTCCGAATGGGACTCTTATTCGTTCAGTCGTCCTGGGACTTGGTGGATGGCGTAGTCGGTGGTTCCGGCGGCGCCTCCTCTTCATGTGCAACTGTCTTTTCTTTCCATACTTGTCTCGGTGCATACTTGCTTCTTGCTCTTGTTCCTCCTGTTGGTCCTCTTCCTTGGTTCATATTGGGGTTGCTCTGGGATTTGTGCGGTCTTGTTCTTGAAGGAAAACGTTTCCTTCCTCCCCTTGATGTAGAAACTAATCTTGGCAGCACTAGCATAGATGACAGCTCCCGCGGTGTTCAGGAATGGTCTCCCTAGGATGATGGGAGCCCTCTCATCAGAACCGGTCTCTATCACTACGAAGTCTGCTGGAGCGTACGAGGAACCCACTCGGACACAGATGTTCTTCAATATTCCTCTCGGGAAACTCAGTGTCCTATCTGCAAGCTGCAAACACATGGTTGTTTCTAATAATGGTTGTGAAAAGAGTTTTTCATAGAGTACCCTGGGCATGATGTTGATGCTGGAGCCAAAGTCACAGAGTGCTTCTGGGAAGTCTCGCATGCCGATGGAGATCGGGATGACAGGGCGTCCTGGATTGCCTCTCTTAACCGGCAGACGGTCAGTACTTACTTCCACGATAGGGTTACTCCAGTAATCTCCTGCATCAAACATGTCTGAGTAGTTAGGCCTCTGTTGATTCCAACCTTGATTCTGCTGAGGACGGTTGTAGTAGTTGTTGTTGCTATTGTTGATGTAGTTCACGTCCTCCAGCAACTCAGGACAGTGATTGCCCGAGTGTCCAGTATCTCCACACTCCTCACAAGTCATGTGGGAGTCGTAGACGTGCATGACTTCTTTCTTTTCTCCAGCTCGATCATCGAGCTTCTTCATGAGTAGGTCTAGCTTGGCAGACAGCATGTCTACCTCCTTGAGCTGGTGCATACCTCCACCTCTCTTGCGTGTCTGAGTTCTTTCTTCATTCCAACCTTGGTTGGATGCCATCTTCTCCACAAGAGCTGTGACTTGAGGTATGGTGAGTGATAGGAATGCTCCTCCAGCTGCAGCATCCATGGTTTCACGGGCACTGTTAATGAGCCCATGATAAAATGTCTGCATCAACAGCCAGCTTTCCATTCCATGATGGGGACATTCTAGGATGTAGTCTTGGAAACGCTCCCATGCTTCTGGAACGGATTCATCATGTTGTTGCTGAAAACTTGTAATCTTCCCACGGAGAGCATTGGTCTTGCCCATGGGAAAGAATTTGGCCAGAAAGTTCGTGGAGCAGAGTGCCCACGTAGCGTTCTTCTCCTTTGTAGCGTAGAACCACTGCTTCGCTCTCCCCAACAGTGAGAATGGGAAAAGGCGAAGTAGTATGGCGTCTCTAGGGACATCAGCCATGGTGAAAGTGCTGCAGATCTCCAGGAAGTGTTGAAGATGAGCACTAGCATCTTCGTGTGGCTTCCCACAGAACTGGTTAGCTTGCACCATGTTGATGAGCCCAGGCTTGAGCTCGAAGTTGCGGTCGATCTCCCCAGCAGGTCCAGTGCGGATGTTGTCCGTAGTGGGAGCTGAGAACTCGCGGATCGACTTGTTCGCCATGGCTTCGAATTCAGTCGACAAATTCCGGATGAAACTTCGGCGGTCTTCGGATTTGGATGAAGCTTTGTGCTAAAGTGTTGACGATGTCTTCTTGAGCTTGGCTCTTGTTCTTCTGAATAAGGCTTCGGGATCGTCAACAAAGTTGTCTGGAAGATGTCTTCTATTCATGCATCACCCTACAATAAATAATCAAAATGGAAAATACAGGGGTAAAACTGTATAAGAGAATTGATAAGCTCGATCAGATTAGTGATACAAATGATGACTCAAAGTTCCGTATTCATTCCTACTTAGTAATCAACCTTCCCCGGCAACGGCGCCAAAAATGCTTGTTGGGCATTCTTAACGTCACTATCAAAAGTAGACTTAGTTTTCTAATTCTGATAACGGCGCCAAAAATGCCAAACCTATCCCTCATGCCACTTAAGCCAAGTTGTCATCCCCAGCATGACATGAGAGACGCGGTATTGAAATATGCATTTGCTCATCAAGATAAATAATAAAAAGGATCTGCAAGCGCACAGATTAATACCGATGTAGCATTTTAACCGGGAAGTATTCTAGGTATCGTTATTTATATTTTTACCACTGGGAAAGGATTTCTAAGTATCATGGTTGATAATGGAATGAGAATATGGAACTGAGTACACATCATTGCATGTATAACCGAGAGTATTTATCAATCTCTTTCTACAGGTATAAATGTCACATTAAGTAAAGGTAAAGTGATAATGGTGACAAAGATAATTAATCTGATCAGCTAGCCACATATAATAATGATAAGCACCTCAACAGATATTCTAGCAAGTCATTAGCATGGAATTAGGATGAACTACAAAGATATTCCCTAAGTTATTATTAACTATAAAGTCTAGCATATCATAGTTAGTGCAATTATACTTGGCAATCATGGTGAGAAAAGACTATATCCATGCATAGTGAATATTAGCAAGGAAGATGAAGAACATAGCAATCACTCCCCTGTAATAGTGTTGCTCTGCCTGCCCTATACACGAGAGGGGGACTATATAAGAATCAACGAAGCTGTCACTATCGCGAACTACCCCATAATCCGGCATATAGGGTGCAATCGCAGATAAATACGGTATAGACACCACGTCTACACAATAATTATCATTCACCCACTGTACACATGGATAAACGCTATACGATCCTAGGCATGTATATAATTCCAATCTAACTAAGCCAAGCATATAACTATGATAAACTAAGAACAATATAATTGCAAATATAATCAAGTAGAGCAAAGTCATAACCAATATATTGAAATAGAACAAAGTCATATTCATAATATTGAAGAACAATGATGAACAATTGAAGAACAATAGAGGAATTACCAAGAATCCTCTTGACAGATCCGGGAACCAATCGAAGATTGACTCCTTCTAGTTCTAATCCTATGTAGCTATGCTAACTAGAGATCTAGTTGATGTGGTGGCTCTAGGGCTTGATCAGAGGCTCTCCTCCTGAATTAGGGTTTGAAGTATGAGACGAGGGCTTCTCCTCCAGGGGCAGGGGCCTTGCTTATATAGCCCTTTCGGATGAATCTGGGCCGTCGGATCAAACCGACATTGAACGGACGGTTTTCCTTGATCCTCTAGGTCGGTGGAGCATAATCCTCGAGGCGGAGCCTGATTGGCTCCGGGGCCAGGGCGGGCGCCCTAAGGACCAGGGCGGGCGCCCTGTGTCCGGCTCCGTTATGCCTCCCGTTCGTTCTCGTGGCTTCTGGACTCTTCTAGATGTAAGATAATTACGTGTTCGGTTAATATCCCGTCATTAATCCGACATGTGGGCCTTTCTTCCGTATTTCCTGATAACCCCCTGCAGAAATAGATAAATAGCCAAACTCGTGGAATTCTGTCAGATAAAACCCTAAGTCTAGGTGTTGGTTTCATTTGGATCCTTTTCTCTATTTATTTGATAGTTATAATTGATACTTAAGGACCGTCAACAATGGCATCGATTGTTGCTGTGAATATGATGTTTGCGGAACTTTCACCATCAACTAGAATTTTTGAGACAGCCCATCCATCAATATTCGCCTCGACTACCATTGAATCCATGTGTGGATAGTCTTTCAATTGTAAATCCTCTTTAGAAAATATGATTGGTAGATGAGACCATCTTGTCTTTTTGTATGGGCCTTCCGTTGCAATAGAATTTACTCTTCGAAAGTAATTCTTCTTTTTGTTGTTGTTTTCATGATCAATGATGTTTCCTTTGGTGGTTGTCATGATTCTTCCTTTGCTTGCCATTGAAGTTGATGGACAATTCTCTTATTTGTTGTTTCCTTGTGGATTGCTGTTTGCCACGGAGGCTTCGGGTTGTGATGTTTGAAAGTTTGTTTGCTATTGTTGATTTTGCCTCCATTGGTTTGGATCATAAATTGCTATTGGTCCATAGCTATATGATGGTGATAGTCCTGGAATCATTGCTTGAGAGTGTCCGTATTGTATTGGGTAGTAGGAGCTTTGATGGCCTTGAATCATATGATTGACAACTTTTGATTGACTTGGCGCTTTATTTTCTTCTTGTGTTTCTTTAATGCTTTTCTTTATTTTTGGACACATTTTTTATGTGTGTCCATCCCCCTTGCCGTCAATGATGTAGTACATGTCTTCAGGTCTTAGGGGTGTTCTTCCTCTTCCTCGTCCTCCTCTTCCTCTTGTACTGAAGCCACCTCTTTCGAATGTCCTTTCATTGTACTGATTGTTGTATTGGTTTTGAGGTGGGAAGTTGCTTTCAGTGGTTGAATTGTTGTTTTCAACTTGATTGACTTGTCCAAATGGTCTTCGCTCGTAGTTGTTTTTCTTTGGGGGATGAAAATTGTTATGCTTGTTTTGATGTCTAAAGCTGTTTTCTTCCTTGATTCTTTTTCTTTAATCTTCATCGAATTTATAGTATTTTTGGATTTCCTCGTAGAGCTAAGCGAGCGAAGTTGGCTTTTCTCAAGTAAGGTGCGCTACACATTGTCCTGCCCAGAGTCCCTTGATTGCTGCAATTATGACTACTTCATCTGGGGTA
Organism: Saccharum spontaneum; assembly: GCA_022457205.1. Lineage (NCBI taxonomy): Eukaryota > Viridiplantae > Streptophyta > Magnoliopsida > Poales > Poaceae > Saccharum > Saccharum spontaneum. The sequence continues at coordinate 19,055,018 of CM039597.1, forward strand.
TTTGGGATTTGAGATTTGATTTGAATGAATCTCTTGTAATATTGGCTTAGAGGTTCTTTGTGCTATTGTTTGCAGTTGAACAAGTCCATGTTTGTAAGACCAGTTGGTTGAAATCCTTGGAAGTCGACGAACAGATTTGTCTTGAGTTGTTCCCATGAATGTATAGACTTTGCTTTTAAGGATGAGTACTAGTGTTGTGCTGGACCTTTGACTACCATAACAAGTGACTTTGCTAGTGTGGTTTCGTCACCACCTCCAGCAATTACTGCTGCTTCAAAACTCATTAAGAATTGCCTTGGGTTTGATTCACCATCAAATGTTAGTATCATGTTGAATTTGTACCCTACAGACCATTGAGCTAATTGCAAGTTTATTGATAGTGGGGAGCTTGTATCAATTGATATGAATGATTTTTTGTTGTTCTTCTCTTGAGAGATTCTTGTTGCTGAATGCAGTTCTTGGTTTATAACTTCATGATTTTCACTTTTGCAACTGCTCGTTTAAGTTGCGAAGGGTAGCTTTGGCTTCTTCTATTCTTTGTTTGAGTGTCTTTTCTCTTACTCTTGCGCGACATTCTTCAAGTTCTTTTTGTCTACTTAAAACTTGTTCTTCAAGTTCTCTGAGTCTTTGTTCTTCAGCCTCACCTGCTATTGAGGAGATTGCATCTTGGGAGGCATCTTTTCTAAGACCTCAATCTTCGCCAAGGGGTGGTTCATCTTCGGTTGCCCTGTTGATAGCCTTCTTGTTTGGTCTTGCCATTTGATTTCTTATGGTCATGAGGATCTTTGAGTGCACACACAAACGGTGGGCGCTAGATGTTTGGTGAAGAGTTCAAGTCAAGTGACACAATTCACACAAGCATCAAAATGTTCAAGATATGAATCAAAGTTGTATTCACTTCTCCCCGTACAATGTGTGTCAAGGGGTATTTATAGGGTCCTAGCCTTCGTACATAACACAAAATGACTATTTTACCCCTGACCAAAACATTTACAACCCTTCTTCGCTACACGGGTGAAGTGATCATTTCTTCCTGATTCAGCCTCCTTTTTCATGTTCAACTTCTCTTCTTCTAGTGAACTTGCTCTTTTAGACTTAGTCGTTTCTTGCTCCTTATCTACTTCGCTGTCCTGCGAAGTCGATTTCCTGACGACAAAGCCAAAACTTTGTCTTCGCCTTTGCTCTTTATCTTTTTTTCACCTTATTTATTCTTCTGGCGAAGTCGAATCTTGTGTGACAAAGTCAAAATACATCCTTCGTTGTACTTTTACCTGCAAGTAGATTTTGTTAGGATATTTTAATATTTTTCGTACTCCAAAGTTCGGGCATGAGTTTTTTAGGCAAAGTTAAATTCCCAACCGTAGCCCCTCGTGGATGAAGGCCTACTCCAAAGGTCTGAAATAGTGTAGGTTATGGCTAGTGGCTCGGCTGGTTAGATACACGCATATACATTTTTGTATGCATGTATAGAGATGGTGTCGAGGGTAGGGTTGGAATAGTGTAGGTTATGGCTAGGGTTAGTGGCACATACGCACATGTATATGCCTAGGATTAATTAGGATGGAAAGGCGGGATGTAAAGTTAGCCATACATAGGCGTATGCCCGGGAGTATAAGGATCCTATATACACAGGGTATATGCATGTATGTATGTATGTAACATATTATTTGGTGTAGGTATATTCGAGTATGTACGTGTCATGGTGTACACACATACGTGAATATACAGTGATGGGTAAAACTACTGTTAGCGTTAATATAAACGTAAGAAAAGGAAAACAATCAAACTAGAATTTAAATGGGCACCAAATAATAGGACAAAGGATATGAATGGATAGGGCTTGATTTTTGAAGATTTTGGTGGAAGAATCAAGGGATTTGGATTTAAGATGGAAGAGATATGATTTATCAAATATTTAATAGGAAAAGGTATTTGGAATATACTTTGGAAATTATTTCTGGAAATTGGAATGATAAAAAGGGGATGGAAAGAGCTTGGGTAGTTTCTGGAGTGTACCTAGTTTATTTTGGAATTTTCTAGGAATTTTTCCATGCAAGGAAGGGCTTTTTCACTCCTCTGTGTGCATTACCCGGGTGCTCCCAGCATTTTCCTCTCGGTCTAGAGGATGACGTGTGGGCCAGTGCAGGCAGGGTTGGCCTGCTGCACTGTTTCATGGGGAGAGATCACACTATGCTATAGACTGCTTGCTCTCTCTCTCTCGGTTCACGTGGACCACGTCCACGGAAGTCGAGGGGAGGGAGAGAGTGGCTGTCGTGGCTGACACGTGGGCCATCTCCGGCTCCACCCGTCTTAACAGGCGTGGACGCCGTTGTGGGCGGGTCCATGGGTCAGAGGGAGAGCGAGGGACAGGGAAGAGACGGTGTGGTGACGTCAGCGTCGGCACGGCAGTGGAACAGAGGAAGGGTGCGGGGCTCACCGGAGTAGCTTACACCGGCGGCGTCTATGGTCAGAGCTCATCTCTAACTGGCCGTCGGTGTCCCAGAGGCTAGCTCACAGCTGTGGGAGGAGTCCTCAGCGATAGCGGGGGCCTAGAGCAATGGTGGCGTCTTGCCGGAGCAACGGTGGTGGCATGGAGACAAGCAGGCACTCCCTCGGAGCGGTCTAACGAATGAGGAGGGGTGGCGCGTGGTAACGGCGCATCTATAGACATGTGGACAGGGTCGCACAACTCGACCGTGCCTTGCTGGTGACAAGCGCAAGCAATGGCGACTCGGTGGCGAGCGGCTCTAGTCGGTGTCACACCCCAAAAATTTCAGTTTTGGGATGTGACTAGAAAACACCAAAAACATAACAGAAGATTTTTACTATTTTCTAAAATATCCAACTTTACTTAAGTTGTCCACAATTTAGATGTTGGAAAATGTGAGTTTCTAATTCTTTTTTTTGGAATTTAAATAAATGGTTTGTTGCATTTCATGCCTTTGCATAGTGTCTTTGTATGAAAAATGAGTTTAAATGTTTTTAAACGCGCTTAGGGTTTGATTCAAATCAAATCTCTCAAGATCTTTGATCAAGTTTCCATAACCTCATAACCATGATCAAATCCTTGGAAACCATTCATCTTGATCCTTGTTCCAAAAACCTTGGCGGGTCTTCAAGTTTCATCTTGTCAAAACCCTAACTAGCTCGGTCTCTCTTTCTCTCTTTTCTCCTCATTTTAGAGCTTCTAATTATTTCCGACCAAGTTTTCCCAAAGCACTAAATCTATGCTTGATGGCCAATCATTTTATGTCATCACTCTCACGCAAATCTACCATCATGTTCAAGTAATATCACTCACATGTCACATACCCAAGTTAATCTCATTTCTTCCTCTTATCAACCCAATGGCAGCCCTAACATTGTTCTCTCTTTCTAATGGGCTTATTCTTTTCTCTCCTTTCCTCACCTTGGGCAACATCATCACGGACTCTTTTTCCTCTATATTTTCTCCTCTTGATCAAAGCCCACAACCCAAAAAGACCACAAGCAACCAGCCCCGTATTACTATCATCACTTCGGGCCGAACCCGGTCCAAACGTTGCATTAACTCTCGCCATGGGTCAAAGCCCAACCATCCTCCTCTCCTTTGGGGTCCAAAATCAAGTCCAACCAGCCCTCTAACTCTTCCTCTCCCCTCTCCCACGTCACTCCTTGGAAGCTCCTCCATCATGCACAAAAATATCAGCAAGACAAGGAAATATCAAGCAATGACCCCTTGTCTTCTCACCCCTTCATCTCACATCTTCTCCCCCTTCATATTTACCTCCTCCAGCCCCCTCACGCCTCCCCTTTCATTTCCCACGTGAAGAACAGAGGAGGGACGCCCCTGCAGCTCCTCCTCCTCCCCCATGGCTGCCCCGATCAACCGCAACGCGAGAAGGATGCCCCGTTGCACTACATCGTCGTCACCGGCCGTCGTCGATGCATCTTCTTGATCCACCACATCCTTCCCATGGTGAGAACACTCCATCATCTCTCCCATCATGTTTTCATGTTTACCTCTGCATATCAAGTACCTTAGATGACGTATGGTTGATCCCCGGCGAAGTTTACCCGATGTATGTGTTGCTGTCTTCGCGGCCAGATTTGCTGCTGTTGACGGAATCGGCGTTCCTCGCTGTTTCGTGGCTCCAATCATCAAACCCTTTGGTCAAATTGTGTATAACATCCTTGAACATGTCTCTGTAATAGGGTTTCTCCATATGAGTTGTGAAATTACAGATATTGTCATCTCCGTGCCCGCTGTTCCTGCTGTCTAGTCAGATTGCCGCTGTGAGTTGTTTTGGCGTTCCCCGCTAATCCACTATCCAAATCATCGAGCCCTTGAACGTACATGTTCATGACATCCCTGCACATGATCCCACAAGTTGGTTCGGCTATGCAATCCCCGATGGCCGAGATATGGAGATGGAAGTGCCGACTACGCCTGCTGTCCAAACAGCAGACACCCTGTTTTTGGCAACGACGTTCCCGTTGATCCAGTGAACCCTAGGATGCATTCTTTGGCTATACCATCATCTATATAGTTGCACATGCCTCTGCAAAGTTTCATGGCGATATGACCAAAGATGAAAGATATATGTTCCTATCTTGTGCTCGCTGTCCCTGCTGCCCCGCAGCCGTGTTGATGCCGGTTGGCATGCGTGTTCCCGATGTTTCGCCGCTCCGGTGGTCAAGCCCTTCGACCACAATGTGCATCATATACTTGCACACATCTCCGTAAGTTTTCTTGGTCATATGAACCACAACACTAAGGATATAAGCATCACCATGTCGCTGCTCCTGCCATGTCAACAGCTACTTAGTACCACCTTGCAATCTTGTTCCCCGCCTAACCGACAGTCAAAACATCATGTCCTTTTGTCACAATATGTTCCATGCAGTGCCTTGCAACCCCATCCAATGAATCACCAGTTTTCTTTGTTATAACCATCCAATTAGTCATCATAACCACCGTTGTCCGCCGACGTGCATGTCTTGGATAGCTCGGCAATTCGCCACGTTCCCCGCTAAACCACTACATGATTCGCTGAGCCCTCTTCCATGACCGTGTGTTTCCTAGTTGCACATGATCCTACCAAGTTCTATGCCAATAAGTTCGATGCGTCTCTACCTTCTTATGGCCACAGCCGCTGCTACCCGCCGCTGTCCGCCACCGGGTACGCTCAACCGATGCACAAATTGCCATAATCGTGTTTCCCTTTGATCTATCATCCACCTTAGTGCACTGGTTTATCATGATATGTTCCCAAGTAACCTATACACATGCCCAACCCTTTTTCTTCTGAATATGTATCTTCAAGTCTAAACTCCACCTTCTCATATGAATTCAATCCTTCCCATCTATACCTTTCAACTATCATATCTTTTAATCGTGGCTCCTGTTTTGGTTAGTTTTTGCACTCTCGCGGTCTTAGAGCAAGCCCTACTTGTTTAATAAACTTTATATCTTGTTTTATATATAATGATTGATGTAATGCTTTTAGGTTTGTCTTGATGCTTGTGATGGTTGTTGCTATCGTTAGATGAAGCTATACAAGGATGATCCAGAAGGAGAGTTGGACAAGTTTGAGCACTACTTGAGGCAAGTGTAACATGAGTTCCCTTGTTACCTAATAACCTTATAATCACTTTCATATGCATGTGTCTAATATGATGCTAAGGATCTTACCTAGTACTTTTGATACCCTATACTCCTTGTTTACCATGGGCTCATGCATGTGGGTAGCTTTGCTTAGCTTGCAATTACCAAATATTGTAATGTTAATATTGGTTAATGACTTATGGAATCAATGGTTAAAATGATGCTTCTGGCAACATGGACACAAGGGGGCTAGAGCATTGGGCCTTGTTGGGTGCTCTAGTCTGCCCTCCGTAAGGACTGAATCTTAAAGCGGCAACCCAGGACATCCGTACAGCCTTGAGAATCAAAATGGGCACGATCTTAGTCGTATAGCTAGTTTTCTCTAGCTTGTTAGTAGTTACCGAAAGTTTTCGGCGCAAGAGGGGGGTCTAGGTTGCAGAATGGCTTCTTGCCTGTCAAGGTGAGTACTGGGCTGCGGTCATGGTGTGCCACTCTTGAAGGGGGCTCCATTCGCCTAGGCTGAAACCTCGCGGCTACTAACTTGTTAGGGTAATTAGTGAAAGGCTTCGTAGTGAACCCTGCCGACTTACCTTGGAAGTGAGTCAAGAGGTTGGCCACCTCGGGCACAGGGGTATTCACGACTCAAGGTGAAAGTGTACACACTCTGCAGAGTTTGATCAAACTGATATATCAGCCGTGCTCACGGACACGAGCGGCCTGGATCCTTTTCGAGATAGATGGTTCTATGGATGGTTTGGGATATGATTAATGTTGATGGTGATAACTAATTATATTCACATGGGAGCCTTAAGCATAACTTAGAAACATAGGTATAATAAATAAAATATGGCCAACTAAAAATGCTTACCGCTGTACAACCGAGTCAAGCCTTCTTGAGCCTTGCATAACCTCATGGTATACTTGCTGAGCATGGTGAGCTGACGCTTGTTGTTGTCACCAATAAAAATCCCGGATGGGTACCAGATGGTGAATCAAGTGAAGAGTTTCCTGAAGGTTTCCATGAGTACTAGGCGAGTGCTTCCCCCAGTCAACCGTCCCTGTGGAGTATGGAGTCCCGAAGAGAAGATATAGAATAGTTTCCGCTACGCTTTGTAATAGTTGTAAGTTTTGATGTAACTATGTTCGATATATAATAAAGCATTGTTCTTGATATTCTCCATATTTGTCGCTATATGTGTCGTGTGGACATCCTGGGCACACATATAGTTAGCGCTTGGTATTCTTCGGAAAACCGGGTGCGACAAAGTGGTATCAGAGCAGTGTTGACTGTAGGACGCCTTGCCTAGTTAGCAATGGTCGTTTTTACAAACTTATTTTGATAGAAACTGACTTGACTTCCTCCCCCTTGATGCGTTGCGAAAAAAATAAAAATGTTGTTTACCGAAAGCCTCTCGTTTGACCAAGATCCATGAAGATGTACATGGAGTTGAAGATTCTACATCAATGAGAAGAATCATCACACCAAAGAAGAATGAAGATTTCAAGATCGTTTTGTTCTATGCCTTATATAAGTAGGTTCTTACCTGAGCGCTTTTACGTTAGCAACGATGGTGTTCCCGATTAAGGACAACATCATGTTAGTGTGTTTCCTACACGGTTGATTGTTTTGTTATGTTGTCCATGAGTGATTTGGCTCTTTGTAATGAGTGCCTCTTTAGTGAATCTCGGGACGAGATTCCTTTAAGGGGGGTAGTTTGTCACACCCCAAAAATTTCAGTTTTGGGATGTGACTAGAAAACACCAAAAACATAACAGAAGATTTTTACTATTTTCTAAAATATCCAACTTTACTTAAGTTGTCCACAATTTAGATGTTGGAAAATGTGAGTTTCTAATTCTTTTTTTTGGAATTTAAATAAATGGTTTGTTGCATTTCATGCCTTTGCATAGTGTCTTTGTATGAAAAATGAGTTTAAATGTTTTTAAACGCGCTTAGGGTTTGATTCAAATCAAATCTCTCAAGATCTTTGATCAAGTTTCCATAACCTCATAACCATGATCAAATCCTTGGAAACCATTCATCTTGATCCTTGTTCCAAAAACCTTGGCGGGTCTTCAAGTTTCATCTTGTCAAAACCCTAACTAGCTCGGTCTCTCTTTCTCTCTTTTCTCCTCATTTTAGAGCTTCTAATTATTTCCGACCAAGTTTTCCCAAAGCACTAAATCTATGCTTGATGGCCAATCATTTTATGTCATCACTCTCACGCAAATCTACCATCATGTTCAAGTAATATCACTCACATGTCACATACCCAAGTTAATCTCATTTCTTCCTCTTATCAACCCAATGGCAGCCCTAACATTGTTCTCTCTTTCTAATGGGCTTATTCTTTTCTCTCCTTTCCTCACCTTGGGCAACATCATCACGGACTCTTTTTCCTCTATATTTTCTCCTCTTGATCAAAGCCCACAACCCAAAAAGACCACAAGCAACCAGCCCCGTATTACTATCATCACTTCGGGCCGAACCCGGTCCAAACGTTGCATTAACTCTCGCCATGGGTCAAAGCCCAACCATCCTCCTCTCCTTTGGGGTCCAAAATCAAGTCCAACCAGCCCTCTAACTCTTCCTCTCCCCTCTCCCACGTCACTCCTTGGAAGCTCCTCCATCATGCACAAAAATATCAGCAAGACAAGGAAATATCAAGCAATGACCCCTTGTCTTCTCACCCCTTCATCTCACATCTTCTCCCCCTTCATATTTACCTCCTCCAGCCCCCTCACGCCTCCCCTTTCATTTCCCACGTGAAGAACAGAGGAGGGACGCCCCTGCAGCTCCTCCTCCTCCCCCATGGCTGCCCCGATCAACCGCAACGCGAGAAGGATGCCCCGTTGCACTACATCGTCGTCACCGGCCGTCGTCGATGCATCTTCTTGATCCACCACATCCTTCCCATGGTGAGAACACTCCATCATCTCTCCCATCATGTTTTCATGTTTACCTCTGCATATCAAGTACCTTAGATGACGTATGGTTGATCCCCGGCGAAGTTTACCCGATGTATGTGTTGCTGTCTTCGCGGCCAGATTTGCTGCTGTTGACGGAATCGGCGTTCCTCGCTGTTTCGTGGCTCCAATCATCAAACCCTTTGGTCAAATTGTGTATAACATCCTTGAACATGTCTCTGTAATAGGGTTTCTCCATATGAGTTGTGAAATTACAGATATTGTCATCTCCGTGCCCGCTGTTCCTGCTGTCTAGTCAGATTGCCGCTGTGAGTTGTTTTGGCGTTCCCCGCTAATCCACTATCCAAATCATCGAGCCCTTGAACGTACATGTTCATGACATCCCTGCACATGATCCCACAAGTTGGTTCGGCTATGCAATCCCCGATGGCCGAGATATGGAGATGGAAGTGCCGACTACGCCTGCTGTCCAAACAGCAGACACCCTGTTTTTGGCAACGACGTTCCCGTTGATCCAGTGAACCCTAGGATGCATTCTTTGGCTATACCATCATCTATATAGTTGCACATGCCTCTGCAAAGTTTCATGGCGATATGACCAAAGATGAAAGATATATGTTCCTATCTTGTGCTCGCTGTCCCTGCTGCCCCGCAGCCGTGTTGATGCCGGTTGGCATGCGTGTTCCCGATGTTTCGCCGCTCCGGTGGTCAAGCCCTTCGACCACAATGTGCATCATATACTTGCACACATCTCCGTAAGTTTTCTTGGTCATATGAACCACAACACTAAGGATATAAGCATCACCATGTCGCTGCTCCTGCCATGTCAACAGCTACTTAGTACCACCTTGCAATCTTGTTCCCCGCCTAACCGACAGTCAAAACATCATGTCCTTTTGTCACAATATGTTCCATGCAGTGCCTTGCAACCCCATCCAATGAATCACCAGTTTTCTTTGTTATAACCATCCAATTAGTCATCATAACCACCGTTGTCCGCCGACGTGCATGTCTTGGATAGCTCGGCAATTCGCCACGTTCCCCGCTAAACCACTACATGATTCGCTGAGCCCTCTTCCATGACCGTGTGTTTCCTAGTTGCACATGATCCTACCAAGTTCTATGCCAATAAGTTCGATGCGTCTCTACCTTCTTATGGCCACAGCCGCTGCTACCCGCCGCTGTCCGCCACCGGGTACGCTCAACCGATGCACAAATTGCCATAATCGTGTTTCCCTTTGATCTATCATCCACCTTAGTGCACTGGTTTATCATGATATGTTCCCAAGTAACCTATACACATGCCCAACCCTTTTTCTTCTGAATATGTATCTTCAAGTCTAAACTCCACCTTCTCATATGAATTCAATCCTTCCCATCTATACCTTTCAACTATCATATCTTTTAATCGTGGCTCCTGTTTTGGTTAGTTTTTGCACTCTCGCGGTCTTAGAGCAAGCCCTACTTGTTTAATAAACTTTATATCTTGTTTTATATATAATGATTGATGTAATGCTTTTAGGTTTGTCTTGATGCTTGTGATGGTTGTTGCTATCGTTAGATGAAGCTATACAAGGATGATCCAGAAGGAGAGTTGGACAAGTTTGAGCACTACTTGAGGCAAGTGTAACATGAGTTCCCTTGTTACCTAATAACCTTATAATCACTTTCATATGCATGTGTCTAATATGATGCTAAGGATCTTACCTAGTACTTTTGATACCCTATACTCCTTGTTTACCATGGGCTCATGCATGTGGGTAGCTTTGCTTAGCTTGCAATTACCAAATATTGTAATGTTAATATTGGTTAATGACTTATGGAATCAATGGTTAAAATGATGCTTCTGGCAACATGGACACAAGGGGGCTAGAGCATTGGGCCTTGTTGGGTGCTCTAGTCTGCCCTCCGTAAGGACTGAATCTTAAAGCGGCAACCCAGGACATCCGTACAGCCTTGAGAATCAAAATGGGCACGATCTTAGTCGTATAGCTAGTTTTCTCTAGCTTGTTAGTAGTTACCGAAAGTTTTCGGCGCAAGAGGGGGGTCTAGGTTGCAGAATGGCTTCTTGCCTGTCAAGGTGAGTACTGGGCTGCGGTCATGGTGTGCCACTCTTGAAGGGGGGCTCCATTCGCCTAGGCTGAAACCTCGCGGCTACTAACTTGTTAGGGTAATTAGTGAAAGGCTTCGTAGTGAACCCTGCCGACTTACCTTGGAAGTGAGTCAAGAGGTTGGCCACCTCGGGCACAGGGGTATTCACGACTCAAGGTGAAAGTGTACACACTCTGCAGAGTTTGATCAAACTGATATATCAGCCGTGCTCACGGACACGAGCGGCCTGGATCCTTTTCGAGATAGATGGTTCTATGGATGGTTTGGGATATGATTAATGTTGATGGTGATAACTAATTATATTCACATGGGAGCCTTAAGCATAACTTAGAAACATAGGTATAATAAATAAAATATGGCCAACTAAAAATGCTTACCGCTGTACAACCGAGTCAAGCCTTCTTGAGCCTTGCATAACCTCATGGTATACTTGCTGAGCATGGTGAGCTGACGCTTGTTGTTGTCACCAATAAAAATCCCGGATGGGTACCAGATGGTGAATCAAGTGAAGAGTTTCCTGAAGGTTTCCATGAGTACTAGGCGAGTGCTTCCCCCAGTCAACCGTCCCTGTGGAGTATGGAGTCCCGAAGAGAAGATATAGAATAGTTTCCGCTACGCTTTGTAATAGTTGTAAGTTTTGATGTAACTATGTTCGATATATAATAAAGCATTGTTCTTGATATTCTCCATATTTGTCGCTATATGTGTCGTGTGGACATCCTGGGCACACATATAGTTAGCGCTTGGTATTCTTCGGAAAACCGGGTGCGACAGTCGGCAGGCGACACAAAGGGGTTGGGAGGCTAGCGATAGATGGAGGAGGTAGCGGAGAGGGCCTAGAAGCTAGCTGCTAATCCTATTGACCTATGGCTGACTAGGGAAGGGGAGTGGGAAGCTTGCTCCCATGGCGGTCACGGCGACTGGATTGGGGGAAGTCAAGCTAGCGCTTGGATGAAGAGGGGAGAAGGAAAGATAAGGGGGAGATGGTGTGTTCCTAAGCTAGCTGGTTGGTGGAGAAGCTTGCCAGCAGGGCCTATTTATAGGCCGGCCAGGTCAGTTCACCGGCGGCGGATATTTTCGCCGCCCTTAGATCTTTTCTCCGTGTGCACGTGTTCCATTGTCGCCTGGCGATGAGCTGGCCTGCTGCTACACCTCGTGCTTGTCTGAACTTGGCCGAGAGGGGTGTGGGGACCATGGCACGGCCATGGCGGCGGCAACGGTTGAATCCGTGGGCGTTGCCACATGGGGAGAGAAGGGAGGACAGAGAGAGAGCGCGCAGGGTCACGAAGCTTTGGTGGGGTCCACGATTGCGTCCTCGATCTTATCTGCTCGGGCGCCGGGCGAGGCAGAGGCAGCATGGCCGAGGCGACGGTAGAGCAACGCGGTATTCCCGTCGTCATCGTCGTGAGGACGACGAAGATGATAGGTGGGGTCGTGGTGTTAGCGAGAGAAGGAGAGGAGGGGAGGCGGGCGCGCTGGAGCAAGGCCAAGTGGCCATGCTGGCCCATCCGGGAGGAGAAGAGGAGGGCGCAAGCGCGGGCTTGGGCTGGTTGGTGGCCCACACGGAAGAGAAGAGGAGGGAGCTGGCCGTGGTTGTGGGCCAAAAGAAGGGAAGGGGATGATTGAGCCCGTGTCCCATTTTATATTTAGGAATTGTGTTTCTATTTCCTAGAAATAAACTAGGGTTTATTTGAATTGGTTTTCTATTTGAATTTCAAGGAATTTGGAAGGTGAATGGTTGAGGATAATTCAAGGATGGTTTCCCAAGGAAATAGTCAAGGAGTTTTGGAAGGGAAGTGTCAAGGGAAAGGTTTGGTGCCAAAATAAATTCTAGGAACTCAAACACACAAGCATTCAATCAAGCAAACATTTCAATACAAATGCATATGGTGATTTTTAATGCAAGGTTTTTGGAAAGAGGTTTCAATTATAGTTTTGTAGAGAATAAACTGCTTCATGTTTTAATTTGTTGTAAATTTTAAAAGTTCAAATTTTTAATGAATTTTAACATGATGCAAAACACAGGGTGTTGCATCAATGAAGGACGAAGCAATCTCAGCTCGAGCTTCCCTGAAGAGCGGCCCACCGGGAGCTTGATCATAGTCATTGGTTCTGAGAGCTCTTCGCAGAGATAGCGAATTCGTCGCCAGGATGATCCGTGATAAACCATATTGCATGGCTGCTTGTAAGGCTGCAATGCAGGCCTCTGATTCCGCATATAAGGCACCATGCACCGCGTACAGATTACTAGCGCTAGGAGTTTCTAGAACAGATGTTCATGACCCCTTCAGCGACGCAACATAGCATTAAGCCCTTGTTTTTTCACTCTCTCTCTCCATCACATCAATCTTTGGATCCATGCATGAAGTAGTAAATATAGGTAAAAAAATAACTAATTATACAGTTTAGTTGGAAATCACGAGATTAATCTTTTGAGCCTAGTTGATCCATGATTGGATAATATTTACCAAATAAGACAAAAATAATACTATTCATCGGGTTAAAAAATTTTTCAATCTAAACGAGGCTTAAATTTCGTAGACGAAAATTGTCGCCAGAGGCCTGTACTTTATGGGCAACACACCTCTATGGGCCAAAGCAAAGCAACTACACAGAGTACGAGTCCATCCCAGTTTCCTCGTAGGCTTGTAAAATGATGGAAAAAAAGTCCAATTTACCTCCCTCAACTATTGCGGTCGTCCAATTTTTCTCTCTAGTCTACAAAACTAATTTTTTAATCTCCATCAACTTTTGAAAACCGTTCACTTTTGTATCCTAAGCAGTTTTGATGGTGGTTTTGCTAACGTGGCGCCACGTTAGAGGAGGCAAATCAGACTAAGTTGAAAGTTTGAGGATGTAAATTGGACTAGAAATATTTTTATAAAAATATCTAAAAGTTCATAAAAAAATTCAAAAACTTATCCAAATATACTTTTACATGAAAAATAATACAATTAAAATCCTAAAACGTGGTTTAATCTTAGAAAAATTGTTTTGGCTCAAAAAATTATAAAACTAGTTTTAGATTTTTTTTTTCTAAAATCATGTTCTATGCTATGGTGCCTAGCTTGAAATATCTTGTTCATGTCACCATCAAAATATTTCTAGTCCGATTTAGCTCTTTGAACTTTCAACTTAGCAAAACCACTATCAAAGCCGCCGGGGTGTAAAAGTGAATGGTTTTCAAAAGTTGAGGGGATTAAAAAATTGGTTTTCTAGATCATAGAGGAAAATCAAACGACTTCGATAGTTAAGGAAGGTAAATTGGACTTCTTCTGATCCAAAACGGATGGGTCGATGGGCACCGCGAAAGCACACCCATTGGTTCATGTCACCTCACTATGCTTATAACAACGTGTATATGAGCAAAAATGTATAGGGTGATTTTGGACGAAACTAGCTGACACCAAAGACGGGACAGACACGATTAATATATATTGAATAGACATCATTCAACGTGAATTCGTACTAAATAAAACTGGAATATGGTAAAAAGTAGTTTCTCCATTTCAATATAGGTTGTATTAGGTTGGATTAGAAGAGGTGCAAATTTCAAAAATTTTAACTAACCATTACTCAAGTTTTATATAAATTTCGTAAACTGATTATATCTTGCAACAGAGTATACAACAAAGATTTTTCCAAATGTTAATGTGCCTTGCAAAAATAAATGGAGGACGGAATACGTTGACATAATACATTACTAATGGCTAATATGTCATGGAATCCCCTAATGCCAAAGTCACGTATTTAGATTCAAAATAAGATTTCTATTTTACTTGCGTATATATTTTACTTGCGTATATATGACATCCCGGCGTTGTAGGGTGATTCACAATATATAAGAGAAAAGTAGAATTTTTGAAAGTGCATTTGCCCCCGTTGTGGGTTTTGGTGTGTTAATGACATCCATATTAGGGACTAATGAGATTATCAAGTGATATTGCTGCTTTTAGTCGCTTGAAAGAACGAAAGGATGGTTTGTATGAAATGGCACCCCTCAATTCGAAGTTGAAAAGGCTTCCGGACTCAAGTGCTACAAATTTATTTTATTCATTTACAATTGAGTTTAGAAAAACGCTGTACTACGAAGATGGATGCAAATCTAAGTGGTATAAAGAAGATAGAGTGCTCAAGTACCTAATTAAAATCTATTGAGAGACACTCTTTCACTACACTGGCACTTGGGCTTGTTTCTAGTGTTTTCCTCATCGGAAGTTCTGATGGTCGGAAGTCCCGATGTATCCTAAGCCAGCCTAGTTCAATGGCTGTCGGAAGTTGGTTCATACTTCTGACCATCAGAAGTTTCGACAAGCATCAGAAGTTTCGACGATCCAGTGCACAGCCTAGGTCGACTTGTTCGTACTATTCCCCATATGAAACCTTAAGCGTCGGAAGTTTTGAAACTAGGCGTCGGAAGTTCCGACAGGCGACTAAACGGTTATTTTTGATGGTGGACTATATATATCTCTTCTCTCAGGTGACCGTTACCCACTCATTCATTAGCGACCAAACTTCAGACAAAACACCTCTTTAGCATTCCATGCTCTCTCCTCTTCTCCTCTTTGCTCCTTGCTTCAAATCTTGCAAGGGTTTGAGTTGTGAGAAGGGTTCTTGGTGAGATAAACTTCAATTCACAACTTGAGCACTTGATTTCTTCGTCAAGCCAGCTGGTTTTGCATTTGTTACTCTTGGGGCTTGCCCCTAGCCGGCTATGCATCGCCTAGGAGCTCCCAATCTGTGGGAGAACCGCGGGAGGTTCGTATTACCCTAGAATTTCTAGTGAAGAACTCGAGTTGACCTTTATGGTTACCTGAGAGAGGCAAGGAGGTGGAAGAGACTCCGACCTTTGTGGTCACCTCGACGATGAGGACATAGGCACTCCTTAGTGGTGTGGCCGAACCTCGAGATAAATCTTTGTGTCCCGCGTGCTTCTTGTTGTTCTGATTGCTTGGTATACTTGTATCCGGTTGTCTCTTTCTCCCTCAAGCCTATTCATAGGGTTTGGTTCCGATCTACAAATTGGTGGTGTTCCAAGGCCAAGGAAGTGGTTCAACATCTTCATCTATCTCTTAGGAAGTGGGGTAAAAAGCAGATCTGAATTTGAAGTTCATTTTACTCTGTTTTTGTAGCCTCCAATAGGTGTCGGAACTTCCGACGAGTTTGTGTCGGAACTTCCGACAGCCATCGGAAGTTTTGGCCTAATGTTGGAACTTCCAACAGGTACTAATCGACTATTTCAAGTTTATGTTTAAGAATTTTTAGATACGCCTATTCACCCCTCTAGGCATTGTAGATCTTTTCAATTGGTATTAGAGCCTAATCCTCGTGTTTAGCGCTTGACCACGTGAGGAGAAACAATGTCAAAGACCAAGAAGTTGAAGAGTGAGGCGATGGACCTTGCCAAGTAGATTGCTAAGGAAATGATGGTTGGGCAAACAAAGTTGTTTGAAGAACAAATGAAGAAAATGCAAGATGAGATGGACAAGATAAAGGAAGAGTTGAGAAAGAAAGTTGATGATGCTATAAGTGGCACAAGCAAAGGTGATGGATCCAAAGATAACATAAGTGATGTAGGAGGTGCAAAAGAAACCACTCCTGGTGCAAAGGGTGGTTACACTAGTATGGGCTTTGACTATTCTCAACTCAACAAAGGTCCTACCATGCATTTTCCCACTGTCAATCCTGGGAAGCCACCTCACTTTGATGGAACAAGATATACGGATTGGGCTTACAAAATGAAGATGCATCTTATTGACGCAAGAATTTGGGAGATTGTGGATATTGGTGTATTCATTCATACTAATGAGGCAAGAGAGATGACCCCGGAACCAAAATGCTCAAGCGGTATCCTTGATTCTCTCATGTTTAAGTCAAGATGAGTTCAACAAAGTCAATGGACTTGATAGTGCCAAGATGATTTGGGAAACATTGAAAGTGTCTTATGAAGCAGATAGAAGTGTGAGGAAAGGAAACATTGACCTACTCCAAGGAGAATTAGAAATATTTGTGTTTCTCTAAGGAGTAACCACACAAATGATGTTTGATAGACTTTTGGTGTTGGTCAATAGGATGAGAACTCTTGGTAACAAAGAATGGGATGAGAATAAGGTTGCTAGCAAGATGTTGAGAATCTATAGAGCCAAGAACAATATGCTTGCCTTGGTAATTATGGAGAGGCCGGGTTATGAAGATATGACACCACAAGAACTACTTGCTAAGATCAAGCATCATGAAAGCCTTGAAGAAGATGCCATAAATGCTCATAATCAAAATCCAATTGCAACGGGATATAACAAGCCCGCATGGTATGTGTCTTGTGTGACCACATCACCTAGTACTTGGGTAGGGGCAACTCCCTTCATGGCGCCTCTCACAATAATTGTCACCAATGTATGAAACCTTGGTGGGAGGCATCTCAAGAACTGGTGGGAGAAGTTCTCATCATCCACTTTGTGACCAAAGTTCCTTAGCTCATTTACAATGACATTGAGCCTATGGAACATCTCTGACACACTCTCATCATCTTGTATCTTAAATTTTGCTTACTTATCCTTGAAGATGTATAGCTTGGCTTCCTTCACTGCCGATGTGCCCTCATAAGAGTCCTCAGGCCTCTTCCACACCTCATGTGCAAACTCCAAGTCTTGGATTGACTCAAAGGCCTTAGGATCAAGAGCTTCATAGATCACATTAAGAGCTTGATCATTCAACTGCAATTTTTTCTCTTCTCTTGGTGTTGGGTCCTTCATATCAAGCACAACAAAGGACTCCTCCACAACACCCCATTGTTGGTGGTTCTTAACTCATATCTTACCCCACCAACATTCGGATAAAAATCAACAAAAACAATATAGATAGGGCTTTGAAAGCTAACCATTTCCATAGTTTTGGTGGATGCACTTGTTTTGCAGGACAAACATGAAAACACCTCATAATTAGGCCGAAAGAGTAGAAGAATTGCAGAGTTACATTTGGCCCATAGCAAAAACAAGCAAAACAAATAAAGAAGCCCAACCAAATACTAGAATTTAGGCCAATCCACCTCGGGGAAAAAGCCCAAAACCCACCAAAAGCCCACAGGCTGAGGCAGGGTAGGAGAGGCAGCAGCCAGGGCGTGGGCGTGCCCCCGATGCGGCCATGCCTCCCCCTCTACCAATTGGCCACACCTTTGGCCTGTCAGTACATTCAAGAGAGGGAAGGATGATGCAGGGGTGTATTAAGGGAATATTCCCTCAAAACGACCTGTGGGGGGTATTAACCCCTATACCCCTACGGCTAGCCTTGGGCTAGCCCAGACCAGTGGGCCCGGCCCACTAGAAGACGACGCGTGGCCCAGTCGATCTGCTCGGCGTCCCACGCAAGGAAGGAAAGCAAACTTGGAGATCAAGCAAGATCCTGGTCGGTTAGAATAGGAATCATTATTCGGCCAGCTATGGCAATTGTAACCAGGCAGGATTAGTTTCCAAATTTGTAACCCTACCCCCCGAACTATATAAGGCGGGCAGGGGACCCCCTCAAAAGATCATTATACACAGTAATACAATCTGACGCAGGACGTAGGTATTACGCCCTCAAGGCGTCCGAACCTGGATAAATCCTTGTGTTTGTCTTGCGTCACCATCTAGTTCGTAGCTTGCGCACCTATCTGCCGACAATCTACTACCTTGGGCATACCCCTTGGTAGACTACTGACCATATCTCGTCGATAGTGGCGCCCCAGGTAGGGGGTGTGCGTACAACTTCCTAGGCAAGCAAGATGGTCATCATCCCTGACTCCGTGACCGTGGCGGACGGTCTCTTGTTCACCGTCGACCAGATCACCTGGCTTCACCGCCACTGCCACGGAGGAGCCGCAGATCCGATCTGCGTCGACCACATCTTCACGGCTATGGCTCCGATCACACTGGCAATGGCTCCGACCACCCCAGCAATGACTCCGACCACGCCGACAACTTGTCGACCACTTTGCCACTACAAAGGGAGGATGATCGACAACACCAACCTCATCGAAGCTATCGACCAAGTCGGCCACAAGCTCTCACAAACCCTAACTTTGGTAGATTCGATCCAAAATCAATCTACCGAGCAGGTACTTCTTCACCACAATAGATCTACCCGACCAGTCCGGGTCCGCCGTCTGACACGGCTAGATAGAGATCTAGTGGTCACCGCTACTCCTAAAGGACGTATGGTATGCCTTTGCCCGGTTCCTACACCCGGCCTCAGGCTCTCTGAGTACCAAGCCCCGATAGAGGATTGTCAGGCCTCCCATACAGCTTGAGAAACGTTGCTTCTGAGTACGTGTATCGTACACCTCATCTGTTCATGTGTCCCATGGAGGGCGACCATGTTTTAGATTTGTACTTCCTAGATATACCTAGACCATCACCAGGCAACACCATCAACATGGTCGGTATCCGGGAGCATCATGAAGGCTTAGTTCATACACTTCCTGAGGATGGCGACTCTAGTACTAGATCTACATGCTCTGCCCATACCGAGGTCGAACACCTCGAAGACAATGGAGATGATCTGGATCCATTACCGTACCCTCTGGGTTTCTCTTCGATCCCAAGGTTCCCACTGAGACATGGCAACATGGTGCTCAACGTTAGCAATGACGAGCCCGTAGTCGGGGGAGAAACTGACGAGCAATGGCAGCTTCACGAACTGCGCAATGTCGGTCGCGCCGAACGCCATAAATAGGAGCTAAAGAAGAAGAGCGTTAAAGGGGACTGTTGACGGTAGTTAACTATCAATTTTTTTACCGTCAACTTAAACAAAAGAAGACTATAAATAAAGTTACCACCCTAGAGTAGGGGTTTAACAAATAGAATTCCATGAGTTTTGGTGAATAACTATTTCGCAGGGTGCCAACTGAAAACGACCAAAGATGGTCCACATGTCAGGTTTACATAGAGAGAAAGGACCATACACCAAAAAAGTATAATCTAGAAGACTCAGGAAGCCACCCCCTGGAAGGTGGGACCCACCTGTCATTGAGACATGGGCGGGCGCCCACACCCTCCGGGCGGCCGCCCCCCTGCAGAGCCAATTAGGCTCCGTCTCGCGGATCATGCCTCCACCGCCTTTGAGGATGAATAATAATCATTGATCAAGGTCGGTTTGATATGAGGGCTGTGGTGATTCCTAGAGGGCTATATAAGCAAGGCCCCTGGCCCCTGGATCAAAGAGTTTAGAAACCCTAATTCATATTTTCCAGAGAGAATTCACCTGAGAGGGGTCCCTTGAATGGATCTTTCTCTAAGGCACATACAAGAGAGTTTAGCTTTGTAGTCTCTATGTGAGATTAGAGTTATTCTTCTAGATTGAGAGAGTTAGAGTGGAGGTAGAAGTTGGAGGAAGCCCGGCCTGTCGGTGTCTCCTCTCCAGCCTGTACCTACGGGATCAAGTCTCCTAACCTGGGACTTGGTTCTATGATTCTTTGGCAATTCAACTTCTAATACTAAGTAAGTACGTTTCTATTATTGTTCTTTGGTTTAAGGGTTTACTTTATTCGCTTCGCATAGGGAAAAGAGTAATCGTTCGTAGCATAAGCGTGGTGCTTAGGCTAAGAATACTCGTAGCTGTCCCCTATCTGGTCGGATCGGTGTGTAGTAGCGTGGGACGTGACAATCCCATTGTTACCTTCGGAAACCTCCTCCCGTCGAAAGGTCTGGTAGCACCTAAGTGCCCTAGTTAAGCATCCTCTGTGGTGTCTCTTTTCCAATGGTACGTCCCCCTAGAATAGTAGTATCATAGCTTACCATAGGTTGGAACCAGATTGTCGTCAAAGTCTTCTCTAATCGCTTATATCTTCACCACCTTGTAGTGTGGCCCAGGGGTAATAGTAAAGACTAGGTTAGTCATCGCATGCTTTCTCCTTGTGGATAAAACAAATACGATACTTTGGACTTATTTCCCGGGTGAAGTGCTCATCGATATCCGTGTGCTTGCGGATTATTTCTCTTAGATTCTTTCGTGTGCGTAACCAATATCAACAGGGACGCCGACCAAGAGATCTAGCCAACGCCTTTGATAGGGTTGGCGAGTGCCAAGTTTTCAGGACTCCAAGTGCCAACGTGGCTGTCACCATGGCCAACTTGGACCGCTTACCTGACTAACCAGAAATCCAGCAGGTCTGCGAGGACATTCGTGCACATCTCATCACTGCTATGGGCCAAACCATCGAGCTAGCTAAACGAGCTCAGATTACCTCAAGCACGTCAATTGCATCTAGCCAGAGTCGTCATGTTTCAGAACACCCAAGTCGCCAACAACCATCTAATCCGTGCAATGGTCCACCCCCAGTCAACCCTCGAGGTGGTGGCGGCGGTGGTAACGGCAGCGGCGGCGATGGTGGTCATAGCGGTGGCGACGGTGACGGTGCTCACGGAGGTGGTCGTGGTCGTCGTGATAACAACCGCAATCACCACGGTAATTGAGATCAGGAAGTGAATCAAGACCCCAACCACGATCTCCGCTAGCAGCTCCCTCCGCATGACGCCTGCAGTCGCATCCTTAGCCACGCTAATGACCATCAAGCTTATGAGAACGTCTGTCGCATCGAATACGACACTGAGCATGGTCCTCCCGGCCAAAAACAGTTCACTTCTCATCTCTGACAAGTCATATGGCTGAAGAACTTCAGGCTCGAAAAGCTCAGGAAGTACGACGGCAAGGAGAACCCCGAGAACTAAATCACACCTTATGAGATCACCGTCCGATTAGCTTCGGGCGCTAAACATGTAATGGCTAATTATCTTCCAGTTGTTCTTGATCAAGCAGGTCATCAAAGGCTCTTGAGCCTGCCGAAGAACCAGTTCGATAGCTGGGCACAACTCAAGCAGGCCTTCATTGATAACTTCATCGTCACGTGTGACCAGCCGGGCAATAAGTACGACCTCGAGCGCATACGTGACCGCAAGGACGAGCCGCTGCGCGACTACATCCGATGTTTCTCGGATATTCGCCTCAAGATCCCCAAGATCTCTCATGACGAGGTAGTCTCGGCCTTTATCAAGGGTCTCCGTCACCACAACGCCCTCAGAAGCAAGCTGCTCTGGAAACGGCCGACCACGGTCACCGAGTTGCTCACCACCGCAAAAAACTATGCGGACGTAGATGGCACCGAGAAGATAATCAAGGAAGACATGGGAGGGCCATCACGCCCCAAATACCCACCGCGCCGCGATGACAACCACGACGACCGTGGTCGGAACGACAACCGCGATTGTCATGATCGGTGCAACGACAACCGCGACCACCAAGACAACTGTAACCAGCGGCGAGACCGCCGCAATGACTATAGAGGCAAGCGTCCTCGTGAGGACGATCATGAAGTCAACGTGGTTAAGATGCCAAGTGGTCGCCGTGACTACCAGGACGACTATAACAAGGCCCTAAAGGGTCCCTATCAGCTTTATCCCAAATCCAATCACACCATGGAGAATTGCCGCTTCCTCAAGAACATCTACGCCAAGCAGCTAGCTGCCGACGACGTTGCAAGGGCTGAGGACGACGCACAACGACGAGATGGTGACAACGATGATGACAAATAGGACAGAGAACCTCGTCATCAGTACGTCGCTCCCACCAAAACTGTCCACTCCATCTTCAGTGGAAAGGTGTCTCTAGAGTCCAAACACGAGCGCAAACTGCTCAAACGGGCTTGCTTGAGCGTCACCAACGCTGACGTCCTCCTCACCAATCCTAGGTTTCCAGCCTAGTCTCACCGAGAAATCTCTTTCAACCGTGAAGACCGGTGGGCCGTAATTCCTGAAATTGGTCGATTTCCCCTCGTTCTCGATCCCTGCATCAATAGCGTCTGGTTCAAGAGGGTCCCCATAGGCGGTGGTAGTTCCATCGACATCCTGTTTTGCAACATCTTGCCCACTCTAAAACCGAGCCAGGTTGATCTCAAACCCTATGAGGCACAGTTCTGGGGTGTTCTCCTTGGATAGAGCTCTATACCTCTCGGGCAGATCACGCTCCCTTTGCATTTTGGAACTCCAGAACACTTCCGCATCGACTACGTCAACTTCGTGGCCGCGAACTTCGACAACACCTACCACGCCATTCTTGGTCGACCAACGCTCACCAAATTCATGGTCGTGCTACACTACTCATATCTAGTGCTCAAGATGCCTACCGAGCATGGCGTCCTCACTCTCAGAGGCAATGTATACACTGCCTATACCTGTGAAGAGGTGTGTACCGACGCAGAAGGACTGCAAATCATCAAGAAATGTCACTCGACACCATTCGGCGGCCACTACGGAGTATTCCACACACAAGCCAAAATCTAGTCGTATGGATTCTTTTGGTCGCGATATATGAGGACACCAAGGAATTCATCCGGAGGTGTCGGAAGTGCTAGTTTTAAGGAAACATCACAGCTCGCAATGCAATGCCCCTCCACTACAACCTTCAAATAGAAATATTTGATGTGTGGGGCATTGACTTCATGGGACCTTTCCAAAAGTCCCAAGACTATGAGTACATCCTAGTCGCCGCTGACTACGTATCCAAGTGGGTAGAGGCAATGCCATGCGGAGCTGCTGACACCAAAAATGCAAGGAGAATGTCCCATGAAATAATTTTCCCTCGCTTTGGAACACCACGCATGGTGATAAGCGATGGAGAATCCCATTTCATAGACAAAACATTCAAAGTGTTCTTAAAGGAACTTGGCACCAAGCACAACATTGCTACCCCTTACCATCCTCAAACAAGCGGGCAAGCCGAGACCTCAAACAAACAGATCAAAAATATCTTACAGAAAACGATCAACGACATGGGGAAAGGCTGGAAGAATAAGCTTCTTGATGTACTCTGGGCATACAGGACCGCTTTTAAAACCTCCATTGGCATGTCACCATTCCAGCTGGTATACGGGAAAAGTTGCCACTTGCTAGTAGAGCTTGAACACCGAGCTCGCTGGGCAATCAAGAGCTGGAATATGGATATCAAGCTAGCCAGCAGAAATCGACAGAAGCAAATTGCCGAGCTAGAAGAATGGCGTGAGAAAGCTTATCACAGTGCCAAGCTCTACAAAGAAAGAACCAAAAGATGGCACGATCATCAAATCAGGCTAAAAGAGTTCAAGCAAGGCGATCAAGTCCTGCTTTTCAACTCAAAGGTGAAGGAAAGTTGCGCAGCAAATGGAAAGGACCATACACTATCATCATTTCTTCGCCACATGGCGCAATCACAATTCAAGACTTCTCACAATTCAAATTTTAATAAAGAATTAAATAGAATAGACTTGATCATTTCATGATGAAAACAGAAATATCTTGCTAACAAATAAAGTTTTATTCTATCTATTTCTTGAAAAAACATAAAAACATGGCTAAACACGATAATGACCAAAATGCCCTCACTGAATATAAGCATGAAAGCTAATCAACTTAAATTCCTTTTCAAACTAAAAAATATCCTCTCATGATCATGCTTGATCCTTCATCATAATACTTGACCTGGGGCATTTAGTCTGCATTTCAAAATAATTCAAACGAGTGCACAAAATAATTTGAAAATTGACACTTATTTCTACATCTAGATGAGAACACGGCTGGAGGGGGGCTAGGCCAGGCGCGCCCATGCCTATGGCGCGCCCACACCCCTGCTGCCTCCCCTTGGCCCCATCTTTTGCCAGTATGTCGCTTATTCTGTGATAAATCGTGCCATAATGTGCATTAGCTCGGTGTGATTTGAAATCGTGACTAGAGAGGCCTGTCTTCCCTATATAAACACACCTCCACCTCTCTTCTTCCTCACACCAAGCCAAACACAAAGGCAATCTCTTCTCCCTCTCCTACATCAGCAAGTGTGCTATTCTTCAAGCCAAAGAGCAATGGCAAGCCATGCTCTAGCCCTCTACAATGCCTCATGCTCTGCATACAACCTAGATGGAGACTTATCCTTCACCCGAGGAGATCTTGAGAGGGAAGAGACCCAAACCTTATCCATCACACCACTCGCATCCTTGCCACCACCAGCGAGCTATGGCCCAAGTGAGGGTGACAGCCTCAAGTCCACGGCAAGGACTAGGCCACCTCTCACCGGCACCAAGATCAAGGCGACGCCACCACAGAGGCTAACGACGGGAGCAATCGGCGTCAAGAGGGCAGCCACAGACATCGGTGGTCTGAGCAAGCGCCTGGCTTCAACACTTTCAGGCAGCACATCCTCCCTGAACACCTCATCCTTCCATACCGCTAGGATGAGTCTCTCTCACACTCTTGTGGGAATAGACTTGCCTAACGGAGGACGGGGGAAGGGATTCATGTGCAAGGCCACTCTCCCGAAAGTACTAGCAGAAACAACTTCGAATGCACCCCTTAGGATTATAAGGAAAAACCTAAGGAAGGCCCCGAATGTTGTTGAGAGCAAGCCAACTGGGGCACCTCTCCCCAAAGTCCCCACAGTGACATTCCTTAGTAGCAAGGCTGACACTCTAACTAGTATTGTTGAGAGGCTAGAGAGTGATTTAGAGAAGAAAGAAGCAAAGAACACTCAGCTAGTAGAGGATCTCAACAAGCTCCGCCTTAGTTTCCACACCAAGCTCGCTAGGATAGCAAGGACAGCGGGAGTGGAGCATGCTCTCACTCTATCCAAGTAGAGTTCTCTCCCGCTAAATAAATAGGCACGCAAATTTACTTTCAACATTTTATTTTCTTTCATTTCAATTTCCATGCCATGTTGTGCCTATTGTATCAAGTCTTTACAATTCAATAAATATTATTAGTAGAAATATGTTGTCTCCACTTGTTTTTGTCCTTTGCACAAAAGAAAACAAAAAGACAGGTATAAAAACAAGTGTGGGCGAGACAACACGCTCTCTTCCAAAAGAAGTGCACAAATATACAAAGGCATGGTACAAAATTGGTTTGTGCACTATCTCACTCCCTTCTTATTCGAAATAGTTAATAAAATGAGCCTGAATAAAAAATGTGATGCTCCAACTTCGTTCTACCAATTGATAAAACAATGTGCATACATTTTTTCCTTACTAATAACCTAAAAACTTGTGAGCAACTTATCAATAGGAACCCCATTTTACTCTAAGTAATCGAAATATGTGATATAGTAGGATGACATGAAACTTGTTCTGTCTTGCAATAGACTTGGGATTTATTTCAAAATCAAAAATACAATAGCCTGCTCCTCAATGATAGAATAATTCCTACCAAAGCATATACATTGCCTCTTGATATAAAACCTTACACATAGCTACTTACTTTGTGTTAAGTTTTGTCAAATCTTGAGATCTATGTTGAGAAAAGTTTTATGCCCCAAGATCGAAATTCACAAACATCCACAAAAATAAAATGCTAACTCTTACATTAAGAGTTACGCAATTCATGTTTTCTCCATCCACTAAAAAATGCTCCAAACTATTATGATTCTCTCTCCAAAAATATTCATGTGCTAAAAGAGTATGGGCTATGAAAATATAACCATGCCAAAGTGAATGAGAGAAAAAAGCATGCCAAAGAGCATGATGCATATAAAAAAGGGAGAGAAAACAATGGGCACTCAGATGCCTGCCCCGAGAGAAAACAATGGGCACCTCAATGCCCGCTAGTGAGAATAAGGTAGCTCATACTCTTAGAAGCACTATCAAAATAAGAGAAAGAGTCATAATCAAAGGAGTACAAAAGAAATAAATATAATCAACATTCCACACACTTGCACAATTTGGATCTAAGAGTATGACTCTTCCCTCCAAAGATCTGGGGTTTGACTCAACACACAAGGTAAGTGTGCATTTCTCATCATCCAAAAACTATGGAACAATGGTTGAATAAAGAACTTAAGACATAGTGCTTGACTTGATTGTTCTATCTTTCAATTGCTCAAGACCCAAGTGAAGGCTGAGAAGCCCCATGGTTGAAGGTAATATGGGTAAATTTGAAAGTTAGTTCATTTTATTTTAATCCGGAGGAAAATTCTTGATTGAATACATGTGTATTTTTTAGGAGTGAAAATATTGTAGCAACTCCTGATCCATTGCTGAGTTTGGCTTTGCTCATGGACTAGCAAAGGTTAAGTGTGGGGAAGCTTGTTGACGGTTATTAACATCAATTATAAACCATCAATATAACCTGCATATATACTTAATTTCATCACCAAACATAGGTCTAGGGGTTTAAACTAATAAATCCCATGAGTTTTAGTGAATCTGTGATTTCTGCAGGTTTAATTAGAAAACCGTCATGGCGGACCTACATGTCAGAGTTAATTATGCAACTCTGCAGCAAAACCAACGTGGGAAGGTTCTAGAGGACTCTAGAGGACACCACATCGAGGCGGGAGGTAGGTGGCTGCCATGTGGGGCCGGCCGGCCCCACCTGCAGGCCGCCCGACCCCTGGGCCCACCTGTCAGCCTCCCTGTTGCTACGTCGGTTTCCCACCGCCTCCTAGGTTGCATCTCTGCCATTATTTAAGTCGGTTTGATCCAAGGGCTCATGTTGCAAGCACCGGCCTATATAAGCAGTCATGTACCCCCTCCCTGAAGCATCTCTGAAACCCTAATTCATATCTCTCAATGGACCGACAGTAGGTGCTGCGGCCAGATTGGCTGAGCCACAGCTACGTCACGGCCAGGCCAAGGGCGGCCTCAGCCGGCTGGCGTGCAGCCATGCACGGGCGCACACGACACAGCCACACGATGACACAGATGGACACATGTGGTGACCACGTGCCCAAGCCTGACGGCCAGAGACTGAGCACGTGCACGAATTTTAAAGCATCCCAACAACTAAACCATCGAGTTTGAAACCAAACCATCTTCTCTATGTTAAAGATGTACATTAGGCCACCAACCAGAGCTAAAACATGTCACCACTTCTTAACCGAATTTCACAAAATTCATTCCCAAACATGGTGTTGTCTAACTATTTTTAAACTTATGAATTTTCTAAGTTTTTGAGTTGGATTTGGTTCCGACTTCCATTTTCAAGCTATTTGAAACACTAACTAGCAGTATTGTTTTTTGACAGCAAGGGTTGCATTGTCATCCACAAAGTTCATACTTCAAACTTTATTTAAGTGCCACATATAGGTTCAATAGTATTTTTGCTAAAGAAAAATTGGTTTTGAACCTTACTTGATATAACATGAACTATTGATCCAACTTTCAATTAACATTTTTATTAACCATTTTAGGTTACAAGAGCTTATCCTCACACCTCATTACATGCATTATCACACAAATATGATGCTCATGAAATGGTTTAGCAAGTTATTTAGGGTGTAACACCGAGGGTGTTATAGCTAGTAACTAGCTCTAACCATTACAGGTGCCCTTAAGAATGATGTGGGTGAACAGCTAGCTTCCATGTGCTTCCACATGTCTCTCACTCCCTCAGAGCAAGGCTAATAAGGTTCTCTATAGCCTTCTCTTAGCCCATCCATACACTATCCCAGCTCTTCACTGCCGTATTTTAAACCGACTGGCATACCGGCAGTTTTCTTGTAAACCAACACTAATGTGGTTTTTAGGAGAGCCCAAAAATCCACGCAGCCACTGGGCTTAAACCCCTGACCTCCTGCTTCGCGTCTTCGGTCCTTAGCCACTCCACTGTAAGATGCTTGTGTCCAAATGAGATTTTCGTCCTAGCCATTTTATGTTTATCTGATTTTGAAATGAGTATTTAGAACCCTAAATGAATTCAAATGAAAAAGTTGTTAACTATAAAGTTTTATAACTTTTCGAGATCCACAACTTTGATTTTGTTCATTTCTCCATCTGAGGTCATTTGAAAAATTTGAATTTCAAATTTGAGAAAATTCAACTGTAATTTTCCTTGGCTAAGTGATTTCAAATGAAAAAGTTGCCAACTGTGAAGTTGCACAACTTTTCAAGATCTACAACTTTTGCTTTGGGTGTTTCTCCATCCGAGGTCGTTTGAAAAATTCAAATTTTAAATTTGAGAAATCAAACATAATTTTTGTTATATAGATGGTTTCAAATGAAAAAGTTATCAACTACACAGTTACGTAACTTTTCGAGGTCTACAACTCTTGTTTCGGTCGCTTCTCCATCCGAGATTCTTAAATATCACTACACTATGACTATTGGACATATGGTTTTAGTTGGTGTTAACTTCTTTGAATCTTGCGAATCAAACATAGGGACGTCATAAAGACTTCAAACACAAAAGTTATGAACTACAATGTTGCATAATTTTTTGAGATCTACAACTTTTGTTTTGGGCGCTTCTCCATCCAATATACTTAACTATCACTGCATACTCACTTATGACTATAGAGCATATGTACTCCTCTGGTATTAACTCTATAAAAACTTGTGTATATTTGGTCATGCAAACAATTTCAAATCAAAAAAGTTTTAACTAAAAAGTTGTAGATCTCATCGAGTACTACAACTTTAATATAATGTTCATCTTTATCGGACATCGTATGAGAAAGTCATGAAATTTTTTTATAGTATATCACTGCCGGTTCAAGCCACGAACCGACAGTGATAATATCAGTGTTGGTTTTAGTCAGAAATCGACAGTGATGACCCAATATCACTACCGGTTCTTTGGCTAAAACCGACAGTGATATGAACCAAAAGTGAAGACCTAAATATCAGTGTCGGTTGAGTGATGTACTATCATTGTCGGTTTCTTAAAAATGGGTAGTGATGGAGCCGACAGTGAATATCAGATCTGTAGTAGTGATATAGTAGTTAGCTCTTCATTATTAATATATGATCCACTTGTCTCTCTCAAAAAGTTTCTTGGTTCTTGTGCCTCTGCCGGTTATAAACTTAGAGCAAGTATAAAAACAGGTTGTAAGCTGGCTAAATGCTAAGGTGGAGGAAAGAGGAGATGAGAGAGAAGAGAAACGGGCTATAAACTTATAGCTAGCTTAGGCATAAGAACTCAAAAAATATGTGAGAGAGACAAGTAGGCCATGTATTAATGATGAAGAGCTAACTACTATATGAGTAGACTGAGAGAAAGCTACAAAGAACCTTACAGCCAGCAAGCTGGTTGTATTATTAACCTTGCTCTTACAGCCCGCTTCTCCTCTCTCTTTCACCGTAGCATTTAGCCAGGTTACTGTGTTATTATACTTGCTCTCAAGCATTGCGACGTGCCGCGTGATTTTAGGTCCCGACTTGTGTTACGCCCATCCACGTGGTCAGGCCAGGCCTGGTTCATAAATAGCAGAACCCCGTAGCCATCCATGCATCATTCATCGGCACTTCAATTCTCAGACCTGATCTCACAAGTACTCGTCGTTTCGAGTTTGATCTCCAACATCAATTGGATGATGGCGTCTGCTGCTATTGTCGAGAAGGCCGCAGTCATCATGCTGGTGCTGACGCTGACCATGGGGCATCTAATGGCTAATGCGTCGCCGCAGCAGCCACGGCGACTGCTTGCAATTGCGGAGGAGCGCGAGGTGCCAGGGAAACCGGCCTCCCTGCCGGTGCTCCCTGCCGATGCTGCTGCTGCAGTAGAGAATGACCTGGCTGCCCACCTAGTTGCTCTGAAGATCCTTGGGGCGGCTGTTTCTGCCGAATTAAGTCTGCAGGTTTGTTCGCTGGCCGCTAGAGCTCTTCCTGTTCCCAGTCTCCAACCAACGTCTGTGAGTGCCGTGTGTGGTTGGCTGCGACAATGGCACAAGAATAAATTGGCTGGCTGAACATGCATGTACATAGCATAGCCCAAGTAGTCTAGCTTGGCCTTCGATTGGTTCAGCTACTTGTTGTATTTAATTTGCTTTCGTCACTTGCCTCGATCTGGTTAAGACGAGGTCACGTTGTTGTTGGTTTTGTTTTTACAGTATGTTGTCCATTTGCAGCCATGCGTGCAGGTTGCCTGCTGTCATATCAACTACTCCAACCATTTGTCCTGTCTCTTCCCCTCTCCTAATTTGAGTTCCCCATAAACTCCAAATGCACCAGCAAGGCCGCCATGGCAGCCTTGTCCATGTACTCCAACTCTTAACAAGAAATCCACAATCGAAATCGTCATTACCTCCCCTCTCTCCTTGTGCAAACCACTTCACAAATGGTGGCTAGATTTGCCTCGACGATGAAGTAGTTGTTGATGTGGAGATGTTATGTAGAAACTTAAATTAGTTTTCATATGATTTGGAGTTTGTTTCTCCGGGGTGGTGAAGGGCTCGCTGTAGATATACATCAATAGTACTAGTACGTGGGTCAGCAGCCACCTAAAGCCTCGCCTAATAGAACGGTTCAGTTATGGTGTGTTTGCTGCTACGAAAAAAAAATGTGGTTAGGCACCTAGGCATGTCACCTCCCTATTTATATATGCATTGCGAGTCCAATGGTTGAACCCTAGTAGGCTTAGGGTTGCCGTCGACCACAGCAATGAGTTATCTAATACAATTGGCACTATATGGTGGACCTAACATTATGTTGTCCTGTAATCACATTCCAACATGTAAGTTCTCATTTCATGCAACTCAATTACTTTATGAGTTTATACTTTTATATATATATATATATATAGAGAGAGAGAGAGAGAGAGATTATTAGAGCATCTTCAAGAGCCTTTCTGAATCTCACTCTCCAAATCATCATTTGCATAAAAATCACTTTCTATATCTTTTTACTTTCCAAAAGTTTTTCTATATCTCATGCACACTCTAGAGAGTCATTCTCATCTTATATATTTGGCTAGCGAAAAATTCGGAATAGAAGATGGTTATATTTGGATGACTATTTAGAGTGTTGGAGGATAGTTTTTCACCAAAATCTCTATTCCTAGCATTTAGAAATGGTATGGAGAGTCTCTTGGAGATGCTCTAACATACGAGTCATCTTGGCTATGCTGAGCTAAAACAACATTTTGTTTGACTTACAAAGAAAAGTTCTTCTAGAAAGTAACACTGCTGAGGAGATTAATTAAATTAAGATTAAAGCCCAACGTGAAGGAAACGACACATCAAACGGGTCATATAATTTGGTTTCCTGCCACTAGTTTTCAGTGTATTGTTGGCCTGTCGCTGTTTCCCGGCCGGCCGACCCCAGCAGTTTAGTAAACCCCAGCAGAAACTCATCATGCCCACTTTATAAAACCTAGCATTGTGTTTAGTCTGACATCATGCGTGGCATGCTCATCCAGGCCTCCTCCATAAATAGCGCAGAACCACGCGAAGCCGCCATCCTCAGCGCCTCTCTTCAGACCTGATCTCAGAAGTACTCATCGTTTCCAGTTCGATCAGCGACGTTAGTTGCAAGCTGCCATGGTGTCCGCTGCTTTTACAACAAGAAACAGCTAATGGCTAGTAGTGCGTCGCCGCAGTTGCAGCCTCGGCGGCTGCTTGAGGTTGCGGAGGAGGAGCGCGAGGTGCCCCCGGGAAACCAGCCTCCCTGCCGGTGCTCCCTGCCGATGCTGTTGCTGCAGTAGAGAATAGACTTGGCGACCCCTGCCCACTTGGCTGCTTTCCCCTTCCTTCTTATCCCCAGATCGATCTGTCTCTGCAAACCAGCTGGTTTGTTCGCTGGCCGCTAGATCTCTTCCTGCTCTCGTCTCCAACGAACATCTGTGCGTGCCCTGTGTGGTTTGGCTGCGACGATGGCCCAAGAATAAATTGGCTGAACATATGCAAGTACGTAGCCCAAGCAGTCTAGCTTGGGCTTCGATTTGTTCAGGTGCTTGTTGTATTTAATTTGCTTTCGCGACTTGCGTCGATCTGGTTAACACGCCGTTGCTGGTTTTCATTTTTCAGTATCTTGTGCATTTGCAGCCATGCGTGGTTTCAGACTCTCCACTGAGACTGGCCTTACCTGCTTTCAGGTGTGTTACCGTCGTCTGTTTTCCATAAATAAAAGCTGCTTCCTTGAGGCTGCAAAAGCCGGCTCAGCTCAGTTCATAGTTTTGGTTCAGCTCAGCCTTTCATAGACTCCAAGCTGAATCTCCTTTTTATGAGACGGCCGATGGGCTCATTAAGCTCGACAAATTAACGTAACCCTACCAAACTCTAATTTTTTCCCCATAAATATCACTGGAAACTGGAATTCCCCGTACAGCCTCCGCCAATAGAAAAAATACGAATGGTCGATCTTGTCAGTGCGTGGTAGCTGACAAAAATATTAATGAACCAACAGAAATGAAGATGGTTTTTCTATCGGTACGAATACTTGTTTGTCGGGAATTTTATAAACACAGAAAGTTACGTGAAAATTAGGCTGCCATGTTCTCCAGCCGAACGGACCGAGCATGTATATTGGGACACTTCGATTTTAATTTTTCTGGTAATTTTTCTAGGCTTTGATGATTAGCATGGATGGTTATTTTTATTGACTTAATATTTAGATAATACTCTCTCTGTTCTAAATTATAAGATATTTTGGCTTTTCTAGAATCATAGCTTTTGTTATACACGTACAAATATACTATGTTTAGATGCATAGTAAAAATTACGTACGTAGAAAATCCAAAATGTTATATAATTTGGAACGTAATGAGTATATGACATTAATAAGGGGAACAAAAATAATTCTTTTTTCTCGAATACACAAAAGATTTGCGTATCATTGCATCGAGAAGAAGAGTTTAATTATATAGACAACGCGCTTCTATTGAGCATCGAAGGAGATTGACCTAAAACAGTCATGGCTGGACCATCCTAGCAATTGAACTAAGAGGTGGCCTTGCGTCTCTCCTGCTGCCTGCAGAAGCCTTTTCGCCATCCACAAAGAGTGCGTCTATCACTTTGATGTTGGGTGTAGTCAGGTTGCCTTTGAAGAGCCTCTCGTAGTCCTTCAGTTCCGATGCACCCAGCGTTGATGGACCCTTGGCGTAGCCCATATGCTGCATGATTATGACCTCACCTCACTTGGAAGCAGGTACTCGGAAGAGGCTCTGAACCGCCAGCCGCTTGATCCGCAGCGAAAGCGCCAGCTTAGTAGGAGGCTGCTTGGGAGGCTCACAAGTCACAAATTAGTGGAGAGTCGACCTTCTTCAGCACTCGCTTGGTGAAGCTCATGAGGCAACGTGCTGCGGAGCTGTCGCTGACGTCAACCAGGTGGCCGTCCTGCAGTGGCGTACTAAACATGTCAACATCCGCCGTGGGCTCGAGACCAAAGCCAGGTGGACCGTCCACCTTGTCCTCCGTAGGTGCGTCAACTCCTGAGGGGGTGGTCTGTACCACCTAAGATGGCGTGACCTAAGCCTAACCCTGTGCAGGCGGCAGCCATCTGAGCAGGGTGGGAAGCCATCATTGAAGGG
The DNA here is from genome assembly GCA_022457205.1 of Saccharum spontaneum. NCBI lineage: Eukaryota > Viridiplantae > Streptophyta > Magnoliopsida > Poales > Poaceae > Saccharum > Saccharum spontaneum. The sequence goes on from CM039597.1 coordinate 19,088,876, forward strand.
ATACATTGAGGCGGTCGCTGGTGGCCGTCTGACTGGCCGCGGGGCGGCTACAATCTCCCTCAGCATCGGGTCCTCTCAGACCTTGCGAGCGGTGTGCATGGCGTCTAAGTACTGTGTGAGCATCAACGGATCGAGCTCGGAGAGGCCCCTTACATGGCACGTCTCGCTGGTGGGCTCACCATGACCATCCCTGGCAGCACTGTCGGTGGCAGCAGTGGTGGCTGGCGCTGCAGTGGTGCCATCATCCCTCGGCCGTCCTCAACATCCACCACTGCCGCGCCCAGCGGCGCCAGGCACGGCTGCGCCCGAGCCCAGCGTACCGTCGTCTGAGCCTTAGCCCAGCGTACTGCCGTGAGTGCGGTCGCGGCGACCCTGAGAAGGACACAAGAGCAATTCTCAGTCGAACTAGGCATATTAGATCCAAAATGGAACGACCACTATCGTGCCAATACATTAGGTTGATCCTAATAAGGTTGCCCCTAAATCTGTGGTGGCAACAATTCAATTTCTTAAATTGTGCGAATTAATTTTGAAGCAATCTGCACTTGTTCCTCCAAATCGAAATCACTACTGCTTGAGGCTTCAATGGGACAGGAATACCGCAGGCTTACAAATCATCCATATATCTAAGTTTAGTAAACATGAGAGCAAGGGTGGGGCGGCCGGGAGCTCACCGGTCGGCCACTCGTTTCGCTTTGGGCCTTTTTGGCCACCACCATGCAAGAACCGTCACGAATCATGAACCAAGAGACTGACGGGGAGGTTGCCGGCGTTGCCAACAGCCATGACGACAAGGACCATGTCCATGGCACGATCAGACGCCGGGCCGATGCCGATTCGGAGGAAGAAGACGACGAAGAGCATGGTGGTGGGCAGGAGCCATTCTTTCAGTGCCTTGATCAGAAGCAACCCCCCGACACGGTGCATTTGCACGACGCCAGGGTCGAATTTCCCTCCGACGACGACGGTGATGGTGACGACGTCCGCTTCTCCTTCGCAACCGCCGATGGCGACCACCTACTCGAGGAGCAGGCGGAGCTGGACCTGGACGTGGAGGACGAGGAAGAAGACACGTCCAGGTATGACTACGGCACGTGGATGGCGCCGGAGCCCGTGTCCATCCAGGAGCGCCGCCGCCGGCTGCTCCAGGGGATGGGGCTCACCAGCAGTAAGGACCTCTTTCGGAGCCGGAACGCGAGGGCGAGGCTTCCGCCTGACATCCCGCGCTACGTGCCCCGGCGACAACAGCAACCACCCGCAGCCGTTGCCGACGTGCCGAGCACAACGAGCGCCGCGCCGACGGTCGCCGCGGCCCTTCCCGAGATCGCGGAACACCAGCGCACCGCCGTCCTGAACCGGTCTCGCTCCGACAGCCGCCTCGCCGTCCGCGGAAGCGCCGCGAGGAAGACGTCGTCGTTCCGCCGCGTGCGCTCGCTGCCGCACAAGCTGCAAGGCTCGCCGGTTCACAAGGCTCTCCGCGCGGCTGCCCGGTGTCCGGTACCAGCAGCGCCGTCAAAGGACGGAGGAACTGGCAATGCCATTGCCGGCGACACGGGCGGTGGCTTCAAGAACCGGGACAACGGCAAGGAAATCGTGGCGAACGGCCAGTTGAACCATGCCCAGCGCAGTGCGCCGCTGAACATCGACGAGCTCCAGCGGTTCATCGCCCACACGCCGTTCGTGACGCAGCCCGTGCGCCGCAGCCAGAGCCAGCCGGTGCCGGCGGCCGGGGCGGCCAAGGGAGACGAGAAACCGGTCGAGAAGAGGAGAACACGGTGGCTCAGGAATATCAAGCTCGTCGCGTCTGCCGCCGGGCTCAGAAAGGACAAGGAGAAGCAGGACGGCGACGGCGGCAGCAGACCGGCACGGACGCCTTCGGTGACCATGTCCAAGTCAGCGTCGGCCCACGCCGCCGTGTCGTCGGCATCCACGGGGCCCGAGCGGCTCAAGGTGCACCACTACGGCAAGTCCAGCAGGGAGCTGACGGGGCTGTACATGCGGCAGGAGGTGCGCGCGCACGAGGGCTCGATATGGAGCATCAAGTTCAGCCCCGACGGGCGGTTCCTGGCCAGCGGCGGCGAGGACAGCGTGGTGCGCGTCTGGGAGGTCCTGAACGTGGACGCCTCCTCGTCGGCCGTGGCGCAGGAGCTCTCCACCTCCCTGCCTCTGCAGCCGCCGCCTGCACCCACGGACGGCAGGTCGGCGGCGGCGGCGCCGGGGCGGGCGGCGCAGTTGTCCAGGAGAGTGAGGAGGGGGAGGAGCAGCAAGGACGCGCTCCCGGAGCACGTCGTCGTGCCGGAGTCCGTGTTCGCCCTCGCCGAGCAGCCGTCGTGCGCCCTAGACGGCCACCAGGACGACGTGCTCGACCTGTCGTGGTCCAAATCCCAGGTTTGCATGCCGTCCCACTCTGCCATTGCCGCAGCAACTTCTGCTGCTCCTGCTCCGGAAATAGAGGGCGTGACGTGCGTGCCGTGAACGCCATTGTTGGTTGCAGCAGCTGCTGTCGTCGTCCATGGACCACACGGTGCGGCTCTGGGACGTGGTCACCAAGACGTGCCTGAGGGTGTTCCCGCACAGTGACTACGGTGAGTTTGCTAGCCTGCACTTGTCTGCAGGTTGCCTTTGCATAGCGACTGATCTTGATTTGTGCGTGCCATGAACACCGCAGTTACCTGCGTGCAGTTCAACCCGGTGGACGATGGCTACTTCATCAGCGGCTCGCTGGACTGCAAGGTGCGCATCTGGAGCGTGCCGGACCGGCAGGTCGTCGACTGGAGCGACCTCAACGACATGGTCACCGCGGCGTGCTACACCCCGGACGGCCAGGTGCGTTGCCTATGCATCATATACTCCCTCGTTTTTGCATTGCACCAAACAAGAAAAGCAAATTCCAAAATGTTCATGTCACTGATATACAGCTGATAGTTTTCGCTTTTTCAAGGCTGCGATTATTGGGTCGCACAAGGGAAGCTGCCGATTCTACAAGACAACAGGTGCGTGCAGAATTCTGATTCATTCAGCCTTGGATTTGCTGAACTTCTGACAAGCAATTGGTTTCCATGTCAGATTGCAAGCTTAACCAGGAGGCACAAATCGACATGAGCATAACGAAGAAACGCAGGTCGCAGGCCAAAAAGATCACAGGATTCCATGTATGTTCATTACAGTTAGTTATGTCAGACTCTTTTTCTGAAACCAACTCCAGTAAGCATTCCATGAGCTCATCTGTTGTTCCATTATCCAAAAGAAAAGTTGCATTGGTTGTGTAGTTTGCGCCGGGGAACCCGTCAGAGATCTTGGTGACATCGGCGGACTCGCAGATCCGGGTGTTCAACGGCATCAGCGTCCTCCAGAAATTCAAAGGTACGCAGCAATGGCGGCGAGCGCACGCCCCAGACTTCCCTTGCACGCATCAAGGACGCCATGCACAAACTCCGCAACCCAAAAAGGGAACCCGTGTTTCTTCCTGCCAGGCTTCAAGAACACCAGCAGCCAGATCTCGGCGTCCTACACCGCCGACGGCCGCTACGTGGTGTGCGCCAGCGAGGACTCCAACGTCTACGTGTGGCGCCGTGTCCCGGGCAGCGTCAGCGGCGTCGGCGGCAGCGGCGGCTCGGGCGGCGGCGGCGGCGGCAGCATCAGCGTGAGGGCCAAGACGTGGCTCACCAGCCGCTCCTACGAGTACTTCTTCTGCCGGGACGTGTCCGTGGCCGTGCCTTGGCCCGGGTCGCCGTCGTCCTTCCCGCCGTGCGACGCGTCCCGCGGCGGGGGCGGCAACGGGAACGGCAAGAGCGACACGCCCAGGAAGCAGCAGAGCTCGTCGCGCCGCGACGACGTCGTGGGCGGCGCCGGCGGCTGCGTACCGCGGGTGACCAAGTCCGGGCCGATGACGTACCACGGCGGGCAGCTGCACCCGGAGCTGTCTCGTCGCGAGTCGCAGTCGTCCGCGCGATGGCACGGCGGCGCGGAGGGCGGCAACGCGTGGGGGATGGTGTTGGTGACCGCGAGCCGTGGCGGCGAGATCCGGGTGTACCAGAACTTCGGCCTGCCTTTGGCCAACCTCTTCCACTGATGAACTGATGTACAGGCTGATATACAAGAAGAAATTTTAGGAAAAGATATACGAGATGAATAGAAGTGTGGTACAAATGTGATCACAAATGTTATGTATCAATCAGTGCCATGACGAGCAGACGCCAAGAGCTTTTTGTGTAAAGCTAGTTGGGGTTTTCCTTAGTTCTGAAAATAGGTCGTGGGTATGATCAATGGGGATTGGGGAAGAGGAATTTCAAAGGAGATATAAGATGACTTAGGCCTCGTTTAGATACCTAAAATCACCTCCAAATTTTACTATGAAAAAGAAGATTCCCCATCACATAAAAATGTCGGCACATATATGAAATACTAAATGTAGATGAAATAAAAAACTAATTGCATAGTTTCGTTGTACTTTACGAGACGAATATTTTAAGCCTAATTAATCAATGTTTGGACAATTATTACCAAATAAAAACAAAATTGCTACAGTGTGACGGGACACTTACTATGCAAAGTTTGGTTCCAAAATTTAGAATCTAAACAAGACCTTAGATCTTGCAATTCACCAAAAGAAATTGAAATACATCAGCACACGAACTCCCTCTTATTAACACGTGAGCGTCATGAACAGTAGCGACGTGCACTTCGTCTTCCTCGTCCATCGACACTCTTCGTTTTCCTCCTGTACCGCCGTCATCCGCCTCCGCTGGCGTCTTCACAGCCCACCTCCCATCGTCATCGCCTACCCTAATCGCCGCTAGCTCTTCCCATCTGATTGACCTTCGCTGCCCGCTCAACCATGTCCCCGCCGCCTGACAAACTACTACCACTACCGCTAGGCCGGCCGCGACAGCGACGTGACGTTTGACACTGTTCACGCCACGACAACGACATTTACTGTTCATTTTTTTTTACTTATGCGAATTTAAGATATTTTCCACTGTTCATCAAGTACGGCGGCAGCGCGCCCGACCAAGGTAGTATCCATCACCGCAGGCTCCTCCAGGCTCACGGCAGTTGGGAGCAATATTGCCGAAGTGGATTGGGCCTTGGGATTCCAGGCAGCCTCAAGAAGTGGGGTCTCTAGCCCACATTCTTTCTTTTTTGAGAGCCACGTCCATGTTTTAATTTTTTTTGTTACCTGCTGCAAAATCAATCCTTAATTAATATTTACGGAGACCTTTTGGACAGCTTTTGAAAAGCTAATGCTCCAACACGGGCATCCATTCCGCGTCGATCAGTCCAGACGTGGCTAGCTAGGTTGCGGACCAGTCCACAGGCCTGCTCCCTCATCATTATACACAGTTTCTCCAAAGAATAAAAGAAAAGAAAAGAGAGCGACATCTTGTCTTCTCCATTCGCATTGGCTCCACCAAACCACTCGCCCTTCGGCCGCGTAAGCATAAGCTCTGCTAGTGCCCGCATCTGCACGAGCGCCGCCACTATTTGCATACGCACGAGCATCGAGTGCCGCTGCTAGCTGTGTATGCACGAGCTCATCGGCGGTGCTGCGCCGCTCGCCCGTGGTGAGGGAGACCGCTGCCGCCTCCACCACAGAGGGGGGACGCCTGGTCGGTGGCCAGGAAGACCTCCCTCTCTGCCTGCCCAGCTCATTGCGCCCGGGTATGGAGCTCGCCCGCGTGCAGCTCATGGCATCTCAAGTGGAGCCCGCACGCGCACATCTCGTGTCCTCCTAACCAGTTCGCCGTGGCTGGGGCGGAACTCGCCCGCGTGCAGTCCACTACGGTCAGGATAGAACTCCACACGCCGACGAGGATCCATTCTCCCGAGCAGCAAGGAGATGTTGCGCTGAAACTGCATGTGGCAAGCGTCTATTTTTAAGTGTTTCAAATGTTTTAGATGTATGTTGCAAGTGTTTTATATCAATGTTGCAAAAGAAGATCAAGATGTTGCACATGTTGCGATGGTGTTTTCATGTGTATGTCTCAAATGTTTCATCTTTTCAAACGTACGTTGCAAGTGTTTCACCTAGATGTTACAAAAGTAAATCTGGATGTTGTATATACATGCATGTTGCAAGCGTATGTTTTAAGTGTTTTAGATGTTTTATACGTATGTTGCAAGTATTTTATCTGGATGTTGCATATGTTTTGCAATGGCTACAAACGTGTTTTCCTGGTGTTTCAATTGTTTTATAAGTTGCAAATATTTCATCTAGATGTTGCAAAAGTAGATCTTGGTATTGCACATATTGCAGTGGGACCCATCTATAGCACCTACCTGCTGTAGCTGCTAGGCCCGCCTGCATGCACGTGGGTGTGGAGGGGGCGCCACGGTGCAGGCGTGAGACACGGTGAGGGCGCGGGACATGAAGCGACGTGGCCCCTCACGTGAAGCAGGTGCAGGCGTCCGGACACTAGCCCCGTCCGGGCGCTAGACTTTCCCCTTTTGATACCACGGGTTACTTGCTTACTGGTCAATCTGACGTGGCATATCCTGAGAGGTCGAAGTGAGCAATTTCTTGTTTAAGCAGAGCAATTCTTTGCCTCTGGTCTTATAGGAAAGAAACAGGGGTTAATCCAGGAGTCCAGGACAGGTGGTTTCCTAGGTGCATGAAACTTCAATAGTCTACTGCAAAGATAATATATACGAAACAGTCTGCTGCATTTTTTTCTAAGAAAAATTGAAGTAGTCTACTGCTTATTCTCAAGGTCATTCAGATTTGACAAAGGAGGGAGGCACGTCATGTTGGAACGATCAGGGCGCAGGGGCAATGCATTCTTCAGCAGCAGATGACTTCCAAGTTCCAAGGCAGCATGGTCCCCAACTATAAAAACATCCAATTATCTTGTCGTTTGCACGCTCATCCTCCTTGACAATTCTGCAAATGATGTCAACCTGAACTGTACCTGCGTTTTAATCCCCTCACCCATGTCAACCCGGCATCGATCGTCAGACAGCAGAGATTAGCACCAGCTGTCAGCTATCCCGAGAAGGCCAGATCGTCAGCTTGAGTTTTCAATTCCAGAGTCAACCGTGCCAACCATGCAGATTCGTGGCCCCAACAAAAGTGGAAAGGCTGAACAATTCCTGGTTCTTATATCGTTCTGAATCTCAAGTTGTGGATTGTATTCGCCTGCGTGGCCCATGCGCAATCCTTTTAACTGAACCCAGCCGCTTTCATCCTTGGTAGCATTGTTTTTTCTAATCGTCAAGTCAGAAGCTAGGGTCGTTTGGACTTTCAGTTCTTGGCTGGATGTTTCTTTCGGATCATATATATACTATTTATTTAAGCGTATTTAAGCGTATCAGAGAGTCAGAGCATGCATGCACCGTTGTTCCTCTGGTGACTGGTGGAGGCTCCATTGATATGTTATAATGCCAGTTTTCTATTGAGGCCCTGTTCAGTTCCAAAAAATTTTACAGAATTTTTCAAGATTCCCCGTCACATCGAATCTCTAGACACATGTATGAAGTATTAAATATAGATAAAAAATAAAACTAATTACACAGTTTAGACGAAATAGACGAGACGAATCTTTTAAAACTAATTAGACCATGATTGGACACTAATTACCAAATAACAACAAAAATTGCTACAGTGTCATTTTGCCAAAAATTTTGGAACTGAACCGTTCCTGAGTTCTTCCAACAAAAATGGGGGAAAGAAATATAAAAATGTGTACCTTGATGATTGATGCATAGACAATATTTGCAGTGCTACAGGATTATAGCCTACTGACAAAGCTTGTCAAATCATGGAAGCGAAGTTGGACAACATTACGGAACTCTAGGCCTTGTTCAGTTCCCCAATTCTCTCCCCTAATTTCACTATACAAAAAGAAGATTCCCCGTCACATCAAAATGTCGGCAAATGCATGGAATACTAAATGTTGATAAAATCAAAAACTAATTGCACAGTTTTATTGTACTTTGCGAGACGAACATTTTAAGCCTAGTTAGTCAAAATTTAGATAATTTTTACCAAATACAAACGAAATGCTACAGGAATTCTGATACAGTGTTTTTCTCCCCAATTCACCAATCTAAACAAGGCCCTAGTATGTTCAGAACTTCAGGGTTGACCTTCTGGTAAGTTGTAAGTACTACCTCCGTTCAAAAAAAATGCAACTACGTGTTACGTACCAGCAAAAGTAGTTCACATTTAACTAAATTTCTAGCAAATACTATTCACATTTACGGCTCCAAAATAATTTATTATAAAAATACATTTCGTAATTAATCTAATGATATTTATTTGATATCATAAATATTGATACTTTTTTATCTATAATTAATCAAATTTAAGATACAAAACCATAACACTGTGCTAAATTGCATTCTTTCTTATACGGAGGGAGTACGTAGGACAACAAATCAAGCATGCCACTTCTTCCATAGAGTTGAAACGGAAATATTAAACAGTGCGCCTGGCTCCCTAACTTAGGGCCACTTTACAACACAGGTTCTGGAAACATAGGAATAGGAAAAATAAATATCTCGAATCCCATACATTCAAAATACAGAAAACTGCAATATTAAAAGTTTGAATACAGCAGAGAAAACACATGAATCCGATCAGAGAGTTGCACAAAGGAAAAATTCCACGAGGTTCAATCTTAGTAGAATTCGTCGAAAATTTCTATGGTGCTAGCGCCTAGACGCCTGAACCTGCCCTCCGTCTCCCCCCGCACACTTGCATCCTGCGCCACTCAACCCGCCCGACTCACGCGCATACACGCGGCCAGCAAATTGCAACAGGTGGCTACATTAGCATCCAGAAGAGGGGGAGGGGGCGACAGATGCCTAGTCAGCGCCGGGAGGAGGAATCGAAGAGACACCGAGGTGAAGGTGAGAGAGCAAAAAAGCAAAGACAGAGTTTGCAACACCTGATCTACTTTTGAAACATCCGGATACAACACTACATACGTTTAAAGGCAGATGAAACACATGAAACATGCATCCGAAACACTGGCTGCAACACGAAATCTACTTTTGAAACATCCAGATGAAACACTTGCAACATACATATGAAACAGCTGAAACACTCGAAACATGCATATAAAACACTTGCAAAAAATACCTAAAAACACTTCATATGTGTGAAAACATATGCAACATCTAGATCAAAATGCTTGCAACATACGTCTGGAAACAGATGAATCAGTTTGAACAAATGCTCACAACATGCCTCTGAAACACTTGCAACATGTGCAACATTCCCCGATCTAATTTTATAACATACATATAAAACTATATATTGCAACATGCCTCTAAAATGCCTGAAACAATTAAGACTTACATTTGCAACATAGGGGGAGAGAGGCCTGGGCTAGTGGCTTCTGGCCGACGGGGTGGGAGCCGGCGGCGAGTGGCTGCGCGCGAGCACCACCCAACACCAGTGAAAGGATCAAGATGCCCAAGAGGGGGTGAATTGGGCTTTTCTAAAAATTAATTGCAAGAATTAAATCCTACAAGCCGGAATTCACCCCTAGTGCCTACTTGCGTTCCTAGAGATTCTACCGGTAAAAGTTTTGCACCCTAGTTTCCAATCCTAGTCTAGCATAGCAATTCTAGGAAAGTAAATCAAGCAATGATAGGAAATGCGAGAATGTAAATGCTTGAAAGTAAGGGCAAGGAACACAGCGATGTTTTTTCGAGGTATCGGAGAGTCGCCACTCTCCACTAGTCCTCGTTGGAGCACCCGCGCAAGGGTGTAGCTCCCCCTTGATCCGCGCAAGGATCAAGTGCTCTCTACGGGCTGATTCTTCGACACTCCGTCGCGGTGAATCGCCCAAAACCGCTCACAAGATGAGTTGGGTCATCCACAAACTCCGCCGGATGATCACCAAACTCCCAATCACCACCAAGCCGTCTAGGTGATGGCGATCACCAAGAGTAACAAGCTAGAACTCTCACTTGACCACAACGAGCCTAATGAGAAGGTGAATGCACACTTGCTACTCTCTATTCACTAGTGGAGGACTCTCAAGCTTTGATTCTCAAAACACAATCCTCACTAGAGCTCTTGCACTCCCTTGCACTCCAAAGGTGTTTCTCAGCTGAATAAATGAGCAAGAGACCTCTAAAAGAGGTGGTGGGGATGTATTTATACACCCCTCAAACAAATCCAACCGTTACCTGCCAACTCAGCAAAATACGAGGTTACCGGATGCGCCGGTCGAAGTGACCGGACGCGCCGGTCGCTCGTAACGGTCAAAACCAGAAGTAACGGCTGAGTGACCAGACGCGCCGATCAGGAGTGGCCGGACGCGTCCGATCATGCAGGGAGCTTACTGTACTTTGACCTAACGCGCGACCGCGTCCGATCGGTGATGCCCGGACGCGTCCGGTCGTCAAAGTACCTTACTGAAACGTGACCGGACGCGCCGATCACACTCCAGTCGCGTCCGATTAGGTAGTTTCCCTCAAGTGACACGTGTCAGCCTGAACACCGCGTCCGGTCCTCGCAAGGGCCGCGTCCGGTCGTCAGCGCCGAGACACAATTAGCGGTTAGAACTGACCGGACGCGAAGCCAGGCACCGCGTCCGGTCAAGGGAAAACGCCTCTAAACACTCCGAAACGCGACGCAACTTGAACCAAGTTGCTTCCAACTGAACTTTGAGCTATTCTAGACCTTCCTAGTGCTAAGTTTGACAAGTGTACACCACACCTAAACATGAGACTCACCTAGGTCAAGCTACTCGCTCATGCCCCCCTTTATAGTACGGCCAAAGGAAAAAGCGAAGATCCTAACGACTATTCCGAATGTATCTCAACACCTTGACATCCGGAACTAACCGTCCTTAATCTTGACGTCAATCCTTTGAAAACCGAAACGATTTCCATCAAGGGGCATGAATACCATAGTGCCCAAAGCAGTTATCATCTCCATGACCTAACTTACCAAAGTTTCTGCAAAACACACGTTAGTCATGGTAATAAAGCGTTGTCATCAATTGCGAAACCAACTCTCGGGGCCTAGATGCTTTCAATCTCCCCCTTTTTGGTGATTGATGACAACACTAAGATTAAAAAGATAGGAGTTGAGGTTTTCGAACATGCTTGGTTCACATAAGCAAAAAGCAATAAGCACTAGGGGTTAGGAATTGCTTATGTGCCCCAAGCCAACAGAGTGTACTCATAAGATAAGACATAAAGCGTTAGTACACATAAAGATATAGCTCAAAAAAAATCAGAGTAAGGCATGGAAGCACAACCTTAGAGCTATAACCAACCAAGTGACATGATATAAAAACGGTGACAAGATAGACTCAAAGTATCTCACACGACCACATGTCACAAGAATGCAAGTACTGGAATATAAACATGATGCATGAACACACGACCACATGTCACAAGAATGCAAGTACTGGAATGTAAACATGATGCATGAAAGTAGCACACAAAAAAGAACGAAAAACCCTCTATCAAAACTCCCCCTGAATCTACTCTATCTCCCCCTTTGGCATCAACCGCCAAAAACTAATCTAAGGATCTGACGGGGGAACAGACGGAGTCGAGTCGGGTGCCGAGGAGCGCAGAGTGATCATGAACTGAGAAGTGTCTTTCTCGGACTCGGGGCTATCAGGCTAACCCTCTGAAGAAGCATGCGGCTGTGAAGCGGTCTGGGTCTGAACAACAGGATCAGGTGCTGATGAAGTAGCAACTAGCGGAGCAGTCTCTGTGACCTGAGCCTGAAGTGAGCCAATAGCTGGGGGATCTGTCGAGGCAACTGACGAAGGTATAGTCTCTGTAGTACCCGTCCCTGTCACAGGAGGAATAGCTGCCTCTGAAGCAGACAACCCTGAAGAAGTAGCTAGAGTGGTGTGCGAGGGCGTCAACTGACCAGTCAACTCGCTATATGTAGCACTAAAATCAACAAATGGTGTGCCTGTCAGTAGGTGAGGGCGAGGCTGGTTTGAAGGAGTGAACCCCGTCTGAATAGGCGTGTAGCTCGGGGACTAAAAAGACTGGGGGACCTGCTGCTGTGGAGAGGTGAACTAAAAGCTCGGCTGTCCCTGACTCGAAGGTCCACTAGACTGTAAGGCTGGAGTCAGAGCAGATGCAGGTGGAGGAGCCCCAACTGTGATCAACTGACGCAGAAGCTCTAAGTACTGCTGCTGGCTTGCTGCGCTCTGTCGCTGCATCTCGTACTGCTGACGCTGCATCTCGATCTGCTGACGCTGTATCTCAAGCTGCTGTCTCTGGAACTCATCCTATCGAGCCTGTATCTGAGCAAAAGCTGCAGCTGTGTCCTGAGCCTGCCTCTGTAGTTGAAGCTCCTATCGCTCCTGTGCCTGGGTCTGAGCGGGAGGCTGAACCAGAGCCACCGGCCTCGTGGTCGTGAGGCCGAGGAGAGCGGTACCTGGGGATGGGCTGGTAGTCCTCGTCAGTGCTGTCAGAGGCCTCATCCTCAGCTAGATCAGCAGGCTGAGCATCTAGATCTACAAGCTCTGCCTCAGCAAGACCCTCAACGGTCGCGTCCTGCTCAGCTGCTGTCTCAGGCACCTCAGGTCTCTCTCGCTGTCCTAGCACAAGGGCCTGCTGTCTGGTAACCGAAGCCCATAGCTGACGGATATCATACTATGGAAATACAGTGGTAGTATCAGATATCTCAGCTCTAATATCTGAATGCAGCTCAAGTGTAGATCTGATGATGAAGCAAATCCAATGAGCATAGGGCAGCTGACGGTGTCCCTTGAAGCCTTCTGCCAGGGTGTCCTCCATCTCACTAAGCATAAGATCTCATATATCAAACGGCGTCTGTGAGAGGAGGTGGTGTACAACCCACAACTGCATCCTGGTCAATCCCTCTCTGTACGCCTGACAATAGCATCCAGGACTCGGGCAAGCGGTGTCAAGCTGGCAGGTGTGCGACGAGACCCTTCGCCAAAAGGCTCACGGAAGTAGGGTCGGATAAGATCTGTAGGAGGCATAGTCCCGCCATGAGGGCGTCTAGGTGGAGCTGTCTGACCAAAGCAAAGCTGATGTATCTTCGTGTCTGAAGCTGGGAGTCTGAGAATCTCCCGCACTCTGGTGCTGTACAGTCTGCGGTCACGGCCTCGGAATGCAAGTGTATGAACTCATGGGCCGGATCAATCCAAAGTGAAGCATAGAACTCCCTGACCCAAGTGCTGCAGTATGCACCTGTCCGTCCAAGAAAGTCAGATAAGCCCGGAAGAAAGGACAGGTGCGGACGAAGCTGCTCACCCACTACCTCAACAAGAGACTCAATGCGACAAACCCTCTGTGGTCGAAAAGAAATGCCACTGTCAACATAGGCTCTGTAGAAATCCTCCTGTAGAGGTGTATAGAATCCCTCTGAGGTGGGAACCACCGGGTGACCTCAACAAATCTCAAGCCCTGCACCTGTCATGCTGTAGCACCCCTCAGGTCAAAGTGCTCGACTGGGGGTGAACCTCGAGCCCTGGGAGGTGGGCGTCCTCCACGACACTGGCCCTCTGGCCTAGGGCCTGAGCTCGTGTACGTGTGGAGCGGCGACGTGGTGGAGTCTAAGTTGGCTGCTCCTCTGTCTCCTCTGTAGCCCCTGTAGGTGGATCAACTGACATATCCTCAGTCCCCTCTGTGCCCTCGGTGGCCTCTGTAGCCTCTGTACCGAGCTGTTGACCTTCAAGATGAAAGCGACGCTCGCCAATGCGAATACCACTGCTCCTGCCTCCCCGCTCTGCCTGCTCAGCTGCATCTGCAACTGCCTGAGCGATCTCTGCATCTGTAAGGGTCTTCTTCTTCTTTCTGGCCATAACCTTTATGCGCTTGCCACGCGCAACCTCAGACATACGAGGAGGACTCTCGTCCCCGTCACTAGGAGCACCCCCGACGTTCTTGCAACGAACCATACTCACAACTGTCGGGAACCCTCTGAAAGATGGTGTACTAACACTCAAGAGGCTTGGCCTCAATCCGTATCCGCAGGCTTGGCCTCGGATTCAATGCACAGACCTGCAGTCACCCCGACAAACTCGCTGAAAAGATGGAATAGATGGATCTACTATAAGCAACATATATAGTCTAAAAGGTACGAAACCCTAGAGATAGCAAGCATATTAGATAAGATGTGAATCAAATCGCGATGGCTAGCTCGGATCGATGAGAAGACCGGTGAAGAAGTAAGATGACCTAGTTCGCGAGACTTCCCGAATACGCCGGGCGAGCGCTGAAAGGACCGAGTCAAGTGACGATGATAAGTGATGGAATGTGACGGTCAGGGTAAGCCCTAACGATGGAATTGAATGAATGAAAACGAGAAGGAACAAGTTTTCACCTTCGAACAGTGGGTTAGGGCAAACCCTAGAAGAAAACAACTCGGCAGATGGGTGAAGACGAGGCTAGGGTTGCTCGGGAAGCCGCGTGGTGAGGCAGGCAAGGCAGGTGGGCTGAGCGGGCAGCGGGCACCGGTGGCGTGGCAAGACACCGAGCAACGGCGGCGGCGCGGTAGGGCAGCGCGGCTGAGCAGCGGCGCGGCTCCGCAGCGGCTCGGTGAGGCGGAGCAGGCGCGGCGGGGCAGAGCGGGCACGGCGGGCGGTGCGAGCTGCGGCGGAGGAAGCACGGGTGACGGTGGAGATGGCGCAGGCGGCGGTTCCGACGACCTAGGGCACAAAGACGGCGAGTACGGGTGCGGCGCGGTCGGTGGATGAAGAAAAACGGATCGGAAACGAAGAGTTATATGAGGACTCAGATCCGCTCGACACGCACTGACCGGACGCGGTGGTCGAACGACCGGTCGCGGTGGTGCAGCGTCCGGTCACACTCCAGTAAGCTCCTGGAGCGACCGGATGCGTCCGGTTAGGACTGACCGGACGCGGACAGAGTCCGGTCGAGGGTTATACGGGAAAGTCATCGCGAATGACCGGACGCGGTGGTGGTTACCGGGGGGGGGGGGGGGGGGGGGGGGGATGGGGGGGGGGGGGGGGTGGGAGG